>OY856409.1:636564390-636861890 GCA_963693085.1 Alisma plantago-aquatica | reverse complement strand
CAAGTTTCATATTTTATGCGAACCCATCCGAGCTACGGATATTTAGTTATGAATTTTGCTTTAAAATCTCACCTGAGCCAATCCGGTTCTGCCACGTCACCCTATGCATGCGCGGCTTGCCTTGAGTTTATAATTGAATTACTGAAATACCCTTCGGTTAAATCGACCAGCTCCTTCACCTCGTAGGGGTAGAAACGTCCAATCAGCAACGTGTTGTCTTCCACCTCTAGCACAGCCGCCGCACAGCCCTAGCCGCGCCTTGCGGCCCTTCCCCCTCCTCTCTTGAACCACGGCGACCTCCGGGCAAGGTCCCTCTACCTCCGGCGTTCCTTGGCGCAGCCGGTGAGGGTCGAAGGTAGGGCCAAGGTGCCCGAGAAGAGAAGCACGACCTTACTATGATAGACATCAAGAACAGCCTTGCGGCTGCTTCGGTGGCCGGTTTAGGGCACGACGACATTGGCTAGGTCGTGTTCTGACCTCGACGCTCATCCAGCCTCCAACGCAACCCCTCCTGGGCCTCTCTCTGTGCCAGGGTTGCGAAGCTTCCCTTTGCTAGGGTTTATGGACGGAAAACATGGAAGATGAGGAGAAGACTGGGCGTGGGATTTTCTGGACTCAGCCCCAGGCCTTATCCCTTATATAGGGGAGGGTTGTACTATCCTGGGGTGCTTGCCCACGAAGTAATCCGTCCTTCTACCAATAGGAGAGTGATTCCCTCATAAAGGAGCAAGTTCCTTTCTCTTTCCTAATTTCTTTGATATTCCCTTTTCTTGTGATAATAGGATTTCGAAAATCCTTCCCTTTATCTTCTTATCACTTGACTCTTAATTATTTATCACGAAATCATGTATTTCTTTTAATAGAAAAAAATACTCCCTTTTATCCATATTACAAAATTGATGGATCATGTATTCCCATTATCTCTTTATTTTATAATTATGGTATTTTCTCTTTCTTCTCCTTTATTAGGGTTCCTTGGATCCCAAGAAACTCAAAGATCTCGAAATTCCTCATTAAGGATACTCATTATCCTTCTAGATGCATCTAAATGCATTATCATCATTATCTTTCTTTATTTCTTATTAAAATAGTTACTTTTGTGGATTTCTCTTTATTTCTCTCTTATTTTCCTCATTAGTGTTCCTTTTATTATTAGGAATCCTTGGAACACGAAATTCCACTAAGGATTATCCAATTATACCTCTTTTCGCATATTTTTCCTATTTCATCAATGTTTTCAATTTCTTTATTAACAAGGAAATACTTAATTGCTATAGCCTTTTCTTTGTAACTTTGGGCTCCTTGGAACCCAAGGAATCTAAGAGGCACGAAATCCTCTTTGGATTTGCCTTCTAGAGGTTTCCACACCTTTCTTATCTCAAATTCTCAGTTATTCATTAATTAATTGAATCTTATTGTTATTGGGCCCAATGGCCAATAAAGCCAACAAATCAAACAACAAGGCTATGAAATCCATTTATTCAAAATAGATTATTCCATTTATTCATTCAAAAATCTTTAATATGAGAAATTATATTCCTCAGCAAATGAACCCAAAATTGGGGTTGTAACATATATATATACATATATATATATATATATACATATACATACATATATATATATGTATATATATATGTATGTATATATGTATGTTTATATGTATGTATATATATATATGTATGTATATATATATATATATATATATATGAATATATTTATATATATGTTTTTTTTTTGATAAAATATTTATATATATGTATATATACACATATATATATATGTATATATATGTTTATATGTATATATATATATATGTATATGTACTTGTATATATATATATTTATATGTATATATATATACACACACACACACACACACACACAGATATATATATATATATATATATATATATATATATATATATATATATATATATATATATATATATATATATATATGGTCCAAGAATCGTGTACCAGCCGATACACACATGCTATATGTACCGACTTAGGTGAAAATATAACCATTAATAACCACGGTGTACTTGGCCCACCACGTCTCCTGTAGTATACGTCGCCCTTTAGGAAAACACAACCCTCTTCCCAAAATTGGAACATATTTATGAGAACCATCAGCAATCCCTCCGTCCGCTTCTTCGTCCTGCTCAGCCCAGTCGGCGTCCCCTTCATCGTCGTTCTTGAGACTCTTTATGTACAGGTCTACTTGCTGGCGGATGAAATCTTTCTTCCCGGATAAGTCGACTCCAAAGTGCTCCTCCAGCTGCTTTCGTAGGATGGTGTTGGTGGTGGTAGTCAGGTTCGCGGTGCGCAACACCTGGCCCAAATACTCCGGCAGCTCTGAGTCAGATGCCATCTCTCAAGGTTTTTTCTTTTAATTGCTAACTGATGCCAGAAACGAGCCCATCTCAAATGTGTAACAAGGCAGGGTAGGAGAGACGCTGGCACCGCGGCTGGAACTCCCAGTGAGGTACTCTGCCGGCCGGGAAGACGCCATCCTCAGAGACGCTGGCCGCAAGGGTCATTTTCCATCCAAGAGTACTGTGCCGACCTCAACGATGACAAAGATGGTGGAATCCAAACAACAGAAAGGATCGGCTCGACCGCTGCAACGAAGGTGATGGGTTCGGAACCTCGTAACCAGAGTAGACCAACCCAGACCGTGCCCCGACTTCCTAGACTCTATACAACTGCATTTACTGTAATGCGAGGTCGTTGTCTTCGGACTAGTCTTCGTCATACTATGAGCTAGCTGCTTCTTCCTTCCGTCATCCTCTACCCATAACACTTACTGAATGTACGAAAGCCTATTAATCGTTGTAACTAGTTGTTCCCCGCTCTTAGTACATCAATGATTATGTTTCATCTTCGATCACTTGCGGTGGCATATGAAGCAGAAAATGGTGACGGCAGGAAAAGTGCTTCGAACAACGATGGGTTGGTTGCCCAGATGATCACCAACGATTTATTTATCCAAAAAGCAACGCTCTCCTAGTATTGATCGCATTTGCCATCTACTTTTTGTCGCACCAGGAAATATTACTGGGTTTTGGAGAAGTGGTTCCGATAAAACAGGACAAATACGGAATCTCCAACGACGTGTCTTCCATAGTTATTAAAGGCGTGTGGGAAAACCGGGGCACCAGATTTATTTCAAAACAAAAATTGAAGCGTTAAAGACTCGCTGCAAAATAATTAATTATGTCATTACCGAACCCCAACTATCGTCCAAATCTCGGCCGTCATTCACAAATCTAAAGAACAAAAATGCGGTGGTACACAAAACTTATGTGTACTCAGGTACACCATTATGTTAACCATATATATATATATATACATATATATACATATACATATATATATATACATATACATATATATATATACATATATATACATATATATATACATATACATATATATATATACATATACATATATATAGAGTCAGGCTAGAATACACTCGAGTGTACGGATCGCATGAATACACTCAAGTGTGTTTGCATATCAAGACTATTTTTTGCAAAATGTAAGCCGTTGATCTTCACCGTCATACTATAACTAGGCTACATACAAATTTTGAGCCCATTTGGATGAGTGTAAGTCACTTATCCAAGGGCAACAAAATCGACGCGCGAAACTAATTTGAAATGCATAATTTTTGCGGTCTTCATAACATGAGCTATACATATCCAAATGTGCTCAAATTTTGCGTATGAGTTGTTCACGATATGTTTAAGAAGATCAATGGTTTAGATTTTCAAAAAAAATATTGCATCATGAAAAACTACTTGAGTGTATTCCGCTCTGGATACACTCGAGTGTATTCTAGCCTGACTCCATATTTATATACATATATATACATATATATGTATATATACATATATATACATATACATATATATATATATACACACATATGTGTGTATATATATATATGTATGTATATATATATATGTATATATATATATATATATGTATATATATGTATATATATGTATATATATATACACACATATATGTATATATATATATATTTGTATATATATATATTTGTATATATATATTTGTATATATATATGTATATATATATATATATATATATATATATATATATATATATAGAGAGAGAGAGAGAGAGAGAGAGAGTCAGGCTAGAATACACTCGAGTGTACGGATCGCACGAATACACTCAAGTGTGTTTGAATATCAAGACTATTTTTTGCAAAATGTAAACCGTTGATCTTCACCGTCATACTATAACTAGGCTACATACAAATTTTGAGCCCATTTGGATGAGTGTAAGTCACTCATCCAAGGGCAACAAAATCGACGCGCGAAACTAATTTGAAATGTATATTTTTTACGGTCTTCATAACATGAGCTATACATATCCAAATGTGCTCAAATTTTGCGTATGAGTTGTTCACGAGATGTTTAAGAAGTTCAATGGATTAGATTTTCAAAAAAAAAATATTGCATCATAAAAAAATTTGGTGACGTAGAGAACCCACTTCGGGTGTGCCCGATATGGTAAGCTTTTGAGGCATGAGAGGGTGTGGTCCGATCACTCCCATTTCGCGCCAAATCAGCGTAGATTGCCGTTCGAAAAGTGTCTTCGGTGAGGTTCACCATGTCCTTAATTGGGACTTTTTGAGTTTTTACCACCCGGGTTACTATGACCGGATGAAAATGTAAAACTAGATCATTATTAATAGCTATGTTGCAAAAAGGCGGGTTGGGAGTAGCGTGTGTTCTAACACAAACTTAACTTTGAGTGGATCTCAAGATAGCAATGGTAAAGGATCATATAGTGGTTGCCTTATTGATGAGGCGTTTGGGTCAGCACATGAACGTGGCCATTTTAGTACACTTGAAAGCATCAAAAAGCATTCATCACTTGCAATCATACAGTGGCACCTTACAAAAAATCTTCTGGGTATTTGGCATGAAAAAGTAAGTAAACCGTGTGGAAGTATATGATAATGCTTGAAAGCCAAAGACATGAGAATCGAAGTGGATATGATAATATATGCATGTAATCTAATACACCCACCGGCATTTTATAGGGGCTTTGATATCTATCCCATCTTGAGGTTTACCATGTATTGCAGTAAGAGCATGTTTAGTAATATTTAAGAGAGGGTGTGACGATTATTATTAGCTCCTCGTCAACGCTAAATTAAAACTAAATGTTTGACGTCACAATTGCATCTCTGACACAGGCAAAATGATTAATACCGAAAGATGATGACAGTCTTCCCCATCGGGGTCTCCTCGCGGCTGTTTGACTGTAACTTTCAGCCTTTTATTAAATTTTATAACGTTTTGTAGAGCAATGAACATGCAAGAGTCATAAATGCGACACTCGCCATCTCATCTACTCAAAAGAGACTGGCCAGGGCATTAGGTACCTAGTTATATAGAACCCGTTAAGTGATGGTTACATCCTACCTTATACAAGATCTGGATCTCCCACCGAACCCCTGGTAAAGAACCTTCTTATAGAAAAGTATAACAAAAACATGGATCATGCGGAGGACGGCGATGATTGGATCCGTGATGGGGTATATAAACGGCACCTGTCATGGACCACTGCATGTCTTGGGTGCTGATTGGTGGCGGTGATGCTGCAGTATTTATTTAGATTTAAGAATGTGCACGGTAAGGAAACAGCTTCTGTAGTCAAAACTCAAGTGAAGGCTCCCACTGCAGCAGTAAGAAGCTCTTCAAAACATCATTTTCCATGTGGTAGCCACTTGACCAGTATATAATACATGCTCCCTTGGCCGACCACCAGGTCCACCACAGTCGACTGCGACCCCTGCACTGCACACCAATACTAAGCTACTATAGTCTACCCCCGGTGGTAAGATGCGATCGTTAGCATGTGAAGTTCCAGTTTAAGGTCAACGTCTCAACAGCAGTGTAAGCATGTTAGAATACACGGTTTGGTCTCTAAAGCTCAGTAACAGTGATGGAGTATTTATTTTCCGCCGAACAGTGATAGCTACCGGATCATTGTTTCACGACAGTTTCAATGTTATTGTTTCACGACTGCTTCATTCATCAATTACGCTGTCCAAATGACAATTCATTGCACCGCCTATCTAGTTGGTTTATGCATCCCGTTTAAGTGTGTTTTCATGGGCGCTACGATAAAACCACTGCTGCCCCTAGGTAATTCCATTCCTGGTCTATTGTATACAGAGCATTGATAATTTTAGTTTGAGAAGCATCGGAAAGCCAACGCTCCTCCAACTTGTGTTAATTAGAACGGAACTTCAGTTGGTCTCGGACCACTGATGTGTAAAGTTGTCATTGTCGAAGATAATTAACACTTTAATTATTTCTATATTAGAATGCTAAAGGAAAATTAAGCATACATACACACAAATATATAATACTATCTTGTTAGCTTACTTTTTCAAAAGATGTATAATAAATGTACCCAGGCCTTGTGCTAGAGTGAAATTTAACACATTCACATATAGGAGCAAAGTTCAATCTAATAGATCACAAATCATTAGCTTCCATCTCTTTTTTCAGAAGAAAATATATCCCCATGACCAAGAACTTATGAACGTCCAATACAAAGGAGGTGGTGAAGCCAAAGGACACCACATGAGAGCTGATGTCAAATCAAAACTTATGAAGAAAGGGTACAAATCATCTTTTCCCCATTCAGTGTCCCCGACGTGTCTCTTTCAATATCTACCATAAAGACATTTAATTAATGTTTTTAAGAGTGGGTTCTGGGATAGATGTATGGTTGTTACTAGTTGGGACAAAATTCAATAAAGAAACAGAGACATAAGATATGTATTGGTAAAGAAATCCTTAAAGTATTTCATCCTTGTGACTTATAATAATATAAGGTATGTTTGGTTGCATGGAAATACTGTGTTTGGAGAGGTATAGTTAAAAAAAACGTGAAAAGCAAATTGTGGTCAATTGAATGGCTTCATTTGGAGTTATGCCCGATGCATATCTATACCCACACTAAGGGTTAGTTTGTTTGGGTGTATTAGGGTGCAATTGTGTGTTCGCAATGTAAAAATATACATCAAACACACACTTTGTTGTCCGGCTACACCCTATCAAACATGCCCTAAGTATCGCACTGGACTGACACACAGAAGGAGAACAACGCACATTACAGGACAACTTGCTGTTATAGTCGGTCAATAAAATCCACGCAAAATTGTGCTAAGCTTTTCAATTAAACAAGTGGATTTTGGATCCGTTGGTACTTATGGAGAAGTGCATGTTGCCATGGTTTAATATTGACATGATGGCTATGGACCACCGACGACAGGTATCCTCCACCTTCTGTATGTGGGTGTCTAGCTACATGAGACCGGACGGATCGTATATACAACGACCGTAGGTGCATCGCTCCTGAGTTCGGCTTTGCTGTTCCTTGTTTCAGGAGCAGACTACTCCGTTATTAATCAACTTGCACGTGTCCCTACTTATGAATTTGTAGGGTGGAGATTATATTCCGGTTACACGTGACATTATCTTAAACAAGGTGCAGCCTGCTCCTTGTTTAATTAGGAGCAGCAAATCCTACGGGATCGCTCCTGCACTACTACCCGCTTTGCACTATCGAGGGTCCGAAACGGGTTACTAATTACTGGTCACGTGCAAGGCCAGCGGGCTGTGGCGGGACCAGCTTCTTAACTTTATACGCGTCAACGTTGCATGTGTAAGGAACGAATTGACACGTAGCTCTATGTTGATTTCTTTACCAAAATGATTTGGTAACACGTGGTTACCGTCAAGCGCACTCACACGCAAGGCAGAAGGTGATTTTGAGAAATTTTGAGAAGTTTTGTCTTTTTGAAGATGATTTTCGGATGATGATGTGGCAGCATTTAATTGGATGAATTGGTAGAGAGTGTGTAATGTGTAAATAATTTATTTTACTTATAACTTTTGGACCGTGATGAATTTTTTGACGAAATAAAAACCGTTGGATTTATTATAAAAAATACAATTCAACAAAACTAATATTGATATATTTTTAACAAAAAAATATAAAAATGATATGAATATGTTATTCTGGGTGTGAATTAACCATTTTTGGGTGTCATTAGGCATTTATGGGTGTCATTAGGCATTTGTGGGCGTCGTTATATTTAGGTGTAAGTGAACCATTTTAGGCGTCAAATAACTATATTTAGGTGCCATTAACCATTTATGGGTGTCTTTGGGTGTCATTAGCTATTTTTGGGTGCCAATAAGTTATTTGGGTTTCGTTATATTGTTTTGGTTGTCGATACCTTATTTGTGCGTCATTTTAAACTTCTGGGTGTCAATGAACCATTTTGGGCGTCAATTACCTTATTTGGGCGCCATTTTTATACTTCTGGGTGTCAATGCACCATTTTGGGTGTCAATTAATTATTTTTGGGTGTCAATAATTATTTATGGGCGTCATAGTATCTAAAATGTCTTATGTGGGCATCATTTTAAACTTATGGGTGTCAATGAATGATTTTGGACGTCAATTACCTTATTTTGGACGTCATCTTCATATTTGTGGGTGTCAACAAACTATTTTGTGCGTCGACTAATTATTTTTTGGGTGTCAATAACCATTTATGGGCGTCATAACATTCAATGTCTTATTTTAGCGCCATTTTAAACTTCTGAGTGTCAATGAACCATTTTGGGCATTTTTAGGTGTCAATAATCATTTATGGGCGCTATAGTTAGTTGTAAATTAAACTATATATATATCATTTTTTTATTTTTTTTCCTCAAAAATATGTCAATATTAGGCTTGTTAGATTGCATTTTTCGTAACGAAACCAACGGTTTTTATTTTATTAAAAAATTCTTTACAGTTCAAAAGTTATAAGCGAAACAAATTTATTTGCCTATTGTATAATTTCAAAAAGACCAACCAATCACCATCCGCCACGTGGTGCGGCTTAGAGGGGCTGATTTCACGGGTGGTTTCCCAGCGCGTAAAACCGCTCACGCGCGGGTGTGAGTGTCCCGTAAGTTTAGTCCATTTCTTTATGTGAGTAAACATTTCAGAGTATAACTCAGCCTAGTACCCTACTTAATGTACAATTTTGATACTCATTCCGTGATGTGCCCTCCCAAGCCATAAAACCTAGCTATGTCACTAGTCATAACCCCACCACCAACCTGTCGCTAACATGTCAACCAAATCATGGAAATGGAAGACAAGTCTATAACTGAGAGTTGTTGTATACTATATGATTTATTCCTGACGGAATGTCTATTCAATTGAATTAAGGCGTACCATTTAATCCTTGGACTTTTATCTTGAATATTATGAATATCTGTTTGTAGTTAACTAATTTCAAAAAAATAACCAAGACACAAAGCATGTCCATTTATAAAAGTTACCATGTTTGAGTTTGCCAAATAAACAGATCAAACACAAACGTCATGATCAGTGCGTAGTGAAACAACAACGGTAATTAGAATAAGACACGTCTCTACAAGTAGCAAGACAAAGAGAGACGAAGGTGTAAGGACAAGAGAAATATCATTGGCAACACCTTCGGATTAATAGTAATGAAATAATCACGATCATGTGATTGCTCTCGTACATGTAACACAACAAGAAAAGTTTTCAGTTCACTCATTTATAACAATACTAATTAAGATTGCCATAGCATTGCACTTGTCGGTTACTCTAACTATTAGGTTTGTAGGTATACTAGTTGTCGGTTATGAGTACAAATATCTACTGTAGTTACTAAGTGAATTCTCACTATGCATGACAACTAAACCTTCAGCCTAGTCAGGCATAGTGTGACACGTGCAGAAATTCTCTCCTTCAACTTTTGTGGGAGAATGTTCACTTGCATTTCCTTATGTAGGGTACATAGCAATTTAGTGGTGAGAAATGTTGGATTAAAACTAACTTAGATTAAAAAAAGAGAGAAAAAAATCACTTCACTTCAACTCACATGTACAATATCTACCTATTTTTAGATAAACCAATTAGCGACAAGGGAAAACAATCCCTCATAAAATCCAAATTCTAGATTGATCCATTATTCAGTTTATCATATTGTGCTTTCTACAATGTTGTCTTTTGGCTTCAACCATGTCTTGGTTATCTAGCATTAATCTTATGATTATCAGACGAGCAAAAACATTGAAAGTGAACCCCAGATTGTTCTATTATATGTTAGTTAAAATACAATAAAGTCTATGTTAACCAACTTCAAATTTAATGTGATACCAACCATGCATCCATATCATGTTTCATGTTTGAGATTAGGGAACAATCCAATTACCTATTGTGTCACAATACAAAAACTAGTTAGTTGGGCATCTTAGAATATGTACTACTGGCATCATCTGCTAAAGATCTGTGACAAAGTGGTTTTTCTGGCTTAATTCTGAGGACGAAATTTCTTTTAAGGTGTGTAGGATGTGATGGAGTGGACTTTTAGAATCCTAAATGTCCAATGACATAACTGAAATCATATGGTTGAGTTATATTGAGAGTTCTAAGCTTTTGACAAAGTAGGAGTGTTGATGTGAGGTTGACATAATGATTAAGACATCTCTTTTAATGCCTTTTGAGGAATTTATTTGAATGGTCTAATAGATGAGTTTGGTCACCAAATTTGAGTAGAAGATAGATCGAGAGATAAAGAAGCTATGGTTAAAATTTTGTGGCATTTGGATGCTCCTAGAGGGAGTTATTTAGGTTTGAATATTATGAAATAATGTGCATATTGATGTTCTTAGACCTAAGTTTGGGGCTTAATGGATGTGTCACACGCCCTTGGATTGAGCTGCGTCTGCGTGGACAAATCTGGGCCATTCGTGGTTAATCTGATGGTTCAGGCCCTTGGATTAAGGGAAGCCACAGATTGGGCTGTGGCTAGCTTCAACATGGACCGTAGATCATAGATCTGATGGTTGTAAGCTTGTCCTCAACCTCCAGCAGATTGGGGCTGAGACGTGGGGAGGACGAGGCCACATTTTCCTCCACCACTTCACGGATCATGGGAGTGAGCAAGATATCCAACTGGACAGTTGGCTTCGGATTGGGATGAGCTCTCATTTGACCCCTTGGGCGAACTACCTCACCACTCCAGTAGAGAGAACGAACTCCCAGTTCGCTGTGTCTCTCCATCTCAGCGAGCAGGTTAGAACTAGAGAAAGGAAATAAAAAATAGAGAGGGTATAGGAGGGAGACCAGTGAATGGAAAAGGAAGTTGGGGTCTAGGGGAATCCAACCCCATCGTTTCCATGACCTCCCGCAGTGGTTTTGGGTAGCAAACCAACTCAACACAGCCGACCACGAAGATGGAGCTCGAAGGATGTTGCAGGACTTTCACACAGTCTGTGGATGAGTTTGTCGAGTTTCTAAATTCCTGGGCATGCTCGTGGAACCTTCACTTTGGGATTTCATGGCACGGAGGCTTTTTGCCTCTTCTGCACAGCCGCAACCACAGCTGGTGCCGACGAGAATATGGCAGAAGAAGGAGGAGTCATCGGAAGCGGATCCAAGCGACCGTCGGCATGGAGGGAGGGATGACAAAGACAGTGGAAGCTCAACACTTTCATGAGGAGCTCTAGAAGAGGAACAATCGCTCACCGGAGAGGAGTGTTGTGGCGGCGACTCTGTCACAGATTCACAGAGGCGGGTGTCGGGCGTATCACGTGAAACCAGAGAGATGAGAGAGAGAGGATCAACTCTAGACCAAAGTAGATCTGAACCGGGTTCAGAACCCACAAACCACCTGACTCACAGTGAGCCACCATCCGGACCAAGCAAGGAGGTGTGCCAGCCCTGAGCCACGTGTCGGAAGGGCATTGGCCTAAAAAAGGGAAATTGCCCAGTAATTCCAGTAATTACCTAGATCTTTGATAAATCGTAGTAATTAGCTCGAGCATCAGAAAAATACATATAATATACCAAAATGTTTAGAAAAATGCGTAGAACAAGATGGAAGTATAACATTAGGTTTTTGAGTAACTAATATAGTTTATATCATGTAAGATATTGAATTCTTAGTTCATGGATAATAAATACCAAATGATGGCATAAAATTATGATAAAATACCATTAGACCATAAATCATTTTTATAATCCATCTGATATCAGTAATTATGATGTTGAGTGCACGAAATCATGTAATTTGCTTAATATGGCTAATTAGGGATAATAACCCTAATTAATATGCAATAAATGCATACATGCTCAATAAATGATGGAATTTATGAAAACCCTCATATCAGTAACTGGAAGATAGTATGTAAATCTGAGATCAGTTTTATACACAAAATTCATGTTATATGAAGAGCAACCTTAATACAAGTGATGTAACCCTAATATGGTTAATGAAAGTGACGTAATGTTAAATATGTTCACATGATAATGTGACACATGAGTTTATCTAGTTGATGAACTATAATCTGGAATATGATATCAGTAAGATAAATCTAAGACAAGAATGCAAGTAATAATGGAAATATACTAATGAGATAAGGTAAACCCTAAAATGAATATAATTAGGGTTAAGACGAGATGTAAGATGATGAGAACATGATGATAGTATATGATCTTGTCTTGATCAGGTTTAACAAAGATATATATGACATGAGGAATATGTGATTAGTATATCTCTTGATCAAGGTACGCCATTACCTCTTACTTGGCTTATTATACAATATGCTTGTGTTATATGTGTAGTAAAATACTTGGCATATGACATTGGATGAAATGATTATTCGTGTATGATATGTAGCATGATTTTCCATACTTATTGCTATGAACACATGAAACATAATATATCTGTTCCATTATATCTAAGCACTTCAACTCTTTGGTAGTAAAGTGCTGGAAAACAAGTACTTCAACTCTTTAGTAGTAAAGTACTTGGAAGTGATCCAACTCTTTGGTAGTAGATCACATTATGAAATGATCCAACTCTTTGATAGTAGATCATAAAGGCCTTAATGCAATCAACTCTCAGGTAGTAAATGCATGGATGATATAATGGAAAATATGCTAAATTATGTGTTCTCTTTTGTTGATGAACATCTTTGTGCAAGTATATGACTTTCTTATATTTATTTATAACTGCCAAGTATTAGTTTTATATTATTGCCAAGATATGATGAGAGTTATATAAAAGACATGTAGGAATACTCAGTACAATATTCTTGAATATTGTGCTGACGTGTACCACATGTAATCTTTTGTTTAGGTTGTGGCTTATGTTCTTGAAGATCTGGGATAGTTGAGAGTTGTGTGGCGAGCTGATGTACAGGTGGACCTATTGTCTTAAGATCCTGTAGTTTAGTGGTAGTACATCTATATGTATAAGTTTGTTGTTCAATATGTAATATCAAATGTTGTAACAATTCATGTTGTAATTATATGTTGAATGGTGAACATGTGTGTATGGTTTTATTATTGTTCATGTGCATGTGCTACTGATTATTTCCTTTTGACTTCCTCTAATTTTCTTCTTCTTAGCCTAGTGTGGGATGTGAAAATTGGGATTCTCACTGAGGTGAGGTTTCAATTTGGATGTCACACATCAGATTAAGTTTTAGAAAATCCTGGGATGTCACAAGTGGTATCAGAGCATGAACAATAGCAAAGCCTGGCATTTTCTCATTACACAACTCAAAACTAAAGAACCTTGAACTTAATTATCTTTAGGGTTAGATTAGTCATCTTTTAGAGACTAGATCTGACCTAGCCTCTAGGTTAGCACCTAGATGTCTAAGAACTAGGTCTAGACTGGTGCTTGTTGAGTAGCAAGTCCTTAGATGTCGTTCTTTCCTTGTAGTGCAGCGGTATGGGACGTTGCACTGTTTGGAAATGACTTGCATCAAAGGGAGAGAAACCCTAGACATATTGTGCACGTTGTCTAGAGTAGCTACACTAGTCTATCCCTTGTTCTCACCCTTTTCACTAGTTTTCATGACACTGTACTCTCTACTATGTGTGGGACACTCATTTTTAGGATTTTGTTTTTGATTCCAAATGGATCGAACCTCGATAGTTTTCTCTGACGCTTGTTTTATCGGAGAAAAACTATATACTATTTTATTATATATATGTATTAAAAAATGTGTCCCCACACATGTACGAGTAGGAGGTGGTCATGCAACCTAAGTGAAAGTGAATGACATCAGTCTAGAAGAGAGAGTAGTTGTAGATTAGATGTCTAGATCCTTGTTGGAATATATGATAGATGGAATAGATGAAATAAGTTTTGATGATATGATGTAAGTCTTATATAGATGACATAAGATGGTTATGATGATCTACGTTTGTTATTGAGGACTTAAGTTCAGGTTTGAGGTTTTGAGATAAGTTTTGATGTTGCAAGTAAATAGGCTTTTATGAGATAAGATATGCTAAGTTAAGACAAGGTTGTCAGTCAGCAAGAGCCTCAGTCTCTTTTACAAAGGAGGACCTCTAGTGTTAGGACTAGTTTTGAGGTTAACTCCAGAGAGAGTGAGACCTAGAGGGAGAAGGTCAGAGAACCTAAAATCCAAGATATGAGAATTATGAGATATGTGATATGATATGTCCTAAACTAGACTACTCTTGAGTGATTGAGTTGAGTTTCTCTATGCATGATTCCTATAGCTTTGTTGAACCCTAGATGTCCTTGGGAGGACCAAACCCTAGAGACAAAAAGAGGCCGGTTATATGTGCATATGTGAACATCAATATGAGTGCCTACCATCTGGGTGAGGGAGAGAGCCCAAGACCCTGGAGGAGGTAGCTACGTTAGTTTCTGTGAAGCCTCATGCTCGGGTTGGTGGTTTCCCACGTAGGAATCTAGTGGTGTATATAAGAGAGTTTTGGGTAAGCATGATTCATGGGTAGATATCTATGAAGGTATGTCATATCATGTTTTGGTTTGTGCTTACATGGCTAGAGTTTGTAAGGCTATCTCTAGTACCAATGAGGTAATCTAAGAACCCTAGACTGATAGGGAAGATATAGTTTGTACATATGAGATACTCATAGAGTTGAGTGAGCTCAGAGAGACTGAGCATGTGACTACCCTCATGGTAAGGGTTAGGACCTCAATTGGACTAGATTAAGTTTTGATATACGTTTGACAAGCAACTTGTATAAGTTTGTCTAGCATAACCATGATAGAATATATGTGTTCATTATCTAATCTCAAGATGTAGATATAATGACATGCAGAACAACCTAGAGATGGTTTATTAGATGCTAACGCATATATGGTTAACCATACACATGAATAATGATGATAATGTGAATGGTTGTCTAATCTCATGAGGAATCTCTAAAGGAGTTTATAACCTAATATGAGAAAGTATAATGAGATGACACTAATGATACATATTATATGAATCATGATGTAATATGGTTGGTGAATCTAGTGATGAATTCACTAATAAATTTGTAACTTAATAGGAAAGTGAAATGATATCATCTTAATGATACATGCCAAATAGTGATAATGACAATGCTTAATAAATATGATGAATATGATCTGAAAATTTTGCACTATGTAATGATGTTCGCAAAAAAAATGTTATGTTGGAATTTTGATGCTTGGCTATAATGAGGATGAAAATCCTAAAATATGAGATATGTAATGACATAAACTAAGTTTCTAAACCCCGAGTTTAACCTTGAATGGAGTGTTTATGCACCAAGATGGTTGTAAAACCCCCCTAATAGTGCTTTGGATACATGGTTCTAGGTAACCTTTGTGGATATGTTACACATAGAATAGTGCCTACATGTGGATGAAGTCATGGTAGTTTTCCTTGGAGTACGAGTATGGTTGACTTTCGAGGACGAAAGTTCTTTTAAGATGTATATGATGTGACAAAGTGGTTTTTCTGGATTAATTCTGAGGACGGAATTTCTTTTAAGGTGTGTAGGATGTGATGGAGTGGACTTTTAGAATCCTAAATGTCCAATGACATAAGTGAAATCATATGGTTGAGTTATATTGAGAGTTCTAAGATTTTGACAAAGTAGGAGTGTTGACGTGAGGTTGACATAATGATTAAGACATCTCTTTTAATGCCTTTTGAGGAATTTATTTGAATGGTATAATATATGATTTTGGTCACCAAATTGGATTAGAAGGTAGATTGAGAGATAAAGAAGCTATGGTTAAAATTTGGTGGCATTTGGATGCTCCTAGAGGGACTTATTTAGGTTTGAATATTATGAAATAATGTGCATATTGATGTTCTTATACCTACGTTTGGGGCTTAATGGATGTGTCACGCACCCTTGGATTGGGCTGCGTCTGCGTGGACAAATCTAGGCCGTTCATGGTTAATCTGATGGTTCAGGCCCTTGGCTTAAGGGAAGCCCCAGATTGGGCTGTGGCTAGCTTCAACATGGATTGTAGATCATAGATCTGATGGAAGTAAGCTTGTCCTCAACCTCCAGCGGATTGGGGCTGAGACGTGGGGAGGACGAGGCCACATTTTCATCCACCACTTCATGGATCGTGGGAGTGAGCAAGATATCCAACTGGACAGTTGGCTTTGGACTGGGATGAGCTCCCATTTGACCCCTTGGGCGAACTACCTCACCACTCCAGTAGAGAGAATGAACTCCCAGTTCGCGGTGTCTCTCCATCTCAGCGAGCAGGTTAGAACCAGAGAAAGGAAATAGAAATAGAGAGGGTATAGGAGGGAGACCAGTGAACAAAAAAGGAAGCTGGGGTCCAGGGGAATTCAACCCCATCGTTCCTATGACCTCCCGCAGTGGTTTTGGGTAGCAAACCAACTCAACCCAGCCGACCACGAAGATGGAGCTCAAAGGATGTTGAAACACTTTCCCACCATCTGGGGATGGGTTTGTCGAGTTTCTAGATTCCTGGGCATGTTCGTGGAACCTTCACTTTGGGATTTCGTGGAACGGAGGCTTTTTGCCTCTTCTGCACAGCTGCAACCACAGCTGGTTCTAATGAGCATATGGCAGAAGAAGGAGGACTCATCGGAAGCAGATCCAAGCGACCGTCAGCATGGAGGGAGGGATGACGAAGATAGTGGAAGCTCAACACTTGCATGAGGAGCTCTAGAAGAGGAACAATCGCTCGCCGGAGAGGAGTGTTGCGGCGGCAACTCTGTCTCAGATTCACGGAGGTGGGCATCGGGCATATCGCGTAAAACCAGAGGGACGTGAGAGAGAGGATCAACTCTAGACCAAAGTAGATATGAACCGGGTTCAGAACCCACAAACCGCCTGACTCACAGTGAGCCACTAGTCGGCCCAAGCAAGGAGGTGTGCTAGCCGTGAGCCACGTGTCGGAAGGGCATTGGCCTAAAAAGGTAAATTGCCTAGTAATTCTAGTAATTACCTAGATCTTTTGATAAATCATAGTAATTAGCTCAAGCATCATAAAAATACATATAATATACCAAAATGTTTAGAAAAATGCGTAGAACAAAATGGAAGTATAATATTAGGTTTTTGAGTAATTAATATAGTTGATATCATGTAAGATATGTAATGCTTAGTTCATGGATAATAAATACCAAACGATGGCTTAAAATTATGATAAATTAAATTTAGACCGTAAATCGTGTTTATAATCCATCTGATATTAGTAATTATGATGTTGAGTGCACGAAATCATGTAATTTGCTTAATATGGCTAATTAGGGCTAATAACCCTAATTAATATGCAATAAATGTATACATGCTCAATAAATGATGAAATTTATGAAAACCCTCATATCAGTAATTGGAAGATAGTATGTAAATCTGAGATCAGTTTTATAGACAAAATTTATGTTATATGAAGAGCAACCTTAATACAAGAGATGTAACCCTAATATGGTTAATGAAAGTGACGTAATGTTAAATATGTTCACATGATAATGTGACACATGAGTTTACCTAGTTGATGAACTATAATATGGAATATGATATCAGTAAGATAAATCTAAGACAAGAATGCAAGTAATAATGGAAATATACTAATGAGATAAGGTAAACCCTAAAATGAATATAATTAGGGTTAAGACGAGATATAAGATGATGAGAACCTGGTGATAGTATATGATCTTGTCTTGATCAGGTTTAACAAAGATATAGATGACATGAGGAATATGTAATTAGTATATCTCTTGATCAAGGTACGCCATTACCTATTACTTGGCTTATTATACAATATGCTTGTGTTATATTTGGAGTAAAATACTTGGCATATGACATTGGATGAAATGATTGTTCTTGTATGATATGTTGCATGATTTTCCATACTTATTGCTATGAACACATGAAACATAATATAATTGTTCCATTATATCCAAGCAAGTCAACTCTTTGGTAGTAAAGTGCTGGAAAACAAGTACTTCAACTCTTTGGTAGTAAAGTACTTGGAAGTGATCCAACTCTTTGGTAGTAGATCACATTGTGAAATGATCCAACTCTTTGATAGTAGATCATAAAGGCCTTAATGCATTCAAATCTCAGGTAGTAAATGCATGGATGATATAATGGAAAATATGCTTAAAATATGTGTTCTCTTTTGTTGATGAACATTTTTGTGCAAGCATATGACTTTCTTATATTTCTTTGTAACTGCCAAGTATTAGTTTTATCTTATTGCCAAGATATGATGAGAGGTATATAAAAGACACGTAGGCGTACTCTGTACAATATTCTTAAATATTGTGCTGACGTGTACCACATGTAATCTTTTGTTTAGGTTGTGGCTTATGTTCTTGAAGATCCAGGATAGTTGAGAGTTGTGTGGCGAGCTGATGTACAGGTAGACCTGTTGTCTTAATATCAAGTAGTTTAGTGGTAGTACATCTATATGTATAAGTTTGTTATTCAGTATGTAATATCAACTGTTGTAATAATTCATGTTGTAATTATATGTTGAATGGTGAACATGTGTGTATGGTTTTATTATTGTTCATGTGCATGTGCTACTGATTGTTTCCTTTTGACTTCCTCTAATTTTCTTCTTCTTAGCCTAGTGTGGGATGTTTAAATTAGGATTCTCACTGAGGTGAGGTTTCAATTTGGATGTCACACATCAGATTAAGTTTTAGAAAATCCAGGGACGTCACAGGATCAATCCAAGCTAGAGAAGATTTTCTTAATAAAGAAAATCAAGTATGTTACAAAGATTTGCAAGGTAAAACCATAGTTGCAAAAACATAAATTATTAAATATTGTCAAAAAAATCCACTAATTGTGCATTACTACCACATTGAACACAACTTGTGAAATATCTACTCATTTAGATTGGGTATCTAGTGTTTGATAGTCAGATAAGGGTTTTAATCCCATTCCCAACTCAATCTTCTTAATCAAGGACAATCAATTACTATTAGTCAAAGGATCAACTGGATGGTCTTTGGTATCAATATAATCTACAATCATATGATCCCATTGCACACTAGTTACCTTATATATTTAAGTCTAAATTGGATGTGTCTGGATATTTATATTATACTTGATAGTCTAGTCATGTAATTAGTTTTGTTTTTGTCACAATGAATAAAGATAATAGGAAGTGACTTCTTTACCACAGTAAACTACAAACAACTCCTTGCACCCATTCAATTTCCAACTTTGCTTCATTGAAAGCAAACAAATTTGACTTAAATGTTGATCTAGATTTTGTGACATGTTTCTTAAACATCCATGTAAGACTATACTTCCCAATTAGAATATATATATATATATATATATAGTCAGGCTAGAATACACTCAAGTGTACATATCACACGCTACACTCAAGTTGTGTTTGCATATCAAGACTATAACTTTGCAAAATGTAAACCAGTGATCTTCATTATCATATTATAACTAGGCTACATACAAATTTTGAGCCCATTGGATGAGTGCAAGTCACTCATCTAAGGGCAACAAAATCGACGCACGAAACTAATTTGAAATGCATCATTTTTGTGGTCTTTATAACATGGCCTATAAATTTCCAAATGGGTTCAAATTTTATATATGGCTATTCAAAAGATATTTAAGAAGATCAACGGATTAGATTTAAAAAAAAATATTACATCATGAAAAACTAATTGAGTGTATTCTACTCCGAATACACTCAAGTGTATTCCAGCCTGACTATATATATATAAATATATAAATATATATATAATATATATATATATATATATATATATAATATATATATATATAATATTTGTCAGTTTGTGTGTGTATGCCCAATGCTCCCATAGTTCATGATAATTTGTCTCAGATTGCCATGTAGTTTGACCTAGAGGATATTCTTCATAATGAAACATAAGAGACGTAGTTACCTTCATGTACATCAACTCTCTGCAAAGAATTTTGTAATTGGACCTATTAGGACAACTTGTGTCTCAACTTAACCTGCAAATAGAAAAGGAAAAATCTATGGTCATGTGAAGTTAATAAGATATGTAAAACTTTTGAGAATGTGATAATATCTCATTAATGCATAGGATCACCAGTTTTAATATTGAATAATGAATTAGATAGGTCATGTGGATTCTTAGACAACTTTACATGATAAGTATTCAGAACCTTTCCATTCTCTTTCATCATTACGAGATTGACATAAAAAGTGACAAAATTGGATCTTATAATTTAAACCCTAAAATCACATTGAGTAATCATATATTCTTCTTAAGTTGATATACAAACATAATTTGTATTGTACTCATGATATTGTCTCAATGTAAGATAAGTTGTTTTCGATAAGATAAATGCATGATGTTGAACAAGTGCAAGGTTAAACTAGTGGCCAAGGATTTCAAACATAAGGAGGGATAGATTATCTAGACATGTAATCTGATGTTTTTCAATGACTAGCATTTGTGTTCTTGCTGCGTTGTTCTTCCATTTGTAGTCTTTCTATCCATGATATTGATGTTGAGACAATGTTCTTATAAAGTTATATTCAAGAGGAAATATGTATGAACAAGTAAAATTCAATCCAAAGTATGTATATTTCCTAACTATTTATGTGGTTTAAAAAATACCCAAAACAAAAAAAATAAATATTATTGATTTCTAGATATTTTCTTTTGCTATTGTCTCTAATGATAAGACAAGTTGTTTTCAAGAAGAGGATTAGTTACAAATTTATCATCTTGTACCTCTCATTTCAAGTGTTCTACAATTTGTCTCTAATCATGCTCGTATCAAAATGTCAAAAGAATTTCATCATTCACCGAGAGGCACAAGATAATAAATCTATAACTAATGGTCTTCTTGAAAATAACCTGATCTTATCATTAGTGACAATAACAAAAGAAAATATCCAAAAATAAAATAAAAATTTGTTGCTTAGGGTATTTTGTAAACCACTACACAATTTGGATCAATTTTTACTTGTTCATATATATATTTACTCTTGAATATGACTTTATAAGAACATTGGCTTAACATCTATATGATGGATAGAAAGACTATTAATGGAAGACAATGTAGTCAATACTCAAATTGTAGTCATTGTAAAATATTGGAGTACATGTCCATATACTCCTTATATTTGAAACCCATAGCTGCTAGTTTAGTCTTGTACTTGTCAAACATTGGCTTCCTCTATACAATATATAAAACTAATATTATAAAAAAATAAGTAAACCAACATTTTCCCAAGTTCCATGTACAAGGGTTGTTTGGGTCTCACTTCTAGTGCTTTCCCTATAAATAATAGCTTCAAAATAATTCATAGTTTGCTTGAAGGGTATATTACTTTCCTCAATATTACAAGTAAGAAAAGAATTCTTGAAATATTTATAATTTCTAGATTATTTGTGTCTCCTTGTTTCAACTATATATTAAATATTACTAAATCTATTATTAACATATTCTACAACACCACTGATATTTATCAATTAATCCACAAAATTGGTAGTGGAACTTCTATATCAGGATACTTTAGATGAACTACCTATGCACACATCTCTCATGGGAAACACATTCTCGATACATGTACCATCATGGAGTTAAATAATCCTATTGACATATATGTTATATAATTATAATGTAACTAACAATGTTATGTATGCATGTCTAGTCTTTGCATATTCTATGAAAATGACTTCTACTATTTTTGGTCCTAGATTGTTTCTCTACACTACACTAGAAAAATGAATCTAGCATATCCTTATTGGGATTTGGTTACACTTATTTCATTTTAGGAACACTCTAAATGAATGTTTTTTTTACCATCACTGACGTCTTAAGGGTGATTACAAAGTCACTTAGGAGAAGCATTTTAGCCAATGATTTTTTTAGCAACTATTGCATGTTAACAATTTAGTTAATGATTTTATGGTTATAATTGTTCCCTTGCAAAATACAACTTTCCCATTATTTTTTTCATAATGTGAGAATGGGGGTTTAACGCTTTGGTGATTACGACCTAGATTATCTTCATCACTCCTTCCTACAATCTACGGTGAGGTCAATGATCAACATGCTACTAGAGCAGCTAGTTGACATTATCTCTAGTGAGGCTGATGATCAGCGCTAGACCCATTTGACCTCTACTGCTCCTCCACTTCTCCTCCATGTTATTTGTAGTGAGGTCAACAAATGGCACCTCTGCCAGATTTGTTGGTCCTCCAATTCTCCTCCTTGAGGTATGTGGTGAGGTTGATATCTAGTAGTAGAGTTAAAAGCATTGTGCCTCCCTCCTCTCTACTTTGTTGGTAAGAATTTATACTAGAATCTTATGTTTCATTTAGATAATATTCTATTTTACCTTTTTTTAACTTTCTTGAATGTAAAAATTACGAAATTTTTGACATATGTTGGTAGTTGATACTATTTCAAATGGCTTGTTTGGATCTATAGGTATAGTATACATAGTTTTGTTTCACATAGTAGCATTGAGTACTAAACAACTAAATGAATATTTCTAGTTGATAATATTTCACCATAAAGGTCCAATAATAGATGGTTTCATGATCTAGTTTGGGATGTGTATTTTTCTCATGTACGTTCAACTATTATTATGTCATAGATAATTAAAGTGTATATATGTCTATGTACGATGGTGTTTATGTGAACATGATGGGTTTGTTTTGAGAACTCAACCAACCTCTAGTTTATTGTCATCACCTTGTTATACTAATTTAATCTGTCATTCATTTTGTTGCAATTAATATCTATTTAAACCTTGAAGTTGTGTTCTTTTACATGATTAAACACCCTCATTCCTCCCGAATGCAAGCAAATAACAATTAAAAGGAATATATTGAGATTACTACATTAGAATGATAATACTCATTTAGTGTGATTCCTTTTTTCCTTGAGTTTATTTTATCACACTTATATTAGTTATTGAGAAAAGATGGTCAACTACATACAGATATTGTAATGTGTATTTTGCTATAAATTCTCTTAAAAATATAACATACATGAAAAATCTAATTAACAACATAAAAAATCTAATTATGTACATATAAATGTGTCATGTTCCCTGAAGCCAATGTAGATGTGTTGTAATAAACCAACAAATATAGATGAAGATATATGGGGAGTTCTACTATAGTTTCATATCAATTACTGATGACAACATAATGTAAAAGAGTGAAATCACCCCTTTACTAAAAATTTGAAGAATAAAACATCCATCCCAAACATACTCAAAAGGTATGTTGGAACATGTGTAAATTTTGATATCTACATATAATGGTATGCAAAAGACCAAAGTGTATAGCATTAGAATAAAAATCATGACTATATTTAATTTTTTAAAAGATTACAAAATTTCATCATATCTCCCATGTAGGGTTTACATGTAAGATACATCAAAGGATCTAAGATAGATGGAAGTATAAACTACTTCAAGTCTTGTCTCCAAAGCAACATCTCTAAGATCTAGGTCCATTCCAAAAGCTATGTTCTCCTTGATCTTGTTCAACACCTTGTGCTTTACCTGGGTGGTTGGGAAGTCACCCAGCAAGAGATAGAAACAAGGTATGTGTAAACAATATGAACAAGAAACAAAGATAAGAAAAACAATGAAACATAAGGATATAGATTCATCATAAGATGAGAAGGCCAAGAGAATGAGGCATATATCAAAATATTTTTCCAAAACCAATAAATAATATTAAATTTTCATGAATGATTAATATTGGAATAAATTAATTAAGAAGGTTTGAAGCACCTACCGGACCCCAACTTATAGATGAGTGGACAATAATCACATTCCCAGTCACCTATAAAATATTTATATTTGGGAGAAATAACACATTCCTCAAGGGTAGAGTAAGCACATTCCCCAGGGAGAAATATCACATGCCCTAAACTATGGGTGGTTGTACATAAGTACCACTACTATAGATAAATAGTCAAATAAACCATCATGCTCAAGAAATAGTAAAGTGCAAGAAATATCATCAAATAGTTACAACATGGAAGTGGGGTTCCAAGATCTAAGAAATAATATATCAAATCTGATTTTGAGGCAATTAGAATAAGAGAAACATAAAGGAAATATGGTTCATTTCAAGCCTCATTATGGAGAATAGGGTTGGTTCACACATATCCCAACTAAAGGGTAAGATTTGCACATACCTCTCTTAATGAGTTTAATTATTCACTTTACCACTTTAACTGAGTCCAATGTCCACTTTTCCTATTTTCAATGTATAATCATGTATTAGGGTTTTACATATGCATTAAGGTAAAGAAACCCTAACTTTTGGACATTTTGAACAAAACCTTGATTTAGACTTTGAAATCATCACTATTGATCTTATTAGGTTATCCTGATTAAGAAAACATATAATTTTGTTAATTTTGGAGTTATGATGATTAAAGTGCATTTTTGGTGATTTTTATGTATTAAGTCATTTTCATAAAAACGCCTTTTGATAAGACTCAAAACCAAGCCTCCAAAGTATTTTTTTAGAAAGATCACATTTTTTTGATTCCAAAACATATTTATACTTAATTTTTGGACAAGCGAATTAAAAGTTATGATTTTTCTAAAATGAGCCAATCATAAATTGCCACATCATCAAAATAGGTGAGAGAGAGAAAGGGAGAGAGAGTAATAGAGAGGCTGGCCATGTGACTTGGCTCAATCATAGGCAGCTAAGTCACCGATCAATGCCGTGTCAACGGTGCACTAACCCACTTTAAAGCAAATGAAAGTAATCGCAAAATATCCATAATGCCATTATGCGAGAAAGCAAAGAAAGATGAGGTACGGAGGGGTAAAACCATGAATCCAAAAAAGGGATGCATCCCTCACGCATGCCTGAAGCAATGGTTGCATAGTAGATAGCTCTGGTTTTGGGTGAAACTTCAATATGTGATTTTTTGCAAAATCAAGTGCACAGAAAGATATATGAAGGCAAGACGAACTCACCTCAAGAAGGAATCGATCTTAGGAGTAACGTAGAGGTAGGGAGAGAAACTACAAGCATTGGACCAAGGCTCGACCACTAGAAACCAAAGAGGCGAGCATGAGAGCAATTGAGCGAAGATGGGAGTCCAATGAGATCAGGGAAGCACAGAGCATGGGTATTTATAGGTGAGGATGCATGAAATGGGGAATAGGAAGGTGTATGTGAAGTCTTGTTGCCTAAGAATTGGGTGTTTCTTGATTTCACAACCCTAGATCTCATGTAGGGTATAGGCCTATGTGGAATCTTCTCACAAACCCATTGATGAAGAAATCTCGGACAAAGATCAAAGTGTAGAGGGAGCAAATCACTCAAACCCATCACCTGTTTCTCACTTGGTCATGAGGTAGAGGATGACTGACAACCATCTGATCGACAATCCGATGGCTCAGATCATGTGCACCGATGTTAGAAGGCGTGACAAATATATATATGATTCTTAATCAATTTTGAATAAAGTGTGGGTGTATTAATTTATCTTTTTCTCTGTCCTTTTTTGATGGTGCAAACATGCTATAAATTAAGTGAAATTTAACACTCAGTCTTTTTTTAAAACCCACCAGATCATATTATTCCTCCTTCTCTCAAGTTGTAGGCATAACGCCAGTGTCGATTACATTAGTTCTTGTCCCCCTCGCATCTCCAAGTTTCTTAGAGAATTGAGTCGGTCACTGGTCCCATGTTATCTCCCCTCATTGTTCTTAGAACCCCATTTGGAAATGCTATCTGCAAGCCTATTGATTTGCCTCCTGATGTGGATGACCTTTATGTCCTCCTTGATGCATCTTAGATGCTGGAAACATTTGATGATGCTTAGATATTTGTTTGGGCACTCTTCCACCACTTGAAGTATCTTCGCTGCTACCTTGCTGTCAGTTTCCACCCAAATGATCAGAGGGTGATGCAGGTATGCTTGAATTCCATGTATGATTTCTAGAAGTTCGACTGCCAGTATGTCTGTATCATGCACTCGGGTCGTGCCCCCAAGCTTCCAGGATCCCGTGCTGTCTCTAAGAACAAAACATGTAGCTGTTGCTTTTTTTTTTCTTCGTGACAGCTCCATCCACATTTAGTTTAAGGGTGCCCTCTGGAGGGGGAAGCCTTGTCTCGGTAGGATGGTTTGAGCCCAATCTCAAAAACAGTTTCCTGCATGTGTATGTATTTTGAGTTAAAGATGTATTTATTCTGGTTTCTCCATAGGTATTCCAGCATGGTAGCAAACCATATAGGTCTTTGTCTTTGTGTATGTGATTTCTTCAAGTTTGATGTCATCCATGAGTTCATAGAGGTGTCATAGTCTACTATTATTCCAAAGGCATTTTGGAGCGCCCGCCAAATGAGTTGTACTGAAGGACAGTCCCTGAAGAGGTGCAAAGTATCTTCATGTCCTCTGTTGCATCTGATACAGGTTGACATCTACATAAATCCTCAGTTGGCTCTGGATGCATTTTTCATCAACCCATTATGGAGGATCTTCCACCTGAGTGTTCTAGTGCGCTGAGGAACTTGTAGGTGCCAGATTTCAGTCCAGCAACCCTGTCTGGGTTGACATTACTCCGTGACAGCTAATTTTTACATCTCTTTAGATGATAACCATCCCTTGGATGATTCCTTGAAGTGCCACTGATCCTCTCCCACGTCAGGATGGGGACGGATCATTGATTGGATGTGGTTTGGTATTTCCGGTGAGAACCAGGAGGAGGAGAAGCCCATATCCCATTGTCCTTCATTAATCATGGATGCCACCCTAAGGTCCCGTAGTTCCAGAGGTATGGGTTGGTTTTGTCAGAGTTGGGGTGCATGCCTGCCTAGGACCCACGGGTCGGTCCAGGCGTAGGTATTTTCTCCATTAAGAATGACCTTACTTGCGTGTGGGGAGATCTCAACAAGGTGCTTTACAATATGTTTCCAAAGTATAGAACCTGAGGTGTTGCCTCTCCATATGAGATGGTGGTATTTTGCCTGCATCACATGTCACCATAGTCTAGACGATGTGTTAGAACGTCCCATACGTTGTGTGCTAACAAGGACATATTTTGAGATCTGGTGTGTTAGATGTGTAGGCCTCCATATTTCTTCTCTGCTATTAGCTTCCTCTAGGAAATGGTGCTTAAATTTTGATGGTTGTCGTTGCTTCCCCAGATGAAACGACAGATAAGTTTGTTAATGGTGTCACAAATTGAGATTGGTAGGGGGGTAGTTTGCATCCCATATGTTGGCATCGAGTTCAGAACTGACTTGGCTAGAGTGATTCTTCTGACAAATGATAAGGTCTTGTTAATCCAAGAGCTTATCCTTCCTTCAACAAAATTCAGTGTGGCCATATATGTGCTCTTGGTGACTCTTTTATGAATAATCGGGACACCCAAGTGGCATCCCAGATCGACTGTCTGAGTAATTTTCAATTTATGGCTGACTCTTCTGCACAAGGTTGTTGAGGTGTTCTTAGAGAAGAACACTACATATTTTTCTTTTAAAAGCACTTGCCCAGAAGCATCCCTGAAACATTCAAGACACTGCAACATAATCCTCGCATGGCATGTTGATGCTTCTCCAAACAACACGATATCATCCGTGAAGTAGATACGTGTTAGCTTCGGTCCCCTTTGGGTAATTTGTAGTGGTCTCCATGTACCTTTGTCTTCATCCATAGAAATTACTTGACTGAGTCTGTCCAAGCACATGACGAATATATATGGTGATAGGGGATCACCTTGATGGACCCTACACGAAGGTTTGAAGGGTTCAAGCACTTCACCATTTCAAGCAATTTAGATAGTTCCAGAGGTGATGATAGACAAGATCAAGTGCTTGATGTTGACCGGGATAGATGTGCATGATAAAGTGTCATAGATGAAATCCCAATTCATTCAGTCATAGGCCTTTGGGAGGTCTAGTTTGGCAGCCATACACGCTTGTCCACTACATTGTTTTCTCATCGAGTGTATGATCTCCTGCATTAGGATGATGTTGTCTGAGATGCGGCACTCCGAAATGAAACTACTTTGGAGGGGGGAGATCTAGGCATCTAGGTGAGGCTTGATCTACTCCACAATAATCTTTGAGACTAGTTTGATGTTGACACTATTGAGAGCAATAAGCCATAGGTGATTGCATGACTCTGGGGTATTTGTTTTGGAATTAATACAAGTGTTGAACTTGCCATAGATTTAGGAATCTTTTTCCTGCAAAACAATCCAATATTATTAGAGAAAGTGAGTTGTTGATTCCCTCCCAATTTCGTTGAAGGAAGGCAACATCAATTCCGTCAGGGCCTGACGCCTTGGTGGGGTTCATCTTGGGTAAGGATCACCAGATCTCCTCCTTCTCTGGTGTTGTGGCCATATGTAACACCGTGGCTTGTGGTAACCTTGGAAAGGATCCCAGATAGGTGCGGGATAACTCTTTGAAATTGTGTGTTTCTACCTATAGAAAGAGGTTAGAAAAATGACATAGAACAAGACTCTTCAGACCTGTGTGACCCAACGGTTGTTAGTATCTTTTAGCTTGGAGATCAAATTTCCTCTTCTTTTGGCCCTAACCAGAGATTGGAAGTATTTGGTATTTACAGTCTCCCAGTTGTATCCAATCACACTGTGCCTTTTGTAGCCAATTTGCTTCTTCAATGTGGAGGATTCATAGGTATTGTTCTTGTAGTATAGTAACCTCCTCATCTAGGGTCGAGTCTCGTGCACGCGCCACCAAATCTAGGCGACATGTTAGTTTGTTCAGTAGGGTCTCCTCTTTGTGAGATTTCTTCCTTTCCCTCTTGTCCTAGTCTCTATCCTGTTGCATGAATTTAGTAAAGGCTTGCATAAAATCTGAACTCATGTCCCAATCTTCTTTGAAGAACTCGTCGAAGGATGCCCAACTGCTCCATGATGTACACGTCTTCATGTGGTAATTACTTTTTGTCTGATATTTTGTCGTATGAACAAGTATAGGGGCATGATCCGATGACACCCAGGGAGTACATGTACCTGAGTGTCTGGCATTTCCTCAACCCAAGCGATGTTGACCGTGGCTTGATCGAGGCATTCCTACAGAAGACCCCGACAGAAAGTCATCCTAGGCCCGGAGGCACCCATGTCCTCAAGCCCTACTAAGTGCAATGCCTCAGCAAACACTCATCAGCTTATGATGTTAAGTTTATAACTGTCATTCTTTTTACTAGGATCAAGGATGGTGTTGAAGTCATCGAGGACCATCCATGGTAGGCTGGTGGCTGAGGCAATGGTTTGGAGACGACTCCAGAGTAGTCTCCGTTTGGTGTATTTAGTGTGGGCGCATACAAAAGTAACTAAGTACATCTTATTCACAAGGCAATGGATAAATTGTCTGTGTAGTGCTAGCACTTCCACTATGCCGACTCGTTGCTTCCATGGAACCCAAATCCCCCTGGAGAAGCCTGTTGCTTCAACTTGGTGAGATGCATTGTTACAACCCCAATTTTTTGGTTCCTTTGGTGAGAAATGTAATTTCTCATATTAAATATAAATGAACAAATAATGATGTATTTTGATTGAGTGCATGAATTTTGTTTACAATAGCCTTGATGATTGTGTTGTAGGCTTTATTGGCTATTGGGCCCAATAACAAGGAAGTTCAATTAGTAAATGAATAATTGAGAATTTGAGAAAAGAAAGGTGTGGAAACCTCTGAAGGAAAAAGAACTTAATACAAAGGTGGATTTCGTGCCACATGGGTTCCTTGTGTCCCAAGGAGTCCAAAGTTGCAAAGAAAAGCAATAAGAAAAGAAATGATTAATTATGTATTTTTTATTAAGAAAGAAATTGAAAACAATGATAAAATGCGGAAAATAAGTGGAAAGAGGTATAATTGAGTTATCCTTGGTGGATTTTCATATCCCAAGGATTCCTAATGATAAAAGGAATACCAATGAGGAAAATAAAAACATAAATAAAGAGAAATCCTCAAAAAGAACTATTTTAAAAAGAAATAACCAAGATAATGAGAGATAAAGAAGAATAATGCATTTAGATGCATCTAGAAGGATAATGAGTATCCTTAAAGAGGTATTTTGAAATCTTTGAGTTTCTTAGGATCCAAGGAGTCCCAATGAAGAGGAAAGCAAGAGAAAATACCAAATTGCAAAATAAAAGGATAATGGGAATACATAATTAATGAATTATGTGATTTTGTTAAAAAGAAAGAATTTCCTACTTAAGGAAAATATAACTTCGATGACAATGAATTAAAGGGCATGAATAAATAGAATAAGAGAGGGGATTTTCATATTTCTAATTATCAATGAAATAAAGAATATCAAGAGGTAAGTAGGAGAGATAACTTTGCTTCTCATTGAAGGAATAGGAGTCCTAATGGGTGTGGGACTCAGTTTCTCTTAGATCAACGTCTCTGGACGTGGATACACTCACCCTATATAAAGGGGTAAAGCCCTTGTCGAGATCCAGAAAGTCTCATGTAGCCAACCCTCTCTTTTACTTCTTTGTGCAAACCCTAGACGTTAAGATGGTGCTTTCCCTGGAGCAACGGGGAGCTGAGAAGTCGCCCCGTTGGAAGCTTGGTGGTCCCCCATGACCTAAGGGAGCTCCATCATCATCTTCTTGATCTAGCTTGTGCTTAATACCTACAGGAGGTCTGTAACCTCGCTGTAGATCACATGCTTTGCACCCATGGCACGAGCTATCTTTGTAAGGACCCTGACCTGCGTTTAGGGTTTACCCTGTTTGTTTTGCTTGATCTTGGTGCTTTCTAATCACCTTTGGTGGAGATTAGGGTTTTGTTGTGCTTTGTTGAGGGTTGGAGGGGCTACTTGCAAATAAGCCAAGTTTAAGGTTTTGTGTGCAAGTATGCCATCGTGTGAGACGTTTTCCCCTCTTTGCTTCCTCTAGGGTTGAGAGGAAGGCTTGGGCTTGTTGTTTGAGTTTCTTGGGCCTTGCTTGAGCTTGTTTGGGCCTTGGGATGCTTTGTTTGGGCTTGCTTGAGCATTGTGTCGGCCTAGAGTAGCTTGTGTCACCCAACATGGTGGTGTGTCGCCCAGCAGAGCTGATGCTTTTGTCACCCATGTTGCTTGGTCTTGGTTGGTAGACACTTGGTGCATATATTGGACAAGTGTCTCTTGGCTTGCTAGAGTGTTGGCTTGAACCCTAGGACAAGTGTCCCTTGGGTGGACGACACTTAGCATGGATCTAGCTTGTTTTCTCCTCCCCTTCTTTCTATATAGGTAGCTCTTTCCCTTGGCTTAGCTTCCTTTGCTCTTTTGGTCTCTCCTCCACCTTGAGTGCACGACACCCCTCTCCTTCCTTGCTTGTGTTGGCCGATACACTCTCTTGGAGTAGCAGTGGTGGCTGATACCCTCTTGGAAGAAGCTTTGGTGGACTATATCCCTTGGACCTTGGAGTGCTTCTTCTCCCTTGGAGCTTGGAGCTTAAGGCGGGTTGCATAACTTCTAACCCTAACTCCTATACCTCTAGCTATGTTCCTTTACCTCTAGCTATGATCTTGTTGCTTATTAGTAGCTTAGCTTAGTTCCTTGCTTTTGTACCTTTTCTTATGTACCTGTGGTGGCCGATCCTCCTTAGGGTTTAGGGTTTCCTTGTGACCTAGTATACCTGGTGATCTAGGGTTTTTGCTCCCTTGAGTTGGAGGTTGAAGATGACTAAGGTTGAGCGATACCCCCTTCCTTGTTTGGTGTGTTGGATTATACCCACCTTTGTCTTGTGATGGATGACATGATACCCTTATGATGGACGACATGGTGAGGTGCCCTTGAGTTGGACGATATCCCTGACCTTGTGATGGGCGATAGGTGGTGCTAGGATGAGTGCTGGCCGATATGGCTATGTTGGACGATATGGTCTCCTTGTGATTAACGATATCTTCTTGTGATGGATGCTAGACCTGAGTATCATGGTGAACCTTGTAGTGGTCCTTGTGGTGGACGACAGGGCCAAGTATCGATGTGTTTGGAGTTCGACGATAGGCTAGTATGGTGTGTTGGCCGATAGATGTTGTTGTGTATCGGGCGATACACTTTCTTGCTGTGATAGCTGACAAGGATGGGTTTTGACGGGCGTACACCCCTTTTTCTTTGGTGTGTGCTGGCCGTTAGGCCTTGAGTAGTTGTTGCACGTTTTGTGGGAGTTCTTCTCTCTCTCTTTCCCTCTTTCTTCTGGTGGTTGAGGTGAGGTGTGAGCTGGACGATAGCCCTAGCATATCAGGCGTTATGGTTGAGTTGTGACGGGCGTCACACTTTGAAGTGTGTCGGCCGGCAGGGTGCAACGGGCGTTGCCCGATAGGACTGACGCGCGACACCCCCTAGTGACGCTGTGTCACGGGGTAGGGTGCAACACAGCGTTGCTGCTCTTTTCCCCTCTAGCCGATGTTGTGGGTTGTTTAGGTGTAGGTTATGATGAGTTGTAGTGAGGAATGGTTCCTTGTACCATGGAAGTGATTGGTCATACACAAATAATGATAATGATGCCTTGCTAGTAGTGATAACAATAACGATGTCAATGTTGGTAACGATATGATCTTTACACTTATCTGTTAAGGATGATGCTAAGTGACAGTTACACTAATAGCTTGCTTAATGACATATTAATAACGATAATAGTGGATGATGATAATATAATGTTGATAATAGTAGTGAAGGTAATAATGGTAGTAATGATATACATGATGTAAGTCTGATGCGTAATGACAATGATAAGTGATAGTTACACAGGTTGCTTGCATAATGATAATGGTAATGATAGTGAATGGTGACAGTAATGACAATTGTAATATTAGTGTTTGTTCTGTATTCTCATCATGACATCTTGCTTGATGTGAGCATCTTGTTTATATAATCTTGAGATGAGGATAAGTATAGATATGGTTTGTTAATAATGTGTTTAATACGCTTGATCACCAAATAGTGTAAGAATGATAAGTAGAGTATCTTGTATGATATTTCATGATAGTGAGCATATCCCTTATGTTGAAACTATGATTATTGTGTACCCTAACCATGCAGGTGATGTTTAGCCATGAGAGGGCTATGAGACACATGTGATGAGTAACATTACTTTGATAATTATTCTATGAGGTTGTATGTATGATGTGTTGGTCCCATGATGTTGATGTGAGCCTTGAAGAGGCAGTGACAGTACATGATGAGGGATTGAGATCCCATGGTATGTGATGATCCTTGAGATGGATCTAGATGATTGGCAAGAGGCCAAGTGGTAACATGTGATGTTGGGTCCTTGAGATGGATCAGGTTGATGTGATTTTAATAATAATATAATGATATTTTCCTTCTGTTTTATCTTGCATGTTATACAACTTGATTGAATCTTGCAATCCATCTAAAAGATACTAATTAATCACAGTGAAATATATCATGTAGTTTGCCCTGGCCATAGATCCATCATCGTCAGGACTTGGTGATGGTGAAACGGGTTCTCCTACGGGTTAACCTGGAAGCGCATATTGTTGAATATGTGTAGGTTGCTCCTAGCCTGAAAATGAGGAGGTAAGAGTGTAACTTCAGTTGCAGACTTAGATATGTATATAGAGCATGGTGAACAGGCCCATGGCTCAGGATATGTGATGTGAAGAGCATGAATGCGTTCATGGCTCAGAGCACGGTGAACAAGCTCGTGGCTCAGTTTTTACTAGAGCCGAGACCTGTACCAAGGCGGGCTAGAATGCGGGTAGCCTATGGAGCTAACCCTGTGGCTTAGACCACTTCAGCATGTGACTACGGTCCTGCTTGTGTTGTACTCGTGCACTGACCACGAGGTGGGAGGTCGTGGAGTCCGGCTCTTCCATTGACCTTGTATGGCACCGACTTGGGTTTCGTAACCGAAGGTTGGATTTGAATAGTACGATTCAAATCCTCAAGGCATAATAATACGTAGTACAGCCGTTTAGTATTTGCTGCTTAAGATGAACACGAAACATTGGTTGAGGCCTTGTTTGTGTAGCTAATTCTGTTATATTTACAGTTACTTCTATATATATACATCAGGTATGTGGTGATATGTTGTATCTTGATAATCAGGTTACATGGCAATATATCTTATTCTGATAATCATGTTACATTGTGATATATGTTATCTTGTCAATGATGTTTCATTGAAAGATATTTGGTTATATACTTTTGTACAGTTGGTAAGCTTGTCGGTAAGAATAACCTTGCTTTATATAGACTGCTCTTGTTATACTAGTTGTCAGTTACCTTCTACTTTATAGTTTATCTTGCTGAGGTTCTGTAGTTGCAGTGGGGAGTTATGTTTCCCACTGGGACAATTGTTCAATTGTCTCACCCCGCTGGTTTAACCCCTTTTTATGTGGTCGAGCTAGACGTAGTCGTGGTCGTGGTGTTGCGGACGAGAAGCTTAACGAGCAGTAGAAGGCAAGCGATGGATATGCTGCTATTTTGGATGTTTTGTAGTAGAGTCTAGAGTCATCCCTGTACTCTCAGGTCCTTGGCAGTGTTTTGACGATGTTTCATGATGAACGATCAATGGCATTTGTACATCCTGCTGATGGCCGGATGCGGGCCTTTATGTATATGAATAGGTGATGAACTCATGTGATGGATGAGCAGCTATTTCTGTAAGCTGTAGACACGTATCAGATCTCGTGTATGTATATATATGACATGTTTCAGTGCATGATGAGGACTGGAAAGTAATAGTTTCACAGTTTATCAGTTTTTCGCAATCAATTTTAATTAACCCGTGTTTTCATAATATGTGGTTATGGTGATTTCCGCACATTTTCACGTAACACCTCGTTATCTGTGTGATAATGGGATGTGTTGCCACAAGTTTTGGTATCAGAGCTTTAGGTTTGTTGAGTCTACAGGGATTTAGGACTAGGTTGAGTTGTTCTTATGAGTGTCCAGGTTTTCTTACAATATCTTCTGCCCTCAGCGGAAGAAAAGTCAAGATGTCTGGAAACCATGAAGAACACTCTACTGAGTACAGTGATGCTGCATCGGTTGATGGAGCTGATGGACATGCACATGAAGATCGGGTGCCTGAGGTTCCCCAATTTAACCCAGCCATACTTGAACATCCTGCTTACCAACAGCTTATGGGGCAGTTAATGGCTACGATGAATCTCATGGTTGAGCGATTACCAGTGCCTCCTCCACGAGCACAGGTTCCCCATGGAGAAGTATCGGGTATTGGGAAGACATTCGAGCGGCTTCGCCGAGTCGGAGCTTCGTATTATGCTGGAATGGTTGATCCAGCGGATGCAGATCTGTGGCTGACAAGTCTTGAGAAGGCTTTCCAGATCCTTGACATCCCCGAAGCAGACAAGGTAAAGCATGTTGTCTACATTCTGAAAGGTAGTGCTGGTCACTGGTGGACCATCGAGGAAGAGAAGCGGCCTAGCGAGGTGATATGTTGGGAAGTGTTCCGACACGAGTTCGTCACCAGATACTTCCCAAAGACGTACCTGGATGAGAAGGTGAGTCAGTTCTAGAATCTGAGGCAAGGAACGATGAACATCACCGAGTATGAAGCCAAGTTTATGGATCTATTGAGGTTTTGTCCTCACATGGCGACAACAGATGAGGAACGGATCAGACGTTTCGAGAAGGGTTTGAGTGCTGAGTTGAAAACCCCTGTGTCTTCGTTGGAGAATCGAGAACAGTTTGCTACGTTCGTGGAATCTGTTCGAAGGATTGAGAGGACAATAAGGGAGAAAAGAGAGTCTATGTCTCATAAAAGACCTGCTCAGTTTCAAGGACGGAGGTTTGGTGGCTTTAAGAAGCCCAGGTTTTCAGCACCGTCAACAATGAGAAGTTCTGGTGTACCATCTCAGTGGTCTCCGAGTAAAGGGAAATGCTATGTTTCTTCACCATCTAAGGCACACAGTTCAGCTTCTGTGCTAATATCAAGGCTAGCTAGGCCACGGTTTGGGGACAAGGCATGTCATCTTTGTGGACAAGTCGGGCATTTCAGGCTTAATTGCCTGAATAGAGACGTTGAAGTGACACAACAGCCGAGGCAGAGTTTTCAGAGGTCAGAGAGGCCACATCCCAGTGGTAGCCGAGGTCGAGGACGCGGTCAAGCATCTCAGGATGGATCGTCTGCTCAAGGAAGCAGAGGTTGTGGACAACAAGCAACGACTCGATTCTATGCCATGAGTCAGCCGGAGGCGATAGTCAACCCACGAGTGGTGACAGGTCAGATGGAGTTATTTCATTCTGACATGTCTTCTTCTTGCTTTATATCTGTTCTGGTTGACCCGGGTGCTACACACTCTTTTATCACCTATAGTATTCTTGAAAAATGTCGTTTACCTGTAATTTGTAAGAAGGATAGCTTGTTGTTAGAAACCCCTCTTGATGGTTCCTCTTTGCTTCGAGAAGAGTGTCCATCTTGTGTTTTGTCTTTCTCGGGACACCGTATCCAAGTGGATCTTATACCACTTGATATCCATGGTTTCGATGTTATCCTTGGGAAGGATACCTTAGAGAAGTATAAGGTTGTCTTGGACTGTGGTTCCAAGCAGGCAGTGTTTGATGTCGCTGGAGAGAAGTGGATCTTCCAGGGAGATAGGAAGATTCTTCTGACGTGTCTAGTATCATCTATGGTGGCAGATAAGTTGTTACGACAAGGATGTGAGGCATTCCTAGCTCACGTGGTGGATACCGTTGTGGTTACCAAGGCGAAAGGTCCTAGTCTTGAGGAGGTGTCAGTTGTTCGAGAGTTTGCAGACGTGTTTCCTGAGGAGTTTCCTGGTGTTCCTCCACCCCGAGAGATTGATTTCGAGATCAATCTGGTTCCAGGAACACAACCAGTTGCACAGTCAGCGTATAGGATGGCTCCAACAGAGATGGCAGAACTGAAGAAGCAGTTGCAAGAGTTGTTGGAGAAAGGTTTTATCCGACCGAGTACGTCACCGTGGGGTGCTCCCGTGTTGTTCGTTAAGAAGAAGGATGGTTCGATGAGGTTGTGTATAGAGTACCGACAGTTGAACAAGGTCACTATCAAGAATAAGTACCCGTTGTCGAGGATAGATGATCTATTTGATCAGTTGCGTGGTGCTACAGTGTTGTCGAAGATCGATCTATGGTCTAGATATCATCAGTTGAGGATAAAGGCAGATGACATACTAAAGTCATATTTTAGGATGAGGTATGGTCATTTCGAGTTTGTGGTTATGCCGTTTGGGTTAACCAATGCACCTGCTGCTTTTATGGACCTGCTGAACAGAGTGTTCCATCCGTTCTTAGATCAGTTTGTTGTAGTCTTTATAGATGACATCTTGATCTACAGTCGAGACAGGCTAGAGCATGAACAACATCTTCGTCGAGCGTTGACTCTTCTTTGTCAACATCAGTTGTATGCCAAGTTCAGTAAGTGTGAGTTCTGGTTGGATGAAATGACTTTCTTGGGTCATGTGATATCTGCTGAAGGAGTCAAAGTAGATCAAAGAAGGTGGAATCTGTTGCGGATTGGGAACAACCGAAGATGCCGACAGAAGTTCGTAGTTTCCTTAGTTTGGCAGGATACTACTGGAGGTTTATCAAGTACTTCAGTGTGATCACGTTGCCAATGACGAAGTTGACCAGGAAGGATGTACCTTTTGTTTGGGATGATCGATGTCAGCAAGCTTTCCAGAGTTTGAAGGAGAAGCTGACCAGTGCTCCAGTGTTGATATTGCCAGAGCCTAGGAAAGGCTATGTTGTTTTCTGTGATGCTTCCAAGAAAGGTTTAGGTTGCGTGTTGATGCAGGTTGATCATGTGGTTTCTTTTGCTTCGCGACAGCTCAAGAAGCATGAGGAGAACTATCTGACTCATGACTTGGAGTTAGAAGTAGTGGTTCATGTGTTAAAGATTTGGAGATACTATTTGTATGGGGAAGTGTGTCAGATCTTTACGGATCATAAGAATCTGAAGTGCATCTTTACGTAGCAAGAGTTGAACATGCGACAGTGACGATGGATGGAGTTGATCAATGACTACGACTGCACTATCGAGTATCACCCTGGTAAGGCGAACGTGGTAGCTGATGCGCTTAGCAGAAAGTCTTCTTCTCTTTCTTCAAAGAAGGCACAGTTGAGTTCTCTGGTATGCCATAAGCGAGATATATTTGTTTCTCTTCGACAAATGAATGTGCAGATGGAAGTTTCTTTGTTGTCTGGTCTTTTCACACAGATGCAAGTTAAGCCAACGTTGAAACAGCAGATTAAGGACGCAAAACAAACAGATGATGCGGTACAGTTGATTAGATCAGAGTTCGGCAGCGACAAGCGTGATGGGTTTCATGAGTCCGAGGATGGGCTAGTTTTCTATCGTGACAGGATGGTGGTTCCATATGTTGATAATCTGAGGGAGTTGGTGCTTGAGGAAGCACATAAGTCGATGTATACTATGCATCCAGGTGTCACCAAGATGTACCATAGTCTAAAGGACTTGTATTGGTGGCCCGGTTTGAAAAGAGATGTAGCCGAGTTCGTGGCGAGATGTGCGGTGTGTCAGCAAGTGAAGGCTGAACATCAGAAGCCGGTAGGTACGTTGCAACCTTTGCCGATACCGCAGTGGAAATGGGATCATATAAGCATGGATTTCGTAGTTGGTCTACCCCAGACAACTAGGAATCATGATTCCATTTGGGTGATAGTGGACAGATTGACGAAGTCTGCCCATTTTCTACCAGCGAAGACGACGTATACAGCTGAGAAACTTGCTCGAGTATATGTGGATGAGATAGTATGTTTTCATGGCGTGCCAGCAACGATAGTTTCCGACAGAGGTCCTCAATTTACGAGTCGCTTTTGGGAACAGTTGCACAAAGCGTTGGGAACGCAGTTGAGGTCCAGTACAACTTTTCACCCGCAGACAGATGGACAGTCTGAGAGGACTATTCAGATTTTGGAAGACCTCCTCCGAGCTTGTGTTTTGCAGTTTCTAGGAAATTGGGATGTACATCTGAGTTTGATAGAGTTTGCCTACAACAAAAGTTATCAGCGGAGCATTGACATGGCTCCTTATGAGGCTTTGTATGGAAGGAAGTGCAGATCTCCTTTATGTTGGTATGAGTCTCGTGAGTATCAGCTTTTGGGTCCTGAGTTAGTACAACAGACATCAGATAAGATCATAGTGATACAACAACAGTTGAAAGTGGCATAGGACAGGCAGAAGTCTTATGCAGACAATCACCGACAACCTTTGGAGTTCTAGGTAGGAGACAAAGTGTATATCAAAGTCTCGCTGTGGAAAGGTGTGCTAAGGTTTGGACGGAAGGGTAAGTTGGCACCCAGATATATGGGGCCCTACTCAATCAGAGCACGTGTTGGCAAGGTAGCTTATGAGTTAGAGTTGCCTCTAGAGTTGCACAGGTTGCATCCAGTGTTTCATGTCAGTATGTTGAAGAAAAGTCATCCAGATTCAGGTACAGTGATACAACCAATTGAGGTTGAGCTCGATGCAGATGTGACCTACGAGGAAGGTCCTGTGGCGATCCTTGACAGAAGGATCAAGAAGCTGAAGAGGAAGGACCTGGCTCTTGTGAAGGTTCTTTGGCAGCATCGTGGCGTTGAGGAAGCCACGTGGGAGCTTGAGGAAGAGATGAGGAGAAAGTATCCCTCACTTTTCTCTTCGGATTTCGAGGATGAAATCCCTTAAAGGGGGTTAGCTTGTAAGGACCCTGACCTGCGTTTAGGGTTTACCATGTTTGTTTTGCTCGATCTTGGTGCTTTGGTGCTTGCTAATCACCTTTGGTGGTGATTAGGGTTTTGTTGTGCTTTGTTGAGGGTTGGAGGGGCTACTTGCAAATAACCCAAGTTTAAAGTTTTGTGTGCAAGTATGCCATCTTGTGAGATGTTTTCCCCTCTTTGCTTCCTATAGGGTTGAGAGGAAGGCTTGGGCTTGTTGTTTGAGTTTCTTGGGCCTTGCTTGAGCTTGTTTGGGCCTTGGGATGCTTTGTTTGGGCTTGCTTGAGCCTTGTGTCGGCCTAGAGTAGCTTGTGTCGCCCAACATGGTGGTATGTCACCTAGGAGCCTTGGTATGTTGCCCAGTAGAGCTGATGCTTGTGTCGCCCATGTTTCTTGGTCTTGGTTGGTAGACACTTGGTGCATATCTTGGACAAGTGTCTCCTGGATTTCTAGAGTGTTGGCTTGAACCCTAGGACAAGTGTCCCTTGGGTGGACGACACTTAGCATGGATCTACCTTGTTTTCTCCTCCCCTTCTTTCTATATAGGTAGCTCTTTCCCTTGCCTTAGCTTCCTTTTCTCTTTTGGTCTCTCCTCCACCTTGAGTGAACGACACCCCTCTCCTTCCTTGCTTGTGTTGGTCGATACACTCTCCTGGAGTAGCAGTGGTGACCGATACCCTCTTGGAAGAAGCTTTGGTGGACGATATCCCTTGGACCTTGGAGTGCTTCTTATCCCTTAGAGCTTGGAGCTTAAGGCGGGTTGCATAACTTCTAACCCTAACTCCTTTACCTCTAGCTATGTTCCTTTACCTCTAGCTATGATCTTGTTTCTTGTTAGTAGCTTAGCTTAGTTCCTTGCTTTTGTACCTTTTCTTATGTACATGTGGTGGCCGATCCTCCTTAGGGTTTAGGGTTTCCTTGTGACCTAGTATACCTGGTGATCTAGGGTTTGTGCTCCCTTGAGTTGGAGGTTGAAGATGACTTAGGTTGAGCGATACCCCCTTCCTTGTTTGGTGTGTTGGATGATACCCACCTTTGTCTTGTGATGGAAGACCTAGTACCCTTATGATGGACGACATGGTGGGTGCCCTTGAGTTGGACGATACCCCTGCCCTTGTGATGGGCGATAGGTGTTGCTAGGAAGAGTGCTGGCCGATATGGCTATGTTGGACGATATGGTCTCCTTGTGATGAACGATATCTTCTTGTGATGGACCTTAGACCTGAGTATCATGGTGAACCTTGTAGTGGTCCTTGTGGTGGACGACAGGGCCATGTATGGATGTGTTTGGGTTTTGACGATAGGCTAGTATGGTGTGTTGGCCAATAGATGTTGTTGTGTATCGGGCGATACATTTTCTTGCTGTGATGGCCGACATGGATGGGTTGTGACGGGCGTCACGCCCCTTTTTCTTTGGTGTGTGCTGGCCGTTAGGCCTTGAGTTGTTGTTGCACGTTTTGTGGGAGTTCTTATCTCTCTCTTTCTCTCTCTCTCCTGGTGGTTGAGGTGAGGTGTGAGCTGGACAATACCCCTAGCATATCGGGCGTTATGGTTGAGTTGTGACGGGCATCACACTTTGAAGTGTGTCAGCTGGCAGGGTGCAACGGGCGTTGCCTGATAGGACTGACGCGTGACACCCCCTGGTGACGCTGTGTCGCGGGGTAGGGTGCAGCGCAACATTGCTGCTCTTTTCCCCTCTAGTCGATGTTGTGGGTTGTTTAGGTGAAGGTTATGATGAGTTGTAGTGAGGGATGGTTCCTTGTACCATGGAAGTGATTGGTCATACACAAATAACAATAATGATGCCTTGCTAGTAGTGATAACAATAATGATGTTAATGTTGGTAACGATATGATCTTTACACTTATCTGTTAAGGATGATGCTAAGTGACAATTACACTAATAGCTTGCTTAATGACATAACAATAACGATAATAGTGGATGATGATAGTATAATGTTGATAACAGTAGTGAAGGTAATAATGGTAGTAATGATATACATGATGTAAGTGTGATGCTTAATGACAATGATAAGTGATAGTTACACAGGTAGCTTGCATAATGATAATGGTAATGATAGTGAATGGTGACAGTAATGACAATGGTAATATTAGTGTTTGTTCTGTATTCTCATCATGACATCTTGCTTGATGTGAGCATCTTGTTTATATAATCCTGAGATGAGGATTAGTATAGATATGGTTTGTTAATAATGTGTTTAATACGCTTGATCACCAAATAGTGTAAGAATGATAAGTAGAGTATCTTGTATGATATTTCATGATAATGAGCATATCCCTTATGTTGAAACTATGATTATTGTGTACCTTAACCATGCAGGTGATGTTTAGCCATGAGAGGGCTATGAGACACATGTGATGAGTAACATTACTTTGATAATTATTCTATGAGGTTGTATGTATGATGTGTTGGTCCCATGATGTTGATGTGAGCCTTGAAGAGGCAGTGACAGTACATGATGAGGGATTGAGATCCCATGGTATGTGATGATCCTTGAGATGGATCTGGATGATTGGCAATAGGCCAAGTGGTAACATGTGAAGTTGGGTCCTTGAGATGGATCAGGTTGATGTGATTTCAATAATAATATAATGATATTTACCTTCTGTTATATCTTGCATGTTATACAACTTGATTGAATCTTGCAATCCGTCTAAAAGATACTAATTAATCACAGTGAAATATATCATGTAGTTTGCCCTGGCCATAGATCCATCATCGTCAGGACTTGGTGATGGTGAAACGGGTTCTCCTACAGGTTAACCTGGAAGCACATATTGTTGAATATGTGTAGGTTGCTCCTAGCTTGAAAATGAGGAGGTAAGAGTGTAACCTCAGTCGCAGACTCAGATACGTATATAGAGCATGGTGAATAGGCCCATGGCTCAGGATATGTGATGTGAAGAGCATGAATGCGTTCATGGCTCAGAGCACGGTGAATAGGCCCGTGGCTCAGTTTTTACTAGCGCCGAGACATGTACCAAGGCGGGCTAGAATGCGGGTAGCCTATGGAGCTGACCCTGTGGCTTAGACCACTTCAGCATGTGACTACGGTCCTGCTTGTGTTGTACTCATGCACTGACCACGAGGTGGGAGGTCGTGGAGTCTGACTCTTCCATTGACCTTGTATGGCACCGACTTGGGTTTTGTAACCGAAGGTTGGATTTGAACGGTACGGTTAAAATCCTCAGGGCATAATAATACATAATACAGCTGTTTAGTATTTGCTGCTTAAGATAAACACAAAACATTGGTTGAGGCCTTGTTTGTGTAGCTAATTCTGTTATATTTACAGTTACTTCTATATATATACATCAGGTATGTGGTGATATGTTGTATCTTGATAATCAGGTTACGTGGAAATGTATCTTATTCTGATAATCATGTTACATTGTGATATATGTTATTTTGTCAATCATGTTTCATTGAAAGATATTTGGTTATATGCTTTTGTACAGCTGGTAAGCTTGTCGGTAAGAATAACCTTGCTTTATATAGACTGCTCTTGTTATACTAGTTGTCAGTTACCTTCTGCTTTATAGTTTATCTTGCTGAGGTTCTGTAGTTGCGGTGGGGAGTTATATTTCCCACTGGGACAATTGTTCAATTGTCTCACCCCGCTGGTTTAACCCCTTTTTAGGTGGTCGAGCTAGACGTGGTCATGGTCGTGGTGTTGCGGACGAGCAGCTTAACGAGCAGTAGAAGGCAAGCGATGGATATGCTGCTGTTTTGGATGTTTTTTAGTAGAGTCTAGAGTCATCCCTGTACTCTCAGGTCCTTGGCAGTGTTTTGACGATGTTTCACGATGAACGATCAATGACGTTTGTACATCCTACTGATGGCCGGATGCGGGCCTTTATGTATATGAATAGGTGGTGAACCCATGTGCTGGATGAGCAACTGTTTCTGTAAGCTGTAGACACGTATCAGATCTCGTGTATGTATATATATGACATGTTTCAGTTTAGGATGAGGACTGGAAAGTAATAGTTTCACAGTTTATCAGTTCTCTGCAATCAGTTTTAATTAACCTGTGTTTTCATAATATGTGGTTATGGTGATTTCCGCACGTTTTCGCATAACACCTCGTTATCTGTGTGATAATGGGATGTGTTGCCACAATATCGGCTGTGGTGTGGGGTCTGGTTGTGAATGACAGGGAGTGGCGAAGGTGAGGAGTTGGTTTTCGGCCAACTCCAAGCATGGAGGCGGAGGGAAACAACCCTACGACACACTGCAGGCCGACGGAAGGCCGCAGTTCGTGAGGTTGAAGAAGCCCCAGTGGCTTTAGATTATGCTACCCTCCTAAGCGTGAAGAAGAAGGTATCTGCATCGAGGGCACTTTAGTAATTCAGTTATAATCTCAAACGGGCTGCATGGACAAAGGAGTCACGTGGCAGCTTGCTATTGGCCAGAGTAAGTGTTTTATTGCAAAATTTGTATCTAAATATTGGTAGATCCAATGGAAACATATAATACATGAAAATTGCTCAGAAAAATGGGAGGAATCCATTAAAAATATAATTGAAGCCTAATTCCTTGTGAAATTGAAAAGGTAATGGGAGATATCAACTTTAATGTATTAATGATTAAAGAACTCTATTTTGATATGATTAAAGTGATTAGTAGGGTTTAATTGATGATTAAGGTTGATATTAACTTGTTAGTAATAAAGAGATACATTAAGATCGAAAAAGATAAAATTTTCACGTAATTAACTTAATTTAGAGTTTCCTGTTCATCTATAGGCTTTAATGGGCCTTGGAATACTAATGTTGGTAATTAGGACTATTAAAGGCTTTAATTATTCGATTTCATATATAGAACTGAGTTTTCATGGTTATAAGATATTTTGAGCGTTAAAGTTCCTAATTTGTGGATAAATACCCTAAATGTAGTAATTAGGGTTTTCTCATGAATAAAAGGTGGAATTAATGGCAAATCGGGTTCATATGTGATTTGGACCATAATGAACTATGAATTAATGATAAATGCGTATAATGATATTGTCATGGATTAAAAGGATAAAAATAGTAGCTTAAATAAAAAGAGGCTTAATGAGCTTAATTAATGGTTAATTATGCCTTTAATCTAGAATTGAGGATTAGATGTGGAAATAATTAGGGTTTGTGATCAATTGTGTTAAATTAGGGTTTAAAATAGTAAAAGATGAAGGGAAACCCTAATTGCAATGGAAACCCAAAAAATGGACTAGAAACCCTAAGAAGCGAGCTAGATTTAATAGATCTTAATGACATGAGTAATAAAAGGAAATTGTATAATTGTTTCAGGATCTTATTGAATGATTGCATGCTCATTGTTGTTTGGATTATTCCAGCACCTGAATCTACATGTATATGTATGTGGTTACACTTATGATTATCTCACACTAGTTTGCTGAGGATTTTATCGATGTTTACATCGTGGCTTGAATTAATTGTTGGATGAATTTAATTCATGTAAATTATAATGTGAATTTGACTATCACATAAGAGACGTGCCTACTAGCTCAGATCCTAGTCCCCTCTGTAGCTTTATAGATTGACCTAGTAAGTGGCTACCAATGGGGTAGGTCCATCAGGTCATTAAATGACTTAGTAAATGGCTACAAATGGGGTAGGTCCATCAAGTCATCATGAGTCAGAGATTGGGCTACCTTTGGGTAGGGCCATGCGACTCCATAACCCTAGGAATTGGCTACCTGTGTGGTAGGACCATGGGGGTAAGGATCTACCATTCGAGAGAGGTAGTATCCATGTCCACTACAGGGATGGTATAGAGATAGGGGATAGGCAAGGATTGAGTAGTATTGCTTAAAACGTAATCTTGGATGTTAAATGATATTTGGTTGACTACATTGTTAACATAGTTGCACAATTATTGTTTCCCCCACATACCAACTTCTTACTGACCGACGTTTTGTTTGTCGGCATTTTAGGTACAAATTAAAAGAACAAATAGTAAAGTGGCATACATGGAATTAAATGAAAAATAATGTGCACAAGAGGATTAGTTGGATTACCTTCTTCATGGATAGAAGTTTGGAAATTCCAATTTTTCCAAGGTAAGAAAAGTTTTATTTTATACCATTTTGAGTTTAGTTGGTAAAGTTTATTAATTGTTATTGATTATTTATCGAACCTTTGATCCTATTAATTGAATAACGGCTCTGTCCTTCGGGTCTCCCTTAATTGGGGGTTACCAGGAGGCGGGGTCGTTACAATTGGTATCATAGCATAGGTTCCTCAATTAATCTTTAATAATTATTAAATTTTACAAATTTTGTAGAAACCAAGGGAGTTATTAGAGGATTGTCCGAAAGACTGAGTGTTGGCTAAATGGACATCTATAAATCCCTTTGTTTTGATAATGACAAACATTTCATTCTTGTTAATCTAACGTGCTACTTGAGTGTGCAGGAACAAGGTGGATGACAAAGTACTAGGGAAATCCATATGCTTACATGTTTATATTTTCATGAAATGTAATCGCTTTGTAAAAACTTGTACAAATATATAATGTACAAGTACTTAGATTTCATGTAAATCAAGCGTTAGATTCTCCCAAGCTAAACACCACATTTAGATAGGTCATCCCCTTCAATAGTGTCACATTTGCACACTCATACACACACTTAGTGCTTTAATTGAAAAATTGAAACAGGGTCAACCTCGGTCGACAAACTCCTCGATCGAGACACTTTCGGTCGACAATCTTCTCGACCGAGAAAGACCCAAGTAGCCGTTAGACACAGCTGACAAGGTGGTTGGCAGTTGGAGATAAACGTTGCATACACTTGTTCCAGAGAGCCTGTCGGTCGACAAAAGTTCGACCGAGTAGGTGTCTCGGTCGACCATTCCTCGACCGAGATGGACTCTGACAACAACTGAAGAGTAAATTAATTAGTCGTTGCTAAAGCAACAAACTTGTACCTAACGGCTAGTTAAGCACTTAGAAACCCCTAGAAGGTGTCTAGAACGTCCTTAAGCATCTATAGGCCATTCCTATAAATAGGACAAGCCATAGGACACTCAAACTCACTTGTTACACTTGAGAAATCCTTAAGCATACTTTGAGCAATCTGTTTGTGAGCAATTTGAGCATTGTGACAATTGGCTACTTCCTTCCTTAGCTCAAAATTTGTGTCCTATATGCTAGCATCTCCTATCCACTGCAATTACAATTCCATACACTTTGGTTAGGAGATCTACACGCTTGATATAGGAAAATCAAGCCTTGGGCTACAAAAGGATAAGTTGTAATTTCCTTTTCCTTTCTTGTTCTCTATTATTGTTTGTACTCTCCTTGCTACTCCTAGGTTGGAGGCTGCGGATTGGAGAGGGTGGAGATCTTCTTGGTGAAGAAGGAGACCTTGAGCTACTTCAAGAAGGCTGGTGCAACGGGAGGTTACTTCTAGAGAGGAAGGCTACTTCAAGGGGGAGCTTGGAGTTACTTCAAGAAGGCTACCTCGGGTTGGTGCACCTACTTCAAGTGAAGGCTGTTCAAGGGGTGTAAAGAAAGTATTGTATTTTGTATAAATCCTTGTGAAGGTAATAAAATAAATACTTTCAAAATCCCGGTTGGGTAAGCAACCGGGTAGTGGACTGACAATCTTAGTATTTGCTAAGATTGGAACCACTCTAAACACCTGTCTCCTTCTTCCATTTACAATTGTGGTTGTTTTGAGTTAAATAATTGTTAAAATCTTTTTAAAAACTCTATTCACCCCCCCTCTAGTGTTTTTCAATTGGTATCAGAGCAGGCTTCAAGGAACCCTAACCAGGTCTTGAAGAATGGAGGGTAATGGTGATTACAATCGCAACAAAAGGTGCAGCTTGGACAAATCTACAACATGTTGCAATTGGTGCTTAGGAACAAGCCACACAACAACTAGCTGCCCATGGAGATCAAAGAAGGAAGATGAACATAAGGATTGTCTTATTGCTACAACTAGTGAAGAAGAAGAAGAGGTAAGTCTTTTTGATTTATCTAAAGAAGAACTAGTTGCTAGTCTTGAAGAGACACATAATAAATATGTTGAGTGCAAGAAGAAACTAAAGAAATCTAATAAAGCAAATGATGAATAACATGCTAAGCTTCTTGCTATTACATCTGAAAATGAAGATCTTAAAAAGATTATTGAAGATCATGATATTAAGATAAAATCTATAGAGGCAAATTGCAATCTACTTTCTTTAGAAAAGATTAATTTGCAAACTCAAGTAAATGATCTTCAAAAACAACCCATCTTATGCACCCATCTAGATTATGATTCTATTATCAAAGAAAGAAATTCGTTGTCATCTAACCTAGATCAAGCAAAACTAGATATCAAGAAGAGAATGGATGAGATTGCCAAGTTACAACAAAAAGTTAGTAGTTTAAATAATAATGGCATTCTTGATCAAATCTTAGATAATCCCTACCATCAAATTGGGAGAAGAGGACTAGGTTACAAGCCTAAGGGGAAATCCTATCAACAACCTAGTTGGAGAAAGACACAAGCTCATCAATCCATATATGTACCTAAAGGAACATCTTCACCCAAGAACAACTCTGAACACAACCATAGAAAAAGATATGAGGTTGACTCGATATGTTGTCATTATTGTTTGCGCCTTGGTCACTATTCCTTTTCATGTCCTTACAAGAGAAAGGATGTCAAGTTAGTTTGGGTTCCAAAACCTCCAAACTAAATGAACGGAATTAAGTTGAGATATGACCAAGGACCTTAGTTGCATATTTCTATCTCAACTCAACATAATGGGATAACAAATTAATTTAAGTATCTAAACATTTAACTTGCATAATCGTGTTTTACTTGGAAGCAATCAACAGTTCCAGAAATCTTGTCGGTCGAGAGACTATGGACCGAGAGAATCGTCGGTCGAGAAATTGTCGACCGATCAGGCCACTGATTGCCAGTCTGAAATAAATCTGCTGAATATATTTTCGATTGGTTAAATTGCTATCTACCTACTGTTAATAACTGTTTGTACATGCAAAACAAAGTATACATTATGTAAATCATCTTTGAAAACTTACATGAGATTTAGTTTATTCTCTAAATAATTATGGATCATATGATTCAAGTCAAATTACCGCCTTCATGGTCTGTTCTAAGTATTCTTTGATTCATTCATATAGAAATCATATATTGAATTTCATTACATATATATTCATCATTTCATTATTCAACATTCTATAGATGACGTTGATGCTTGTTTTATGAATAATGAGTGCATTCTTGATGATACATAGGCAAGCAAAATGATTTGTTAGTAATATGCCATTTTAATGCTTGCAACATATAAGAATTTTATGAGGACACAAAAAGAAGTGAAATTTGATATTCTTGTAACTACAGCAAAGCTTACATTTTAAGAAAAATCAAGGACAAATGTTTTCATAATAAGTATTATTTAAATACTTCAAATTGATATCTAATCAAATTACATGCAGATATTATATATGAATATTCAATTTGGAAATCTGCAAACTCGCCTCTTGGTTAAAATAAAATTTGATCAAGGGGCACTATGGTCGTAGTCAAAGTCGACCTAAAATAAGTTTGACACAATACTTATTTGAATATTATTGTGATTAAAAGAACCATAAATTTATTGTCCAAATATTGGTAATAATATTCACAATATTACTCCCTTAGAAAATATATATATGCTCTACAAATTTAGTCTATCATTTGCTTAAAAAAATTCATACCTAGAAAGTTTGTCGGTCGACGAATTCTTCGACCGAGAATCTCTCGGTCAGCCTATCTCTTTTGACCGACAGACCTCAGACAAAAGTAACATTGGACACACTTTCGGTCGACAATTGCTCGACCGAGCCGATGTCGGTCGACAATTGTTCGACCGAGAATTGACCGTTGGGATATGACCGTTGGAATCTGACCGTTTATAACCGTTGCAAATCTAACCGTTGGGGACGAGTGGCGCGTCTGCAATATGACCGTTGCGGACGCTCGGTCGACAAATTGTCGACCGACCTGGTCACTGATTTGCTATAAAAAGGGCCAAAAACGGGTCATTGTTACACACTCTTATATTCTTGCTTCCATAGCTTCTCTCTAGTGCATTCTTGTACAACTCTTTAGTCTCTTCATACCCAAAACTCTCTTGCTTCTTCTCCACCTTAAAACAAAGCAATGGCATCATCCTCTACACGTGGAAAGAAGAAAGTTGCTAGCAAGAAAGGAAGGGAGGCTACTCCACCATTGACGATCATCAACGACATTCCCTTCGTCGACGGAGATGCTGGTGATCACTATCTGAGGCTCTCCTCCAAAGCTCCTCTTCCACGATGGCCAGTTGAAGTGATGGACTTCCTCAGCATCATCGACCTGGAGGATCTTTTTGAGGTGCAAAACTTGAAAGAATTTCTTAACCCTTCTTTCCCCTCCTACTCTTCAAAAGTAGTAAATGAGTTCTATGCTAACCTCCTCTCCCATTCTGAAAATGAAACCACCTTCTTCTATTCTATGGTCAATGGGCATAGCTTTAGATTTACTGAAGATGATATTCTTGACATGCTAAATATTGAACTAGATGAATATCAAGACACCCTTGACCTTACCACTGGAAACCCACTTAATACATTTTCCCAAGGTGACCATACCGTCAGTCTTAGTGACATCAAAAGAACCATTTTTCAATCCAATACAACCTGTCACGAAGATAGGGGCACATACTATGCTATCAATCTCAAACCTGAAGCTAGGATTGTCAACCTTATTGTTTCAACAAACATACATCCTAGAGAAAATAAGTCTGAAGTTCCTATTTTTTGCATGTGTCTAATCTATGCCATTATCCAATGTATTCCCACAAATTTTATCCGCATCATTCTTAAGAACATGCTTGAGTTTTCTGGCAATCCCCCATATGCTGATTTTGTATGCCAAATTACTCAACACTTTCTTAAGACACAAATTGAGGATATGGGATACACATGGGAAAGAAGACCACAAAAAATAAGCAAAAACACAGTAGAGAAAATGGGTATTGATTTTGGTCACAAGAGGGCTAGGACGGAAGGTGAGACATCTACCCAAGATATACCACCACCACCTCCTCCTACCAACCTACCCTATGATCCCATCCAAAACACCCTAACCTATGTTGCTGGGTCACAATATCATCTTAGTAAACAACTAGATTATAACCATCATGCCATGACTTATCTAAACCAAAGAATGAAAACCCTTTCTCCAAACCAACCAGATGAATATCCTTATTCTTTAAATCCTGGCATGCTCAATCCATATAATCCATCTTACAACTACTATCAACCTCCACCTCCACCATCTACAGATCTCACGCATACTCAGTTTTCATCAATGCAACTACAAGATATTGCTGCTCATTTCCAATTTGATCGTGTTCCTACCTTCTTGGAGGCGTATGCCTTAACCAAGACAGGTGCTCTGGAGTGGCAAACTTTGGTCCAGTATTATGGAGCTGAGCCTTTTCTTGGGAAAGACCCTGATGTTGATGTAATTCTTAAGTCTTTCCAGTGAGATTTAGAGTTGTATTAGTTGTAATGAGATCTTTGCATAATTGTAATAAAAGGGTTATCTCTACATGATTTGGTTATCTTATCATGATTGTAACAATTCTTTGTTTGTAATGAAATTGGTTATCTTTACTTCTTATTATGGATACTCTTCAAAAGCATATGTGTCATCTTATGATATGTTTCTTCTATGGCATCATTTGAATATGGCTTAAAAGACTATTATAGTAGAGCATACAAAATCAGGGGAGTAATACATAAAAATATATCAAAAAGAATGAAATCTTTTGCAAATACCTAAAATTTAAAGTTGTGGCAAAATTGACCATCTATTGCAAAGCATTCATACCTTAATTTGGGATATATATCTAAGGGGAAGCATAGTATAAAATTAAGGGGGAGTAGTAATATCAAATATTCAACTTGGATATCTTTTTGAAATGACAAAGGGGGAGAAAAGAATATAAATAAAAAATATAAATGAGTTTCATAACATCTCGGCCAGCACTCACCTGCAAAACAAGAGAGAAAGCTATAAAAGGTAATCTTAAGGTATGAAACTCATATGTTGTATATTTCCTTCATTTATATTTTGGAAATGTTTGTCATCTTCAAAAAGGGGGAGATTGTTGGCTAAATGGACATCTATAAATCCCTTTGTTTTGATAATGACAAACATTTCATTCTTGTTAATCTAACGTGCTACTTGAGTGTGCAGGAACAAGGTGGATGACAAAGTACTAGGGAAATCCATATGCTTACATGTTTATATTTTCATGAAATGTAATCGCTTTGTAAAAACTTGTACAAATATATAATGTACAAGTACTTAGATTTCATGTAAATCAAGCGTTAGATTCTCCCTAGCTAAACACCACATTTAGATAGGTCATCCCCTTCAATAGTGTCACATATGCACACTCATCCACACACTTAGTGCTTTAATTGAAAAATTGAAACATGGTCAACCTCGGTCGACAAACTCCTCGACCGAGACACTTTCGGTCGACAATCTTCTCGACCGAGAAAGACCCAAGTAGCTGTTAGACACAGCTGACAAGGTGGTTGGCAGTTGGAGATAAACGTTGCATACACTTGTTCCAGAGAGCTTGTTGGTCGACAAAAGTTCGACCGAGTAGGTGTCTCGGTCGACCATTCCTCGACTGAGATGGACTCTGACAGCAACTACAGAGTAAATTAATTAGCCGTTGCTAAAGCAACAAACTTGTACCTAACGGCTAGTTAAGCAATTAGAAACCCCTAGAAGGTGTCTAGAACGTCCTTAAGCATCCATAGGCCATTCCTATAAATAGGACAAGCCATAGGACACTCAAACTCACTTGTTACACTTGAGAAATCCTTAAGCATACTTTGAGCAATCTGTTTGTGAGCAATTTGAGCATTGTGACAATTGGCTACTTCCTTCCTTAGCTCAAAATTTGTGTCCTATAGGCTAGCATCTCCTATCCACTGCAATTACAATTCCATACACTTTGGTTAGGAGATCTACATGCTTGATCTAGGCAAATCAAGCCTTGGGCTGCAAAAGGATAAGTTGTAATTTCCTTTTCCTTTCTTGTTCTCTGTTATTGTTTGTACTCTCCTTGCTACTCCTAGGTTGGAGGCTGCAGATTGGAGAGGGTGGAGATCTTCTTGGTGAAGAAGGAGACCTTGAGCTACTTCAAGAAGGCTGGTGCAACGGGAGGTTACTTCTAGAGAGAAAGGCTACTTCAAGGGGGAGCTTGGAGTTACTTCAAGAAGGCTACCTCGGGTTGGTGCACCTACTTCAAGTGAAGGCTGTTCAAGGGGTGTAAAGAAAGTATTGTATTTTATATAAATCCTTGTGAAGGTAATAAAATAAATACTTTCAAAATCCCGGTTGGGTAAGCAACCGGGTAGTGGACTGACAATCTTAGTATTTGCTAAGATTGGAACCACTCTAAACACCTGTCTCCTTCTTCCATTTACAATTGTGGTTGTTTTGAGTTAAATAATTGTTAAAATCTTTTTAAAAACTCGATTCACCCCCCCTCTAGTGTTTTTCACTGAGGTGTCTAGAAAAGGATCACGTCTTGGGGCTGGCAATATTTTCCTCCGCACCGCTAGTCGGAATACGAGGACTCCCGGATTGTGTGACTGCCTGGCCGATGTCTTAGGATATGACTCGAAATAAGATACCTTTAGGACTCTCTCATCTCATTCATCCCTCCTCAACTCAAATTCTGTTAAGGACCTTAAGGATTAGGGTTTTCTCTCTTTTCATCACCCTCTTGAGGTATGGATAAGGTTGATAAGGATTAAGGGATCCTCCACAAAACTAATAAAAAGCATGTAAATAAGATGTCATGGACATAAGCTTAATAGAGTAAGCGTAAAGAAATAGATACATGCTTAGGTCGTATGACACGAGTTGTCAGCGCCCTTGGGAGAGACCTAAGGATAGACCTCCTTGGCAGGAGGAGTAGAGAGAGTTAGTCATGGAGGTAGAGATCTCCATTAAAAGTAGAGACCTAGCACATCCTTTGAGGATGATGGTAACCCTAACCCTAAGTGAAGGTTAGAGGGAGAGATGACGTGATGAGTTAGTTGTCTTGGTAGACCAAATGTTTGTATAGACATGCCTTGGATGTCATATGAGCCATGAGAGGTTAGATGGCCTAGCACCTTTGGCAACCCAACCCTAGGAGGGTCGTGCATGTTTGAGCGAAGGATAGATCCTTCATGGATGAAGTTAGAGAAGAACCTACAGAACCCTATGGGCTTGTGCAAGTAGGGTGTAGCTTGCACCCAGAGTATGTCAGTAGTGCTGACAGTAGGATGAAACCCTGGACAAGGAATCATGATGTACGTCTTATGAGATAAACATAAAGAGCTAAGGATAATCTTGAGCCAAACATGAGTGGAGAAAAGGCTTCACCCAGGTAGGGATATGCTGGTAAGCTTGATCCAACTTCATCAAGTGAGGCTGGATGTGGAAGTTAGATCTAGAGAGAGAAAGCAGGACCCAAGAAAGAAGGTTGGAAGCTTAGATTCTGAGACATGAGGAATAGTGGGGAGTTGAGGATGATGTGACCTAAGTGGATGATAGTGGGTGATAGTGGATGCTTCTAGTACCTATGGTATAAGTGATTACCTTCTGGATGAGATAAAAAGTGCTTTAGACCATGAGGAGGTTTAAGTAGCCAGTTGTGAGGCTTTATACCTAGTTGGTTGTCCTGGAAGAGGACTCAACTCCGAAGTGTTGCGAGTAGAAGGATCATGGAAGTACACGACATACCTTGAACATGCTTGAATCATGATTAAGAGACTGAGCATACAGTCGGACACCCAAAGGTGAACCTAGGGTTCCTAGGCCTAAGAGGGGAAGCAGTGTACCCGATGGTCATGATGAGACTTGAGTCTCTATAGTTTCGAGCATGGTACTCCTCATGTGTATAGGTAAAGGAAATGCCTTAAGTTAAGGGTATGTTTGATGAACCCCTCACGACTAAGTTGATCTAATGTTGAGGATGAGAATAAGTGTGACCTAGCATGGTTTAGTAGGTACGCTTGTGCCTTAGTAGTTGCTGGATTAAGCATGCACATGTGAATGTAAACCCTAAGGATGCTTGTGACCTTTGTTATCAAGGTGTAGTTTCCTCCCATCCTGGGAGAGGGACCCTTTAGTAGGGGTTTACCAGTTTGATTGGTTTTGAGGTAACCTAAGGAGGTTTCATAGGATCTTGAGAAGCTAAGTGAAGAGTACATGGCATGAGAATGAACCTATAGACCCATGGATAACCATCTCTATGTGCATGTGGATGTGTTACCATGGAGGTAACTGGTATGGGGCCTGACCAAGGTAGGAAGGTTGCCATGATCCCTAAGAAAGGATGAAAGACAACCCAAGGATGCAGAAATAGAGATGATGAAGGCTTGGGTAAGGTTCTAAGTTGAACATGTACTATAAGAGATCCTAAGTCTATCCTAGGGTCGGGTAGGGATAAGACCGATGGAAGTAGGAGTTGCCTAATTCCCTAGTTGCACATGACCATAGGGTCAGGAGGTAACATCTATCATTGTCTGAGGGCCATGGGTTAGGAGATTGATCACCTTTATGAACTCATGGGACCCAAAGGGCAGATGAGTAGGGCACTCTCTGATGCATGAGGGAAGAGGGATGACCCCAAAAAGTGTCGGCACCCTATAGACCTAGAGGGGATGACCGAGGATTGTGTAGTAACCCAAGTAGGTTTGAGACCAGTTTTTCATGGAAGTAACTTTGATATCGAGATGACAGTGATGTAGAGACATAAGTTGCACGTTTCCACTTAGATTTGAAGGTGTAATGCCAATGTGGGTTGTACCATCTCTACTCTTGGAACAGGAAGACCTTTGTGTTTGGACGGCTGCCAAATGCTTATTTCTTCTTGTTATGGGAGTGAGAGATAGGACAGTATGCATGCCATACATCAAGGGTAAAGATGATGTGAGTTGGAACGTTGCTATAAGTAATGAGGACAGATGTGATAACATGCCCTGGTGGAGTGAATGATACATGGACAAGTACAAATGATAAGAGTATTAAGGAAATCATCTTGTGAGGATATTTTATTATGAGTTATGTGGAGTTTACAAGTTATACAAAGTCGAGTCTGATCATCAAGGGATGAGCTCAAAGTATTCTCAATGAAGATAGACTTAGAATTCGAGTTTGAGATGATAAGTGAAATACATGGAAGAGTATGTCTTCAACTCTACCTAACACCTAAGGGTAATAAGTGGTAAGGAATGCTCTGGTTGAGATATAGCTGCTTAGTTTAGCGGGAAGCTAGAATAAGTTGAGGTTGTTAGGCTAACCCTAAGTTTAGAAAAGAGATAAGTTTGTCTAACACTCCAATATAACAAGATTAGTGGTTGTTTGGTTAGCTGGCCTAGGCCTTGATGTGATGAAAGGATGGTTGTAGAACCTCAGATGTACTTCCTTGGAAAGGAAAGTGATGAAACCATGATGAGAGTGGTTTAGGGTATCGATCTTGAGGAAACATGACATACCAGAGATCATGGTTTTAAGATCACCATACACCATGAAACTACAAAGATAGTAAGTGATGGTAGAGCTTTGGATGCCTGATACATGTTGCATGTGGCATGTGGCCATGCAAATCAGGGGTGAAGGATGAAAACCATTAACCCAGTGCATGGATATAAAGTATAAAGAGTTCCTGAGAGGGAATGGGAGTTCATCACTATGGATGTTGTGAGTCTCCCCTAGACCAAGGAAGGTCGATATGCAAAATGGGTTATGGTAGATCGCCTTACCGAGATAACATGAGAAAGAAAGGAGTACTGTCAAGAGACAGATTTTGTTGAACTACATAAGAGAGAGAGATGGTTCAACTACACCATGAAGCGAGTTCAAAAGTTCTTGAGTATGACCTAAAGGTTCACTTCCATGAGATAGAAGTAGAAACATGCATAACTCAGTGTTGGTACAGTTTATCACCCCTTACTAATAGTTAGTATGTTCTAGACTAGAGGGTCTGATGAGAGCATGTGTGCTCATTCAGGGTGATACATAGAGATAGTTCTTGTCCTTTGTAAGATGTGATGTTAACCACCATAGCCTTTATCGGGATGCAAGAAGTTTTTTTTTTGAGAGGTTGTGTCGGTGACCACTTCATTAAGATGATGTTGGTGAAGAAGGCCTCATGAAGGTCAGGAAAGAACCACAATGTGTGCAGATGAAGTTGTTTTGATCGTGCAATGGCTGAGAGAGAGAGCCCAGAGACAACATGGGTCGTGAGCTGATGAAAAGCAGACTGACATGCAGTTCACTGTAGGAAAATGTGTGATGTGAAAATCCGACCCCTCTAGACTACAGTTGAGAAAGCTGAGTCCCCGATATATGGGTCCGTTTGAGCTGGATTGGTGGAGATGGTTGTGTTTAGCCTTGCCCCTCAGGATAACATGATGTGAAATGAGTTCCATATGTCTGGTCTAGAGCACTATGTGAGGTACCCAAGCCATGTGTTGAGCCTTGAACCTATTCAATTTTTGAGAGGCTGAAATGTCCTGAGTCACCTATAAGGGTACGATATACCAAGGTAAGAAAGAACTCAGATGGAAGGATATGAGATGATGAAGGTTCTTGGGAAGCACCATGGAAAGGGTGAAGCCACATGGGAGCACTGATGGACATAAGAAAGGTTTATCCTGTTTGTTTGCTTACTTGATGGAATTTTGACGACGAAATTATTATAAGAGGGGAAGGATGTTTCAACCCCAATTTTTGGGTTCCTTTGGTGAGAAATGTAGTTTCTCATATTAAAGATAAATGAACAAATAATGATGTATTTTGATTGAGTGCATGAATTTCATTTACAATAGCCTTGATGATTGTGTTGTGGGCTTTATTGGCTATTGTGCCCAATAACAAGGAAGTTCAATTAGTAAATGAATAATTGAGAATTTGAGAAAAGAAAGGTGTGGAAACCTCTAGAAGGCAAAAAAACTTAATCCAAAGGTAGATTTCGTGCCACATGGGTTCCTTGTGTCCCAAGGAGTCCAAAGTTGCAAAGAAAAGCAATAAGAAAAGAAATGATTAATTATGTATTTCTTTATTAAGAAAGAAATTGAAAACAATGATAAAATGCGGAAAATAAGTGGAAAGAGGTATAATTGAGTTATCCTTGGTGCAATTTCGTATCCCAAGGATTACTAATGATAAAAGGAATACCAATGAGGAAAATAAAAAGAGAAATAAAGAGAAATCCTCAAAAAGAAATATTTTAAAAAGAAATAACCAAGATAATGAGAGATAAAGAAGAATAATGCATTTAGATGCATCTAGAAGGATAATGAGTATACTTAAAGAGGAATTTCGAAATCTTTGAGTTTCTTGGGATCCAAGGAGTCCCAATGAAGAGGAAAGAAAGAGAAAATACCAAATTGCAAAATAAAAGGATAATGGGAATACATAATTAAGGAATTATATGATTTTGTTAAAAAGAAAGAATTTCCTACTTAAGGAAAATATAATTTCGAGGCCAATGAATTAAAGGGCATGAATAAAGAGAATAAGAGAGAGGATTTTCATATTTCTAATTATCAATGCAATAAAGAATATCAAGAGGTAAGTAGGAGAGAGAACTTTGCTTCTCATTGAAGGAATAGGAGTTCTAATGGGTGTGGGACTCAGTTTCTCTTAAATCAATGTCTCTGGATGTGGATACACTCACCCTATATAAAGGGGTAAAGCCCTTGTCGAGATCCAGAAAGTCCCACATATCCAACCCTCTCATTTACTTCTTCTTCATCTTCTCTGTACAAACCCTAGCTGTTAAGATGGTGCTTTCCCTGGAGCAACGGGGAGCTGAGAAGTCATTCCGTTAGAAGCTTGGTGGTCCCCCATGACCTAAGGAAGATCCGTCATCATCTTCTTGATCTAGCTTGTGCTCAATACCTGCAGGAGGTCTGTAACCTCGCTGCAGATCGCATGCTTTGCACCCATGGCACGAGCCATCTTGGCCGTGGTGTGGGGTCTGGTTGTGAATGACAGGGAGTGGCGAAGGTGAGGAGTTGGTTTCCGGCCAACTCCAGGCATGGAGGCGGAGGGAAACAACCCTGCGGCACACTACAGGCCGACGGCAGGCCGCAGTTCACGAGGTTGAAGAAGCCCCAATGGCTTTGGACGATGCTACCCTCCTAAGCGTGAAGAAGCATGTATTTGCATCTAGGGTACTTTAGTAATTCAGTTATAATCTCAAACGGGCCGCATGGACAAAGGAGTCACGTGGCAGCTTGCTATTGGCCAGAGTAAGTGTTTTATTGCAAAATTTGTATCTAAATATTGGTGGATCCAATGGAAACATATAATACATGAAAATTGCTCAGAAAAATGAGAGGAATCCATTAAATATATAATTGAATCCTAATTCCTTGTGAAATTCAAAAATTAATGGGAGATATCAACTTTAATGTATTAATGATTAAAGAACTCTATTTTGATATGATTAAAGTGATTAGTAGGGTTTAATTGATGATTAAGGTTGATATTAACTTGTTAATAATAAAGAGATACATTAAGATAAAAAAAGATGAATTTTGCACGTAATTAACTCAATTTAGAATTTCCTATACATGAATAGGCTTTAATGGGCCTTGAAATCCTAATGTTGGTAATTAGGACTATTAAAGGCTGGAATTATTCAATTTCATATATAGAACTGAGTTTTCATGGTTATGAGCTATTTAGAGCGTTAAAGTTCCTAATTTGTGGATAAATACCCTAAATGTAGTAATTAGGGTTTTCTCATGAATAAAAGATGGAATTAATGGCAAATCGGGTTCATATGTGATTTGGACCATAATGAACTATGAATTTAATGATAAATGCGTATAATGATATTGTCATGGATTAAAAGGATAAAAATAGTAGCTTAAATAAAAAGAGGCTTAATGAGCTTAATTAATGGTTAATTATGCCTTTAATCCGGAATTGAGGATTAGATGTGGAAATAATTAGGGTTTGTGATAAAATGTGTTAAATTAGGGTTTAAAACAGTAAAAGATGAAGGGAAACCCTAATTGCAATGGAAACCCAAAAAATGGACTAGAAACCTTAAGAAGCGAGCTAGATTTAATAGATCTTAATGACATGAGTAATAAAAGGAAATTGTATAATTTTTTTAGGATCTTATTGAATGCTTGCATGCTCATTGTTGTTTGGATTATTCCTGCACCTGAATCTACATGTACAAGTATGTGGTTATGCTTATGATTATCTCGCACTAGTTTGCCGAGGATTTTATCGATGTTTTCATCGTGGCTTGAATTAATTGTTGGATGAATTTAATGCATGTAAATTATAATGTGAATATGACTATCACATAAGAGACGTGCCTACTAGCTCAGATCCTAGTCCCCTATGTAGCTTTATAGATTGACCTAGTAAGTGGCTACCAATGGGGTAGGTCCATCAGGTCATCAAATGACTTAGTAAATGGCTACCAATGGGGTAGGTCCATCCATTCATCATGAGTCAGAGATTGGGCTACCTTTGGGTAGGGCCATGCAACTCCATAACCCTAGGAATTGGCTACCTGTGTGGTAGGACCATGGGGGTAAGGACCTACCATTTGAGAGAGGTAGTATCCATGTCCACTACAGGGACGATACAGAGTTAGGGGATAGGCAAGGATTGAGTTGTATTTATTAAAACGTAATCTTGGATGTTAAATGATATTTGGTTGACTACATTGTTAACATAGTTGCACAATTATTGTTTCCCTCACATACCAGCTTCTTGCTGACTGACGTTTTGTTTGTCGGCATTTTAGGTACAAATGAAAAGAACAAACAGTAAAGTGACATACGTGGAATTAAATGAAAAATAACGTGCACAGGAGGATTAGTTAGATTAGCTTCTTCATGGATAGAAGTTTAGAAATCCCAGTTTTTCCAAGGTAAGAAAAGTTTAATTTTATACCATTTTTAGTTTAGTTGGTAAAGTTTATTAATTGTTATTGATTATTTGTCGAACCTTTGATCCTTTTAATTGAATAACGGCTCTGTCCTTCGGGTCTCCCTTAATTGGGGGTTACCGGGAGGCGGGGTCATTACATGCATCATAACCAAGGCGCTTCACGATCGCAGAGGCTGCTGGACCCCTCATTTTTGGTTCCAATATCACCATTATATCAATCTTATATTGGGCTGAATAATCATAGATTGTGTTTTGGATGTATAATGAACAGACTCCCTGGACATTCCACACTATGCAGATCATCTAACGGTTGTGGTTTGGTGGCTTTCAGGCACCGTCGGGCCGCCCTCCTCATCTTCTTGTTCCATCTCCTGCACCATGTAGGAAGCCTTCCTGATTCGTTTCCTAGAACCAATTTCAGCTACTTCCTTTTCCTTGTAGATCTTCCTATTACAGAGATGAATTCCCACACTCATCCCCATCTGGTGCTGTGAGGAGAATGTAGGAATTCCTTCAGCCAATTTGTTCATATTGTTACCAAAGCATAATAAGTTTGTTTGGTCTTGGCAATTTTGTTCACCAGTAATGACCACTGTGTCCTCCTCTAAAGTTTCTATAGCCTGTTGTTGATTTTCCTTGCCTTTACCTTATCTGCACTCTCTGTTGCTCTATTGAGTCTGCACATTCTGATTTTGAGTTTCCTATAGAGGAGGCCTCATCTACTCATTATCCTTGTGATTACTCATTTTCAAGCTATTTTCCTTTCACTGGTTCCAGTCGATGTTGGTGATACACTCAGTCATCTCATTGATTTCCACCATCTTCTCGCTTTCATACGTCTCTTCCAGATACAAGTTGCTAATTTTGTTGGTCGTGGCCACACTACCTCCACTACCGCTGCCCTGGGTTCTACGTTGACGTCTTTCTTGTTGTTTAGCATACATCCTTGTCAAGAACACACTCTGGGGTGTGAGTAGGATAGGTTGTTCTGCTTGATTCATTGGTTGTTCTTGTTGGCTTGCTCTGATTGCCTCTTCCTTTGATTTGCAGAGTTCTTCAGTATGTCCCATCCTGCTGCAAAACATGCATATTGCATGCATGTTCTCGTACTCTAGTTGATAGCGTTCTCCTTGTACAAATATGGTTGGTACGATGGTTTCTGTGAGTCCAATTTAACCACAATTCTGGTGAATTTGCCCCACTGCTTCGGTGCAATGCTCATGTCTACTTGGACCATTTTGCCAATGCGATCACCAATTTCTTCTAGGAATCTTATTTGGTACAGAAACATTGGGAGGTTGGGTATGAGAACCCACAACACTAGGTATCTTGGGTTTCCTGCTGACAAAATGAAATTGGGATCCCAAGGTTGCACACTGAGGTACGACCCCATTAGCGGCCATGGCCCCCCAGTAAGAACTTTTAGGTAATCATCTTGACACATCAGTTGGAGCAAGAAGTAGTTGTTTCCGAGATCAAGCAACCTAAAGGATCCACTGAGATTCCACATGTCTCTAATGCGCTTTAGTAGGAACATGAACCCTACTTCCCTTGTGATGACCTTCACGATAACAATATAGCACCATGGTTTCATTAATTAGCTGTATTTACCTTCCTCAATTCTGAAGCTAGGCAACCGGTTTTCATCATGGATTGTGATGTCGCCTTTTGTCCATGTTACGTTGGCATCTTCAAAGCCCATTATTGAGGATATGTCATCATATGAGGATCCACAAATGATGTCCGTGTAGGAGACTGGTGAGCAAGGATCATGCTGGAGGGGTTGCGACACACCACTCTCGACCCTTTGCAGTTGTGGAAAAAGATTGTTTGCTTGTTGGGGTCCGTCAACTTCCATGGAGGATGCATTTTCTACATATGCTTGGAGCCTATTCGTTCATTCAGACACCCGTACTAGAAGTTCAACCCTACTTGTCTCAAGATTTTCTATTGGTGTTAACCACCAGGCATTATGGCAGCGCCGCTTTCCACCCTCCCTACGCACGCCGCTCCTGAATCTGGTGGTTGGGTGCCCCAGCTCCCACCATCATCGCTTCAGCCGCCGCCAGAGGCTGTTGGACCTCCGAACCCAAACATCGCTTAGGTCTTGTCTACACTCAGCCTATTTTGTATATGAGGAATCCAAATATGCAATTAGATTTGCCTTTTGAAACTTTTGATTTGTTAAATAAGCCAAATCCTATTTTCTCTTTCTTCCATCATTAATTATTATAAGATTCTACAAATTTGATGAAACTTCACCCACAAGTCACATTAAGTGTCTTGGATATGAATTTGCCATTAATTTACATGTTGAAGTTGTTTTTTACATTTATTTGATATTTTGAAGATTCTACACACTTTCTCTCTCCTAACTTCACATGTATATTAAAGATTATCCAAATTACATGAAAATTCACCCAAAGGCTATTTTTAATGTGTATATCATGAATCCTAGATTATTTTCCACTTTTGGAGTTATTAAATATTTTATTTCATATTTGAAAGATAACTCTCTTTTTCTTTTCAAAATAAAATTAGATATAGTAATTATCATTCTAAAATTATGAAACTTGGCCTTCAAGCCAAACCAAACCCAAGGAAAATGAATATCAAGTTATCCTTAACCAATTAGTCTTCCTTTTATGAATTTTGGTATATTATCCATTATTACCGTTATTTATCATATTAAACAATTCAATATCACATTAACATGCTTAAAGCATTATTATTCATTCCTTTTCTCTTTCTTTCTCCATAAGGCTAAGGAATGTTCTAAAACGAATCTATTTTATCATTATCTCACATAAGTAGAAATTTTGCATATTAGACCCTTAAGTTAAACTTTCACTGAGGTATTTGTGCATAAACCCATTTTTTGGCATAAATAATGAACAAATGTTCACCAAACCACTATTATTTCTAAAAATTAAACATCAAAGCCAAAAAGGATAGAAATGAAAGGAATAGCTTAGAAAGAGTGCCAAAAAAAGAATATGTCCACATTTTAGTTTGTTACACATAACTTTTACCACATTGACTATACTCATGGACTTAATGTTTAAATCACTCAACTATGTAAGAAGTAAAACCACACACTGGTCAATCAATTGTAACTATGTACATATTCTAAAGAAAAAGAGATATACTCATATTAGAAATTGATACTCTTAAAATAAGATATGACTATCAATGTGATTGACTTCATCAAAGAGGATGGATGCATCTGTACTTAGATATTGTTTTATTCTTAATCACAGGAACAACCAATTCATTGTACAAAACAATATTACATAACTAATTTTTAGGCAACTAACTAAATATAACAAGTTTGTCTAATGTGTTTGAAATTAAGTATATTATTGTTTTTATGTGGTGTATCTAGTTGCAATGGATAATTCTCAGTGCATGGTTTCTATTTAACAAATCACTGCACTAAAGTAGACATGGATGATGCATGTTTATATGAGTTTAGTTGCTTGAGTGAACTACTGGGAGAGTTGTATCACTTTGTTCTACAATAGAGTTAAATAATGCAGTAGTGATATTTTTTACTATATTTATACTTTTATAGATCACAATAGATAACTATTAAATTTATAGTGTAAATACATGATGTCACTTGTTTTACTAGGAAATCAATCTATCACCTACACGTGAAGCACTTTAGGTTGAGATCAAGTTACATGATGCAGAATTCAACTCTTTCTGAGCCTAAACAACAAACTTAAAGTAATACTAAAATGAATCATAATACAAGGGTCCATATCTCTTGTTTAAAAGGAAGATCTTTGTAAAATTTTATATAATCCATCCTTGGGAAAACATAACATTTTATATATAATTTTTAATTAGGAAAGTGAGATCTCCATAGTCTTATTTCAGTCAAATCTCTACTAATATACCAAAATTCCTACTTTGAGGTATTTTCATATGATTGGTGTCCTTAAATGCTCAACCATGCACTTTTTGATCTTATTAATGATCTTCAATATGTAAGATTTGATGAATGTTGTATCAAGATTCAAACTTTCTCACAGTAGTATCCTATTTTGACTTAATGATGTTCTTCAAACCATGAAACATGTTTCTTTTAGACTTATGATGCTACATCTTGATTATTGTGTTGGTATGTATGCCCTTAGAGCCATCTTGAGCAATTTTATGGAGTCAAACATTAATTAATTAATTAAGTAATTAATTCCAAAATATTCTAATTAATCCACGAGCATTTTAATTAACGCAGTCTTTCTGTTTAGCGATAGGTTTAGAAAACCATGTTTCCATTTGTTTCCTATTTAAAAGGGCTTGACGGCCGATATCTTTACAAGATATTTAGAGAGGATTTTCAGTTTACGCTCACATACATAAACCCTAGCCGTCACCATCCTCATGAGAGAAAGGAGAGCACCGCGATGCTAGCACGTCATCGCACAAAAACTACTCCTTCTTGTCATCTTAGGAAGCACGACGTGGAGTTCCAGTCCATACGCGTGGATGAAGTAGAGACGCAGACGCTGAGACGCCTACGTTCGAAGGTCATCAATGACCGTCCATACACGCTATGAGCGGCGTATATCACCACACAAAAGGACCACCGCCGGATCTTCCAGTGACACGTTTGGAGGATGGGAGAGAGGTACCGTCTGTGTAAGCTAGGAGAGTTGCATACCATCATGCAGTGAGACATCGTTAGACTTTGTCCATGACAAGGTATATACCACAAACACTCTTTTTGAATACTCTGTTGTCAATGAGATCCTATTGCGGGTTGTGTGGAAACATATTTTATTTTATTTCTTCTGCCGCGCATGTTTCCTTCCACAAAACCCAACAAATTGCTCTAATGTTTCCCTAATGTTACTCAAAACTATTATGTGACCACCAAATTTGTATTTTATCATGCCTCATGCACCCAAATACTTTGTACATCATTCTAGTACCCTAAAGTGACTAATTGACCTAATCTTGACTTGAAATGTAATCTGGTATGCATGTTGATGATTAGATATCTAATCTTGTTCTAATCTAACCATAAGGATCATAAATATTATGCTAATGCCCTCAAATCAGTATCTCAGTGATGATTATGACACTTAACTCAAGTATACTACATCTATACTCTAATTATGAGAATATTACATCATAGTGACCCAAAATGACTAGTTGACTATATTAATGCTTATGTTTATCATCTTGTTTGAATCTTATGATTGCTCCATCTAAGATCTTGAAACTCTAATATTATGAATCCTTAATCTTAGTTGTGATGTATCACCCTAGATTTGAGATGGTTTATCCTATAGATATATATGGTTTTCTAAATCAAATGATTAATCTTGTGCTCTAATCAAAGTACGCTTTAGCCTCTTTTTTGCCAGACTAGTGGTGTTCAACTTTCTTGTACCAATTTATTTGTATTTTAATATTGATTGATAAAAGATTAAACCATTATCTAGTTTGGTTGACATTATCTCTAGTGAGATTAGGTATCAGAGCTACATCCATTGGACATATGTTGCTCCCCCACTGCTCCTACATGTTATTTGTAGTGAGGTTAAAAATCGGTGCCTCTGTCGGAGTTGTTGGTCCTTCAATCCTCCTCCTTGTGGTATGCGGTAGGTTGATATCTAATAGTAGAGTTGGAACCATTATGCGTCCCTCCTCCTAACTTTGTGGGTAAGAATTTATATTAGAACCTAATGTTTCATTTTGATAGTATTCTATTTAACCTTTTTTAACTTTCTTTAATGTAAAAATTATGAAATGATTGACACATGTTGATAAATGATACTATTTCAAATGGATTGTTTTGATCTATAGGTATAGTATACATAGTTTTGTTTCATAGAATAGTAACGAGTACTAAATGGCTAATTGAATATATCTCATTGATAATATTTCACCATAAAGGTCCAGTAATAGATGCTTTCATGATCTAGTTTGGGATGCTTATCTTTTTCATGTACATTCAACTATTATTATGTCATATATAATTAAATTGTATATATGTCTATGTATGATGGTGTTTATGTGAACATGATGAGTGTGTTAATCCACATAATATTTATGTGCTAATAGGTATGTGTTTGAGAATTCAACCAACCTCTAGTTTATCATCATAAACTTGTTATTATAATTTTATTTCTCATTCATGCCATTGCATTTAATATTTACACAAAACTTGAATTTGTATTCTTTTATGTGATGAAACTCCCTCGTTCCTTCCAAGTACACATGCATTACAATTAAAAGGAATATCTTGAAGTTAATACGTCAGAATGACAATTCTTATTTACTCTGAATTCTTTTTTCCTAGAATTTATTTTATGACACTTATATTAGTTATTGCGAAAACATGGTCAACTCCCAACAAATCTTGTAATGTGTGTTTTTATATAAATTTTCTTAAAAATATAACATACATGAAAAATATAATTAACAACATAAAAAGAAATCTCATTAAGTATGTAGGATTTTTACATACCTTCTTAAGTTAAAGAGGATGTGTTGTAATAAACAAAAAACTATAGATGAAGATATATGGGGAGTTCTATTATAATTTCATATCAATTACATGCACTACCAATGACATAACTTCCCCATGTTGACTATATTAAGGGACTCAGTGTTTAAATAACTCAACCATGCAAGAAGTGAAATCAAACATTGTTCAATCAGTTGTGACTATGTACTTCTTCTAAAGAAAAAAAGAGATATGCTCATATTAGAAATTGATATCTTAAAATAAGATGTGACTATCAATGTGAATGACTTCACCAAAGAGTAGGGATGAAATAGTACTTAGTAGTCTTTCATTCTTACTTACTTGCATAGCCAATTCTATTGTATGAAACAATATTGCATCACTAATTTTAGGAAAGTAACTAACCATAACAAGTTTGACTAATGAGTTTGAAATTAAGTATGTTATTGTTATTATGGTGTACCTGATTGTAATGGATAATTCCCAGTGCATGGTTTTTGTTTGAGAAATTACTGCACTAAGAGTTGACATAGATGATGCATGTTATATTAGTTTAGTTTCTTGAGTGAACTACTGGGAGAGTTGTATCACATTTGTAGTACAAAAGAGTTAATAGTAAAGCGGTGATATTTTTTACTATACTTTTTACTATTTTAGGTCACAACTAATAACTATTAAATTTATAGGGTAAAGACCCGATATCACATCTTTTACTAGGAAATCAATTCACCACCTTCCTATGAGCCACTTCAGGTTGAGGTCAAGTACATGGTGAGGAATGCAACCATTCTAAGCCTAAACAATGAACACTACTATAGATATGACTTATGTCATCATTTTTTATTCTAAGAGAAACCGATGGTATAACATATCTTGTCGATTCCTTAAAGAAAACTATCATGATTGGCCAACTGAGAGAACACATGCTGCACTATTTTTATCTTGTAGATTGGTTCATAAAGAAACTTACGAGATAGAGCGTCTACAAAAACATAATTTTGCATAAAATTTTGAGAGAGATTTCACTTCCCTCCAAAAACCCTATCTCGCTACTTTTTAACCATGAAATTGACAAAATAAAAGCATAATCTAGAGAAGGTATCTCGATGGCTTCACTTTTTACAACTGAAGAGAAGGGGTTCACACCAAACCACCTGTGAAATCCCCCCACCGAAAAAATGGATTATCTTGTCGGTTGGTTTGCAGGAAACTAACGAAATAATTGTTGCATGGATACATGACGTGTCATCAAATTTTTAGTAGCGGAATGATGAAGTAGGTTTGCATGGGTAGAAGGTTCATCGTCAGCTTTTTTTGTGGGAACCAGAAAAGTAGATTACATAGTCGCTTTCCATATGGTAGGATTTACAAGTAAATCCTCATGAAACCCCTTTCCCCTACCCGTGATAATAATTATCAAATTCTACCTCTCTACGTGCAATCTACGTCACACCTACCTCTGTGTTGCCTCCTCCTATGGTGCTCCTCCTCCTGGTCTGGCCCCCACCACTGTGCTACCTCCTCATCTGGTGCTCCTCCTCCTAGTCTGACCCTACCGTTGTTGCCACAGTCGCCAGCTGCCACTATTGGTGCTGCTCCTTCGCTAGTGCTCCTCCTCTGGTACTCCTTCTCTCCTCTGGTGCTTGTTCTCTCCTCTGATACCCCTCCTCTATTGGTCTCGACAACCACAACAAGAGTCCCAGCCGTCTTCTTCCACCACTTCTACTACTCCACTTCCCTTCTCCTTACAACCACCACAACCACAACCACAACCACAACCACAATCACTGGCCATCAAAGGTACTTACCTGTTCTCCTTACTTTCTATGCATTCTATGCTTTCAATTGTGATTACATGTGATGAAATTGTGATGGAATTTAGAAGAAATCATCTGAATTGTGTAAACATTGTGATGAATTGCATGGAAATTGTGATGAATAATATGGAAATTGTGATGAATTGTATGGTAATGGTGATGAATTTTCCTTCTATGCTTTCATGTACACTTCTTTCATGTACATCTTTGATAAGTGCATTGTTTACTGTTAGCAATTCATATGTTAGTATGCATAAGTAATCACATCTAGGAAACCATACACTGGAGTAGATATATTTCTATAAATTAACTTTATTTACACTGAATTGATATAAATTTACCCAATAAACCCTAAACTTCTAATGAGTAAACTTTAATTTGCTAACCCTAACCCCCATAGTCAATTATCCTAGAAACCCATCAAAGATTTACTCATTAGGAGTAAACCTTGGATAGTCTGCAATTTGGGACTATTCTTGAACACTTCATATCACTAAGGATGTAAGTGTATAATGTGTGTTTGATTTCAGTAAATTTTGACAGCATTTCCCATTTATTTCTCTGGGTACATATGTAGGTGGGTATTTGCCCATCTACATCAGTGTAGTTGGAAATTTTTGGGGAAATGTTGATGTGCATTACACAGTAACTTGTGAGATGAAGTTCTCAATAATGGGATAGGTAGTACACATTTATCAATGTGAATGCTAATAGATGATCAGGGCTCAATTCAAACATATTTTATTTCGAAATTAACTTATTAGCTACAACCTAATGAACTACTCACCTCCCATATGATCATAGAATAGATTGGTCATGGATGTATAATCTGAATCACTACACTCTGGAGTTTATGGTCTTGATCACTTTGTAAGATTTGTAGAAGAACATAGCAAAAAACTAGGAGATAGGTTGTATTGCCCCTTCAGGAATTGTAGTGACAACTTGAAAGTTGACATTGGTCACATGATTAAAAATGTTGTCATGTACAATAGGATTGTATAGGGCTATACAGAATGGTATTGGCATGCATATATTCCTAGTATGAGATCATCATATGTCAATAGTGGTAGTTGTGTCGAGGAAAAATGGCTAACGATGTTGATGTGAACAAATCAATTCCAAGAGACATGGTTGATGCAATTCTAGATAATTGTGGGATAAATGTTATAGATCCACCTCCCTTATTTAGAAACATTATGCACGATGTTGCCAAACTATTATACTTGGGTTGTACTAAGTTTATGAAGTTGAACACTGTGTTGAGATTGTATACTCTCAAGGCTAACAATAGTTGGATCAAGAAAAGCTTCACTTCTCTATTGTCTTTGTTGAAATTAATTCTCCCTAAAGGCAACGAACTATGAATATAAACATACAAAATGAAAAAAGATGTTATGCCCAATGGGAATGGAGGACAAGAAGATACATGCCTACCCAAATGATTGTGTGCTATTTCAAAAGGACTATATCAATCTGAAAAAATGTCAGATTGGGGCGGTTAAGTACAAAAGGATGACATCAGGTACGATCAAAACTGAGTGTCATGTCAAGGTGATGTGGTATCTGCCTATAATACCACAGTTTCAATGCTTGTTTTCTAATACCATTGATGCACAAAATTTATCTTGGCATGTGAGGTGTAGGAAAACAACAATGGTATGCTAACAGATGCATCTGATTCCCCACGATGGAATATGATTAATTTATTGTACCCTAAATTTTGCTAAGAAGTGGGAATTTAGGACTTGGACAGTGTACCGAAGGGATAAATCCATATATAACATTAAGTAGTAAACCTAGAACTTCACCTTTCATAGTTGTTATATACAACCTTCCTTAGTGGTTGTATATGAAGAATAAATAGGTCATGGTGTCCTTACTGACATTGGGCCCAAACAACCTAGCAATGATATTGATGTTTACCTTGAAAATGTGATTGATGACCTAAAAAAACTCTGGGGAGAAGGTATGATGACTTATGATGCTTTGCATGAAGATTTTGCTTTACATTTTATGCTATTTTGCACTATTATTGACTTTCTAGCTTATGGAAACTTGTCTGGATACATCATAAAAGAAACCAAGGCATGTCCTGTATGTGAGGAAAATATTGATTCAATCCCACTAAAACATGGTGGTAAGATTGTATATCTTGGTCATCAAAGGTTTCTGCCAAAATTACATCCTTTCCAAAAGTTGCACAAAACATTCAATGGCTCAATTGAGAACAATGTGTCTATCATAGAACTGTTTGTTACTCAAATCCTCACTACTAATGGCTAGAAAGATAAAGGCAAGAGGACTTGAGCACCCATCTGTAGGATAAATCACATAACATATTCATGAATAAAACCACAACCAAGAATAAGGTATGTGACAACATAGCATGAGAGAAACTACGGTAGTACCTGAAAAAAGACCTTAGTCCCATATGTCAACCCATGAGAATTCCATTTGCATGTTATTAGATATCACCAGAGTAAGAGCATCATACTATCATAGTATTGCACAAGCATCGATTTTAGCAAGAGTCATAGTGTACATGTTACCTAAAATCATAAAATGGGTACACATCAACAGAATTGTGCTGAGTATGCTGTAAAATACATAAACTCATAAATTAAGGGAACATATATGCTTGTAAAAACTTGATATAATGGTAAGAAAGAAATAAACAACATTAAATACTTTCTTACTAACAAGAAACATGTTTTACATGCATTTACATTATACTAAATAACATTCAATGCCATTTGACTTGCTTCTCAATGGAAGGGTCCATGAGTATGCCTTGTTTCCTTACCCTGAGAATTTAGGAAGGTGCACATGGTTTTTATAATGGACAATTTCAACTATGTTCAAGGTTTATTCAATGCATTTCAAGAAAAATGAACATACTAATCATACGGAACAAGTAGCTCAAACAAGTATATATAACCAAGAAATTTAAGAATAAATACATACTAGCAAGTTTAAAACCACTAGTTTGGCGAATAGGATGATAAATCATACCTTGATTGGAGCACAACATTAAAATATTTGATTAGAAAACCATAACTAGAAACTTGACTCGATCTTGGAATTAGAGATCCTGATATTACAAAAGTGTGCAAATGGATTAACCTAATAAAGATTGGGTCTCATTCATCATAATCATGGTAGTTGGATGTGTCACCTAAGTATAGGTACCAAGACCTTCAACATTGATTTCAAGATCTCAAACTAGGTCATGCATGTTCATTATCAAGGTACATCATACAATATGGATTCCATTAGATACTAGCGTAACACATCACTACCAATTTAGATATATAACATTAGGGTTTCAGGATCTCAATTTGAGTAATCATAATATTTGAGGAAGATAGATAAAACCAGCATCAACATAGTCATATTGGGTCATTATCATGAAAGTTATCATCATTAGAGTATAGAAGGGGTCTACTTTAATTAGGTGTCATAGAAATCAACAAACTATTAGTTTTAAATCATAAAGTAGTATGGATGATAATTAGGGGATGATTTATACAAGGTTAGAGCTTCAAAAACAAACATACAACATAGGTCACATTTCATGTTTAGGTTAGCTCAAGTAGTCACATTAGGGCACAAGAATGACCGTATAGAGTTTAGGTATACCAAGTATGATAATTTAATGATTTATGAGTTCACATTATCATTTTATACAAAAAATACCCATCTATGAGCTAGGTTTGAGAGTCAACATCAATGTATCCACATAAAGCATATTCAAGGTTCAAAGTACATCATTAGGTCAAAAATGAGTACAATATAAACAAATCCGAATCTTAGTATAGCATGCACAAAAATCTACTAATTTGGATCAAGAATAAGGTTTTAGGGTACAAAGGATCAAGGATAGGCATTAAAGAAGTATCCTTTAGTATAAAAACCCATTTTAGGTCATTTAAGGCACATTAGATCATTATAGGGTACAAAGTGGATCAAGTTTGAATTTTTATGCATAAAGATGTAAAGGTACATATATTAGGCTATCATCATGTCTTGGGGCATAAAAGATCAAGTTCATGCATTTAAATAGGATAATCATCTTAAAAAGACTTCCAAAACATACATTTTAGGATATCAAAGAAGAGAATGTAGATTCAGGTTATGGAACTATTTTTATTTGATAGATCATTTTTTTATGATCAAAATGATATGATTGAAGTCCTACTTTGGAACTAGCATAAGAAAGATATGGTTTTCTAAAGAAGATACTTTGATTCAGGAAATGAGGACCCTTAGATTGAGATCTAAGGGTTAAAATTGGAGCCTTGCTCACAGATTCAACTTTCTAGGCCTTCATTCCGATGCTTCATGGACCCATACCAGGAAGAGATGCACACAACCCGCACCTAGAGGAAAATCCATGGTGTCTGGGGCGATGACCAACTTCATGATTCTAGTAGCAAGACTCTAGCCCACAATTTCCAGTGGCTGGTCATCTCTCTCCTTGTGTGTGGATCTGTAGTGTGGGGCTTGTCCACTGAGCGACTGCTGGAAATGGAAGGGGGTGGGGGTCCATGAGGCCTCAGTGTGTCATTCCAAGTGGCAGTGCAGTTGCATGCTATCATCCCAAAGTCGTGGCTACCTTCAGTTGTGACCAAAGAGGTATACGAAGGGCGCGAGACCTCACCGAAGTTCGGTGGTGCCATGGATGCTATAGGTACAAGAAGAAGTGGAACTGGAACTATAGGGCACAAAAAGGATAGAAATGAGAGGGTAAATGAGAGGGGGTAAAAGAGGAATTGAGAAGTGGTGACAATTTTCATCAAGAAGGGCTCATAAGACGCCGATTGGTGGTTGGAAAATGGCTGCTACAACTGCTTTGCATAGTATATGGCCAGAGATTGAGGAAGACACATGCACCATTGGATGGATGGAGGATGTAAAGAAGTGAAATCAACCATCACCTCTCTACTAATAATGGTAAAAAAAATCCAATGAATAGCAGTGAAAGATTAAAACGGTGACTATATTCAATTTAATAAAGAGTACATCAAATTTTTCCCAATAAGGGTGTACATGATTTATACAAATAAATGATCTAAGGTAGAGGGAAACTAAACTACATCAATATGTCTCCAATAAAATAACCTAACAATTAAGTCCATGATGGAAGGATGAACACCTTCTCCTAGTCTTAGGTTGTTTCATCATGCTCCTGTTGCACATTCTGATCCTAAACCTAGGAGGTTGGGATCACCCAACAAGAGGAGAATAAAGTATGTGTCAAATATAGGAATGAGGACATTTAATAGTTTAAAATAGGGAAAAATAAAGATTTACTAAGCTAAGAGATTTCAAAAGTATGAGGCAAGTAAATAATTAAGGATTCTGCCAAGTCAAATAGTAATAAAGTTGCATGCATGATTTAATATTACTACATTAAACTAATATAGGGCTGAGGCACCTACCTAACCTCAACCTCTAGGTGAGGGAGAATTAACACATTCCGAAGCACCTGAATATATAAAAATGGGGATAAATATCACATTCCCCTGGGCAAATTTAGACACGCCCACTATGGGTGGTTGTAGTCATGTACGCTACATTAGTTAATTAGTCAATTACATGATCATGCCAGAATAATTTAATGGTAGATTTAAGAAATTGAAAACTTTGCAAGTGGGGTCCAAGACCATACAATTATTGAAGTGAAATAAACAAAAAATGTAGAAACTAGTGTATAGGCTCATGCCTCATTGGGAAATTAGGGTGGATAAAATATGCCCAACTTAGGGTTTAGAATACACATATATAAATAGCGTTGCACATACCTCACTTGGTATTCCTAGGAAGACCTTTCACCAACTAAGTTGTATCCAAAACCACTTTTAACCTATTGACAAATTTCACCATATGTATTATGGTTTTATAAAGAATAAGGTGTAGGAAACCCTAATTTTTGGACCTTCTATGAAAACCATCGATTTAGGACTCAAAACTAGGACCAATTGACTACTTGGATTCTGTTGATTAAGGAAACATATTTATTTCTTAAATTTGGAATTAAAATAAATTAGTTACATATTTTAAGGATTTTTATATAATTAAAATGATTTTTATAATAATCATCAAAACAAAGATGTAAACAAGTCTTAAAAACCCAAAAATCAGATTCCTTGTGAAAAATCCTTTCCAACTACTTTTTTTTGTATTTTTCCGATAAAGCATCAATTTTCTATGAATTATTAAAGAACTGGACAATTAGATTTTGAGAAGAAAAACCACATGGGCACTTTTATCTAGCTTCAACAGATCGGGGCCCAATGTTGTTGTGGTCCAATTGGGTCCGGCCGGGTGGCCAAGCGAGGCATGCGATGGGTTAACTAGAGCAAGCATCGAAATCTCCAAAATGCCCATGGTAGAACAATTGATATTGCAGGGGTGCTAAGGTCATTTGATGACCTGGGATTTTCATTGCTTGGCCATGATGCGAGAAGCATACCTGGAAATTCAACTCTAGCTTTGCATCGCGTCTTCAAGCAAGTTCTAGGCACGTGGACAACTCGAGCATGTTGCTCAGAGTTTGGAAAAAGTGAAGGAACGAACACCATGAGGCAAGGCTCATTGTATCGTCAGAACAAAATGAATCCATTAATAGGGGAGGAGATCAAGGTTGGTGCACAATGTTGAGTACACACAAAAACACTAAAACTGGGTAAAAAATGCATTCACGAAGGTCACAGGGGCTCACTGATGCCTCGTGGGGGCCGGAGGACCTCTGGCTCACCGGGGTGACTAATGTCAGCGAGGAGCAACCACTGTTCTATAGGACATGGCAAATCAACATGAATTGGGACGAACTAAGGTCTGGAAAAGGACCATAGGGTATCGTGAAAGCTTACTGGAGTTTCAATTGGGTCAGAGGGTTGGCTGGGAGTGACAGGGATCTTGGGTCGCCAAAACTTAAGGTCGAGGTGGTCTAGTGCGCCCGAGACACTAGAAAAGGAATTGAGGGAGGAGGAAGCTTGTTTGTGAATTGAGGGTGCTCCACTTGACCTTTTATAGATGAGTAGGGTGCTAGAGGTCGCTCTGTAGTTCTTCAGTGGAGATGAAGAGAAAGCCCTAAATGGGCATTTCATGCTCAGGGTGAGGGGGAAGGTGAATCAAGGCTCGTTGGATTCACAAAGATGAGGTGAAACTGAGGTGAAGAAAACTTGTGAAATAGATCATTGACGAGGGAGAGCGGGACTGAGGAAGATAGGACAGCAAAGTCGCTCCCTACTCCTGAAACGACCGTAGGTAGAGGACGACATGATGGCCGTTGGATCATGTTAGATCTCATATGATCACATTTTTGCCGTCAGATCTTGCGGAGGAGATAAAAAATGAAATGGAGTAATGCATGATAGGAATAATATCTGGGACTTTAGGTTTAATGCGAGATATTAATGAAATTGTACTACAATCTTAATACAACCTTAATCAATTCATTTAAAATCGATTTGAGGGGTCAACCATTGACCAATTAATCCCAAATTTGAACCATAGGCTCATCTTAATGTCTATAGTAATGATATGCAATTAGATCTTGTTTTTATATACAATATGGCTCATAAATCGTTTATTGTTTATTAATCCTAATATTAATGCATTTAATGGGTGAATTAACTTGAAAAGATTTTTCTACGGAAATCCTTGAGTGAAATTTTAGATAGGTAACATCTATTACTTTCAAGAGCCATATATCACCACAATATTCTCTTTTAATATTTTATTTCCACTTAGGAGGAGAGAGAAAAGAAACGAGTATTCTCTCATTAACTAAATCAATTCCACATTATTACTCATTTTTTGTTCAAAAAAAGCATAAAAGATCTAAATTAATATAATCAACTAGTTATCTCTCATTAATGTTCATTTTGCACTATGAAACTCTGATAAACACAGTAGGTGAGATATTTGTGCAAAAAAACATTTATTGTAGAGAATGTGGGTTAAATATAAATCACATCATTAAGTATTGCTCAATTTCAACATTGAGGCCAAATAGGATAGAAAAGATAGGAAAATTTAGGGGAAAAGGCCAAAAGTATATGAAGGAGATAAAATCTTGAAAATGGCTTAAATTGTAAATAAACCCAAGATTCAGTATGATACATCACTCTACCCCTTAAAGAGGATTTCATCCCCCAAAATCTCAACAAGAGGGAAAGGTGAGTACATAACATCCCAACATTAAGAAACTAGGTGGTTACCTCTAATCTATTGTAATATCACATGCTCTACTCATAAGGGAGGTTTAACTAAGGTTCATTAAGGGTTCCATTATTCAGATCACCTTTTAGTAATTATAACACAATTAATATCTTGTCTTATAAACATTATCTTCATAATGAAACTACATCGTCCAATTATTCTATAACTTGTGTCATGTTATATTCACATTGTCGTCAAAAGAATTAGTTATCAACATTATGTACAATTTATGTATATCTCATTTACTAATTAAGAATTTTAAGCACAGTTAGGATTTACTAAATCATCTCAATATTTATAAATATATTAGATCACAATCCTAAATAACTTGAATTTAATCTCCATTATCCTCATATTACCATCATATAGAATTATCACAGATTTATTTTTTAAGAAGTAGATAATATTATCCAACAAGTTATTAAGTTTAAAATAATGTTAGATTGATTTTTTATACCTATATTACACATTGTCACACCACCTTTTATACTCACATTAATGTCATCACTAACCATTGTTTCCTATTTACACTTCATATTATAAACTATACATTTAACATCACATTACACATTTGGAATTATTGTAGACTGAATAATCACGCTTATGTAAATCCAATTACTCTTTATAACATTTGAGTCATTATATGTGTTTTAGTGAATAAGGTGGAACACATTGCATATTAATGAATTGATTCATATACCAAGTTATGATTATGCGTTTAATGATGTGTGTATTAGATAACAAGGTGATATGCCTTACATATATTGATAACTTGATCAAATTATGATTATGTGATTATATTTCATCAAGATATATTATCTGAGGATGTCACCTAATGTCACTAATGTGTCATGAAGGCATTAAGGATATGTTTGTATATATGTTAAGGTTAGATGATTACATATTAGGGTTTAGGTCAACATGACCATTATATGTTATGCATTTATCTTATCATTAGGATGACATGGACAACATTATGTGTATTCACAATTAGTAAGTTACTCATATTAAGAATATGTTAGGGTTCAAGCATATGAACTATTCCTTAGATGATTTATTATATATTCATTTGTATATAAACAAATAGGTTAAATTATGATTTGTTTGTACAATACTAATCATATAAACTCACTAATCTATTATTTATGGAGTTAGGGTTTCTAAATTTCAGAGTAGCTAAATTTTTCCATGTTATATGATTCCACCCCCCTAAAAAGGGATTTCATCCTCGAAATCAGCAAATGCAAAATTTGTCAAGGTACTACTACTACCACTACTTAGAAAGGTTGACATACCAAGTCAATATCAACTAGATGTAAGTGAGTGAGTCTAAATAAACCATGTATAAGATCCAACACTTAATTTTTTTTACTATTCACTATTACCAAACCTCAAAGTCTAGTATAGGGTAGACTACCCCTAAACATGGAAATTTGTGACTCATATAAGGAACTTAAGGGACATAATATGATTTTGTATGGGTTACCAAGTCATCATATTAGTTTCCTAAGAATACTCAAAATTGAGGTAATTGCCTAAAGGTATGCTATTTTGGACAATCAGTATCAGCTCCGGCCAGGTCGATGTCATATCGATCTAGGAGTCCTCATAAACTAAGCTAGTGGCACAGAGGCAAATTTTGCCAGCCCCCAGACCCTAACCCTATCTAGGAACCCTTGCTTTCAACTTATGTCCTAGTTGCTACCTAATAGGCTAATCACCTAAAAGTTTACTAAAGAAATTTCTAAGATGAAATTCTTATGGTCCTATATCAACCTTTTATTATAGGTAAATTCTAAGGTGAACATCGTAACTAAAGGGGAACTACATGAGGTATGGATTCTAGCTAGGGAGAAAATTTTTAATAGTAAAGACTCTGACTACCATGGGCTCTAATACCATGCTCTAAAGAAGTGAAATCAACCATCACCTCTCTACTAATACTGGTAAACAAAATCCAATGAATAGTTGTGGAAGATAAAAAATTTGACTATATTCAATTTAATAAAGAGTACATCAAATTTTTCTCAATAAGGGTGTACATTCTTTATACAAATAAAGGATCTAAGGTAGAGGTAAACTAAAATACATCAATATGTCTCCAAAAATTAACTTAACAATTAAGTCCATGATGGAAGGATGAACACCTTCTCCTAGTCTCAGGCTGGTTCACCATGCTCCTATTGCGCATTCTGGTCCTAAACCTGGGTGATTGGGATCACCCAGCAAGAGGAGAATAAAGTATGTGTTAAATAAAGGAACAAGGACATTTAACAGTTTGAAATATGGCAAATTAAAGATTTACTAAGCTAAGATATTTCAAAAGTATGAGGCAAGTAAATAATTAAGAATTCTGCCAAGTCAAATAGTAATAAAGTTGCATGCATAATTTAATATGACTAAATTAAAGTAATATAGGGACGAGTCACCTACCTAACCACAACCTCTAGGTGAGGGAGAATTAACACATTCCCAAGAACCTGAATATATATAAAATGGGGAGAATTATCACATTCCCTTGGGTGAATTTACACATGCCCACTATGGGGGGTTGTACTCATGTACGCTACATTAGTTAGTTAGTCATTTACATCATCATACTAGAAAAATTTAATGGTAGATTTAAGAAATTGAAAACTTTACAAGTGGGGTCCAAGACCCTAGAATTATGGAAGTGAAATAAACAAGAAATGTAGAAACTAGTGTGTAGGCTCATGCCTCATTGGGAAATTAGGGTGGACAAAATATGCCCAAGTTAGGGTTTAGAATGAACATACAGAAATAGGGTTTCACATACCTCACTTGAGAATCCTAGAGACGACCTTTCACCAACTAAGTTGTATCCAAAACCAATTTTAACCTATTGACAAATTTCACCATATGTATTAGGGTTTTGTAAAGCATAAAGTGTAGGAAACCCTGATTTTTGGACATTCTATCAAAACCATCGATTTAGGACTCAAAACTTGAACCAATCAATTATTTGGATTTTCCTTATTAAGAAAAATATTTATTTCTTAAATTTGGAGTTAAAATGAATTAGTTACATATTTTAAAGCTTTTTATATAATGAAAATGGTTTTTATAATAATCGCCGAAACAAAGATGCAAACAAGACTTGAAAACCCTAAAATTAGATTCCTTATGAAAGTTCCATTCCAATGACTATTTTTTGGTATTTGTTTGATAAAGCATTGATTTTCTATGAATTATTAAAGAACTGACCAATTAGATTATTTTGAGAGAAAAAATCACATGGGCGCTTTTATCTAGCTTCAGAAAATCGGGGCCCAGTGTTGATGTGGTTTAATTGGGTCCAGTTGGGTGGCCAAGCGAGGTGCGCAATGGTTTAACTAGAGCAAGAATTGAAATCTCCAAAATGTCCATCGTAGATCAATCGATCAATTGATATTGCAGGGGTGCTAAGGTCATTTGATGACCTGGGACCTTCATTGCTTGGCCATTGTGCGAGCAGCATACATGGAGCTTCAACTCCAACTTCACATCATGTCTTCAGGTGATTTCTGAGCACGGGGATGACTCGAGCATGTTGCTCGAAGTCTGGAAAAAGTGAAGGAACGAATGCCATGGGGTGAGGCTCCTTGTATTGTCAGAACAAAATGGAGGACTCCATGAATAGGGGAGGAGATCGAGGTCTCTGCACAAGAGTACACATGAAAATGCTAAAAATGGGTATAAAATGTGTTCAAAAAGGTCACAGGGGCTCACTGATGCCTAGCAAAGGCTGGAGGACTTTTGGGTTACCAGGGTGACTATAGCCAGTGAGGAGCAACCACTGCTCTATAGGACACGACAAATCAGCATGAATCTAGACAAACTAAGGACTAAAAAAGGACCATTGGTTATTATGAAAGCCTACTGGAGTTTCAATTGGGTTGGAGGGTTGGATGAGATCAACGGGGAGCTTGGGTCGCTAGAACTAAAGGTCGAGGTGGTCTAGTGCACTTGAGACACTAGAGAAGGAATTGAGGGAGGAGGAAGCTTGTTTGTGAACCGAGGGTGCTCCACTTGGCCTTTTATAGGTGAGAGGCGTGCTAGAGGTCACTCTATAGTTCTTCAATGGAGATGAAGAGAAAGCCATAAATGGGCATTTCGTGCTCAGGGTGAGGGGGGAGGTGAGTCAAGGCTCGTTGGATTCATGACAATGAGCCAAAATTGAAGGCGAAGAAAACTTGTGAAATGGATCATTGACGAGGGAGAGCATCTCTAAGGAAGAAAGGCCAGCGAAGCCACTCCCACCGTAGGTAGAGAATGGCGGGATGGCCGCTGGATCGGGTTAGGTCTCAGATAATCACATTCTGGCCGTCGTATCACACAGAGGAGATAAAAAAATAAATGGAGTAACACATGACAGGAATAATAGTTGGGACTTTAGGTTATGTGAGATATTAATGAAATCATATTAAAATCTTAATAAATTCTTACTCAAATCATTTAAAATTGATTTGAATGGTCAAACTAATCCCAAATTTGAACCATAGGCCCATGTTAATTTCTAGAATAATGATATGCAATTAGATCTCATTTTCATAGGATCATAACTCATGTATTGTTTATTAATCCTAATATTAAAGCATTTAAAGGGTGAATAAACTTGAAAAGATTTTTCTAATGAAATCCTTGTGTGAAATTTGAGATAGGCAATATCTATTACTTTCAAGAGTCATATATCACCAAAATATTCTCTTTTAATGTTTTATTTCCACTTAGGAGGAGACAACAAAGAAAAGAGGAGTTTCTCTCATTTACTAAATCAATTCCACATTATTACTCATTTCTTGTTCAAGAAAAGCATAAAAGTTCTAAATTAATATAATCAACTAATTATCTCTCATTAATGGTCATTTTTCACTATTAAAGTCTGACAAACACACTAGGTGAGATATTTGTTCAAAACCCATTCATTGTAATGAATTTGGGTTAAATATAAATCACATCATTAAGTATTGCTCAATTTCAACATTGAGGCCAAAGAGGATAGAAAAGATAGGAAAATTTAGGGGAAAATGCCAAAAGGATATGAAGGAGATAAAATCTTGAAAATGGGTTAAATTGCAAATAAACCCGAGATTCAGTATGTTACAGAGGAATATGAGGGATAAGATCCAAAGGTTGGGTTTTGTCAAAAACACTAGCAATGGAACAGATTGCTGATGTTTGTAAGTGAGGGGGGCGCACACCTAACTGGGTTGTGCCATGCATTAGGCCCAATTGGGCTCAAAAGCACATAAAACTTATTTAATCACATGAAATTTTACCCAATTTTAAAGGGCCATATTTTGAGCTATGGTGGTTGGATTAAGACGATTTTTAAACTATTGGTTTCAAAATTGAATCCTCTTCAATATGAAATACATTTTTATCACAAAGAGAGTTCATTGAATGGGTTCAATTTTGATTACAAGTGGATGATACATAATAAGCATGACACTTAGTTCAAAACTCAAATTAGAGTCACAAATAGGTAGAAAGTAATATTTAATAAAATCCAACTCATAAATTGAGAATAAAGTTACTTAAAGTCATAAAAGTGTGGGTGAGGGAGGTTGTTGAGTAGAATAGGGTATTTGATGAGTCAAGATGTATGTAAATTGAAGGAGAGTGAAAAATCTTGGTTATCACAATGCCCCTAAACCTATGTCAGAGGAGGATGTTTATGTATGAGTAAACAACACTGTAATTGTTTTTGGTATGAGACAATGAACTACTCCTAAAGTTGAAAAGTCTTTATTCAAAAATAGGTCAATATTTTGGGATCTTCCTTATTGGATTTCATTGAAAGTTCAACACTATATCGATGTCATGCATGCGGAGAAAATGTTTGTGATGGCATCATTGGTAATCTTTTGAATGTAAAATAAAAGACTAAAGATCACATCAAATATAGAATGGACCTACGTTAAATGGGTATAAAAAGGGAATTCACAATAGAAGTTATCAAGAGTCACTGCACATATTTACCTCCTATTTGTTACACCTTGTCCATAAAGGAGAAGAGAACTTTTTGTGAGTGCTTTCTTAGTGTTAAGGTACGGCAAGGATTCTTAGCCAATATCCATAGATTGGTATCAATGAAGGATATGAAGCTTATAGGTATTAGCTCTCATGTTTGTCACACTCTAATGCAACATAAATTTCATGTGTCTATTCACTCTATCCTTCCTAAGAATGTAAGGTTTGTAATCAATAGGCTTTGCTTCTTCTTCAACATGATATACAACAAAGTCATTAATATTGAGAATCTAGATAAGTTGCAAAGAGAAGTGGTTATTACCTTGTGCCAACTTGAGTAGTATTTTCCCCTTTCAATATTTGATATCATGGTAGATCTAGTTGTTTATTTGACTAGGGAAGTGAAAATGTTCAATCCAGTCTTCTTGCATTGGATGTATCCTTTTGAGAGATACATAAGTGTTTGTAAAGGTGATGTCCAGAACCATTATCGGGCCAAAGGGAGTATCATTAGGGGCTATGTTGCTAGGGATGTTATGGACTTTTACAATGACATTTTGAGTTTCAACAAAACTCCTATTAGTAATGTGAATCCTAACATTTATTTTGACAAAGGTACTTTGGGAGAGTGGCAAATAGATATTTGTGAGCATGGGAACATGCACACTTGTATGTTTTACACAACACTGACGATGTTGTTATTTATATTTCCGAACACACAAATGAGATCAAGACAAAATATCCCCAAGTCAGTTCAATGTGGCTCCTTAGAGAGCATAATCAGACATTTATTAGGTGATTGGAAGAGAAATTATTCATTCAACTATCTCAAACACCAAATAATGTTATAGAAACTATCAAATGGAAAATAAGCAAAAGACGCACGTTAAATCTTACGCAGGGTTTGACATAAATGGATTTTCATACTACATAAAACATCAAGATGGTAATACCATCATCCAAAATAGTGGGATCACCCTTCAAGTGTATTCATTATATTTTTCTAGTGCCAAGGATAAGAATTTGTATGAAGGAAAGATGTATTATTATGGTGTCATTGAATACATATGGGAAATAGACTACATAGGGTTAAGCATTCCATTATTTAGGTGTCAACAGGTTAATAACAAAAAAAGAGTTGTAGTTGATGAATTTGGTTTGGTAAATGAAGTGAGTATATTGTCAGATGTAACAAAGCACAACCCCATGTGCTTGTTGACATAAATATGGAGAATCATGATTATAAATCTACATGATATCCATGTCAAAACCATTGAGAATCTCTCTTCTATAAAGATTGTGCAAGTCCATCTTATTCAGGTCTCAATGATCAAGGTTGACCAGAGTAGCCTCCGTCCTATCATAAATTTCGACCTAGATCACCTTGCTCCCCTCCTTTAGTCGTGGAAACATGTTATTTTCATAAAAATGACATGCATCTTGGTGGGTTTGCACACACAGCTTGTTTGTCAACAAATAATATGGAAACCAAAAAAAAAAATCAATGTGATTGATATGTAGATTTGATATTACACCATCTAGATAGAGAACAATGAGACTTTTTCAAGGACATGATCATAGCCCCTTTATGATATCATTAGCTATATCTTTGTCTACTCCTTGACCCCATTGTGAAGGGCATATGTTTTGATCCCACATTGATTGGTCATCTCAATCAGGATCATTTTTCTATAGTCTACCTCCATCAAAATGAACTCCTCAACAACATAAATTATGTGATTAGAAAATCAATCAAAATAAACTCTATGACCACATTTGAAAATTAAGGAGAATTTTCTATCATACCTATTGAAGTGGATACATAAAAGAGACTACTTATGGTGATCTATTTGAATGATGAGTGGTTCAACATTGATTATGAAATATAACACTCATATACATAAGATGAGGTAGAGTGGGACACAACAAGAAGGACTGCAAGTTCTTGTCACTTGCAAGTCTACTAGATATAGGACATCCTAAGATAGGAAATGGAAACACTCCAACTAATCCCTCTTACTCAATGGAAATGCGCTCCATGAAGCCCAAGAGATAATTGAGGCAGGATATTGTCAACCAAAGAAACCAATAAAACATGTTCCTGATATAGAAAAGGAAGAGACTAACATAGAAGATAGCTCCTCACCTGAGAAAAATACTAAAAGGGCTAAAGTATGGGTCTAGAACATGGTGTTATCCCAGAAGAAAAAAATAATGGGGAAATTTGGCTAAATGGAGTAGGAAACCCCCCTCTAATGAACATCTTGATTAAATGGTCATCAATATTGATGATGATGAAGTTATGGAAGGGTGAAATATCAAATAGGAAGCAATAGGACAAATCTCATCTCAAGAGGAAAAGGGGGCACCTATATGAGCCTACCTCGACAAAGGCAAGTAATTCTAAAAAATTATTAAGTTGTTTACTAGAAAACACTGGTTGTGGAAAGAGTTGATAGGGCATGACAGAAAGGGACAATAAAACCTCACCCACATACCATGGTCTAGCATATCCTAAGAAAAAAATTTACTTCAACATGTATGATGCTTCTAATGAAGATGAAATGGACACTAATGAGACCCTGCCTAGAGAGGCCCTTCCTCCCACCCATCATCTCTCTAATCCCATTCAACCAGTTATTCTAAATAAGGATCATCTTTTATAATACACAAGGGGAATGCTCCCCTCCGTAAATCTAATTCATGAAAGAGTTCAAAGTACTTCAAAAAATCGATATCATGGTTATGATCAAACCACATTGTAGTGGAAGTAAGGAAATGATATTATTAAACAAATAGGTTTTGACTCATCACACTGGGTAAGATCCATCAAGTTATCTAGTGCAATTCTGATATTATGAATCAAACTTTTCCTATGATGTAATAGTCCTTATATGGAAAATTGATTCACAACAATACTGAAGGAGGTGATGTCATTTTTTTAGGAGATCCAATCCCTAGTATATGAGAATGACTCTAGGAAAGTTATACTATTATTATTAGTTCATGACCATTTCATGGGCATTGATTAGAGATTTTACCACCATTCATAACATCTTTGAGAAATAAAGAAGTAAATACTTTGGAAACATAGCTAGTAGGCAGATTAATGAGGTCCTAATTCTCATAATGGACTTGTAGACACAAATGATGAAGGGAAATTCTTCACTTTAAAATGAAGAACTTGCTTGAATGTCTTGATCTGGTAATCATCAACGAACAAAGGTTGCTTGAACACAACAACATGAATACTTTGTATCCTCTATATCTTGAATAGAAGCATTATCCAATCTTGTTGTAAACCATGAAGACTTTTCCCAATCAATATCATCATTTCAAAATGCACACTACCTAGAATCAAACACCTCAATGCAAGATCCATATCCAAACAGAGTAGGACAAGAACAAAATATGTCTTATTGCCTTATATAGTTGTGAAGTTGTTACCATCAAATGGGATAGGGACCACCTCTAGGAGACCCACAATGAAAAGTCTATAGTGATTATCTGCATAAATGGAGCATATATACATCTACGTGATAAGGTAGACAATCTTACAAAACTATACATCCTTGAAAAGCATGGGATCACAATAATATTCTTCTTCCAAAATAAATGGATTCCCTGACATCAACATAATTGATCTAATATTGATCTAATATTGAAACTAGGCATATTCCATGGCATTGCCCCATCCATGGCCACATATCTACCATGAACACTAGACTTCAAGAAGGTGTAATAAATCATATTCAAGATGCCTCCCATTAAAGAACCAAGCCATTATGTGGTCTGTTTGGACTTCATCTTAGGAAATTGAGGACACATGCACTCCTCCTTGGTAGACATGATCAAGTTAAACCTCTACTTCTGAGAAGTTTGACAATAGAAGGGACACTTCACACATGGATTTCATGCTGAAAATGAAAGAGCCAATACTATTCAATGGCCTCTTGCTCATCTCTGTATAGAACACCAAATTCAAAGTCATCTCAAACATTATCTTTGAAAGAATAGAACCCCTTCTTAACTCCTAGATATATCCAAGACCATTTACTTTTATCCATGCCATAAAAATTAGTGATAGCATTTAGCTTGTTAATAACTAATCATTCCATGAGATTCAAGAAAGGCAAGAAATCCATAATGGCCATAAAAGTGGATTTATCAAAGGTTGTTGAACAAATGAAATGGCCTTTTTCCGTGATATTCTATAGAGCATATAACTTTTGGAAAAATGAATTAGCATCATCACCGAGATCATCACTAGAGGGGAAATATCCATCTTATGGGAAGCGAAGAAACTTCAACCATTCAAAGTAGGATAGAGAGTTAGGAAGGGGAATCAATAATCCCCTATATAACATTCATTGTATTGAAAGTCTTAGTCAAGATATACCTATTTTTTTACCTCTCATGGAAACTAGAAACCTATCTATATATCAAAGGGTGGCACACCTTTTCCCCATGTGAAATTTTCTATTGATCTCCTCCTCATAGATGAAACCTAAAAATCCCAATATTTCATCATCATTATGGTCATTAGTAACTTTTCAATAGTCTCTAGGAAACTCATATGTAGAGGAAAATCTAGATGTTTTACACGTCACATACATGTAGAAGAGAAATGCATAAAGTCATTGGATTTTTGGGCATCCAAGAAACTAATAATATTGGAGGATACCTTGGGGTCCCAATATTACACCATCAAATTGATAAAATTATATATGAAAACCTTTTAGACATGTAAAGGCCAGAGTGAACATATAGTCACTTCCTAATCCTTCACTATTTAGTAGAATTTCCCTTTCAATGTCTAACCTTTAAAAATGTTCCCTTGTACACATTACAACTTGTTTTCCTATCCCTAGATCTCTGTGATGACATTAAGAAGCATGTTGTAAAATTCATATGGCCTGGTTAAGAATTTTTTGAATTTTGATTCACAAAAATTTAATTTAGGTTATGATCATGGGAGATAAAAATATGGAGCATGAATCCTTGAGGATGATTTCTTTTTCATCTGTGTCTGTATTCATTAAAAAGCAACTGACAAAGATAAATATTCAAATGCTATCAAGAAATACATAAAGGAAACTCGACCAATGAGACTTTTGTCTTTTTAATAGATCCATCTAGGACTTCCATGCTACTAAAACAATTCTATAAGGACAAAATGGTCTATGGATAATCTCCATGGATCAATGATAATGGTGAAAGGGATTTCCAATTCATTCAAGACCATGGACACTATGACTTTAATACCATTGCTTGCCCTACTCTTCTAGTGCCATGTCTGCATGCTGATAATTGGCTTTGGACACACTAGACAAATGGTGAGCTTACAACTATTTTTGCCTACTTCTAGTATTATATACATAAAGAGTATTCATCACAGGGAAATTGAAAGAAAATCTAGATCTCTTAACATCCTGAATGGATAAAATCATTCCTCTATATAATGCAACATAAGGCCCTCTTAACCAACTCTAGAATATGATGTATTCACTTTGATATTTTTCCAACTTTCCCTATTAATAAAATGGGGAAGTTATTATTATTCACAACCTCCGTGACTACATTATCAAAAAAGATATATGGAGCCACTTTAAGCTATAATGTGCTATGAAAAACCAAGATGGAATTATGTGCATTGACTGAATAACAAGCATTGCTAAAAAATATAGTTGGAACTATATGATTCAAGTTGTGATTGATCCTAAGGTGAGTGAATAATGACTTCATGCACACTAGGTACCAACACTTATGTTAATTCATCAAAAAACTCACAAAATCTATTTTCAAGTTGTCATGCTCTCAAAAGCCTAGCACTAAGATTTTCCTAGATTATTATCTCTCCACTCTATTCTAGCTATGTTTGGCACATCCTATACAAATGTAACTGGCCCCAAACCCGGGAAATGGATGAGAGTTGGTGGTTGGTTGATAGTAAGACATGTTGGGTTTTAGGGGAGGCAGAGAAGGCAGCAGAAACAAAAAAAATTTCTCCCCAAACTCAGAACGAAGGAATCGCGTCAACGTCTATACAGTAGGAAGGATGGTTTGTAGAGACATACCTTGTCCCGAGGCTTGCTCGACAATGTTACCTTTCAGCTTGTGCGGTCTTCACCTCCGGTCTTGGATGGTGTCTGTGCAGCTCCTAGTCACCAGGACTGTTGGGATTGACACCTGTCCTCCGAGCGGCAGAAGTCTCCCTCCTTTGAAGTAGTCAACACGGACCACCTGGAACTCCGATTTCCTTGTCACACAAGGCACCAGAAGGAGTTGTACCCTCTTGTCGGCATACTAGTGACCGACACACTCTCCAACAACTAGTCGACTTTCTGCAGTTGTCTTTCCTTTGCTGTGCCTCCCTTAACGGGTAGCACTTACTCGGGCTCTCCTGGTTACCACAACCAGAGAGAACGACAACTTTGTAGAGCAACTGGTGTTCTGAGTTCCCCAATACCACTATATATATAGGAGGATCATGGGACAGGGTTCTCTACCCCGAGAAATGCAAGATTAAAGCAGGAGTAGAAGGGTTTGAGATTTTTCACAAAACAACCAACTACACCAACTGAACTGATCGTTTGAAGCATGAACTGATTAGTTGGGGACCTGAGCCGATCGGTTCATGCCTGAACCGGTCGGTTGGGAGACCTGATCTAATCGGTTCAAGCATAAGTCAACCGGTTCATGGTCCTGGTCCATATCGAATTGACTTTCCATATTTTTTTTCTAACTAATCAAATAATAGTTCTTGTCTAAATCAAATTTGTAGAAGTGAAACAAATATGTATTTCTAAAAAGAATCTTCCTACTTTCCAAACGATCTTGGTTGGTCACATGAATCGACCAGTTCAACAATTGAGCCGATCATTTCATTGACACATGAGCCGATCAGTTCACCAACCTGAGCCAATCAGTTCAACCCTATGAGCCGATCGGTTGGGGTAGGAGACTGTGCAAATCAGTCAATTGCAGTTTCAATCAATTTGATACTTGATAACACCAATTTTTGTGATGTTTTTGCCCTTTATTCTGTTATCAAAACTGCCATTTTCTGCAATTTTCCTTTCTTTTATTAGTACTTTTGCAATAATGGGCCAAGCAATGCTCTTAATCCAATATTTCCATTATTTCAAGAGTTTTTCCTCATTTTGGTACAATAAGGCCGTCCCGGCCCACAAATAAGTCCAAGTCTGTTTCGGCCTTCCTGACACCCGATACGACCTCTGCCCGACAGGGTGGAGTGACACAATGACACATGACAAAGGGATGTCGCGCAAGAAGAAGCTGACAGACGACACGCCTCTTACCCGACAGGGAGCCAAGCTTGCCACGACAACCCAAGCTTGTCGTGCGACATTGGCCACCCCCCGGCAGGCGCTGCCCGTCACGTGACCGACAGCCAACATCCCTGTGCCAGGCGATATGTGTATCGGCCGTCCATCAAACTCACGAATACGGAGGACACGTGGCGCTGCGAGCACCATAACTTCCCCCAACCGCCGCCTATAAATAGCAGCTATAGGAAGCCGAAAAGACAGGTCGGAATCCTGTGCAAGTTACCTGAGGAGAACTGTAGAGAGCGAGTATATCGTGCTTCAGTGTTGTGTCGGGCGAGGCTAGGTGAGCTTTTCTCCATCTCAAGAGTGAAGTGAACGATTCACTTAGGGGCGTCCCGGGTGGCACTACAAGCCGATATCGGCCGACATGGATCTCCGCCTTAAGCGACCGATAGATGGTCACTCTAGCCCGACACGATATCAAACCCGATACGCTTTGCCTGTCATGCGTGCCTCCCGACATGAGCGTATCGGCCAGGGTCCTTGAGCGATACAGTCGGCTATCACCGTGTGCCGCCCGAGAGGGTGTGCCGCCCGACGCTGCTGTATCGGGCTAGGCTCCTGACCGGTATCGGGCTAGAGGGTCCACTGTAGTCTATCATCCTTCTACATCAAGAAGGGGATACCTATCCTTACTTCTGTTAATTAATTCTTTAATTCCTGCATTGTAATCAAACCTTTATATGTTTATAGAAATAGAAAAGATTAATTATTTGCTGCTCTATGCTTGGTGCAATATGTTGGATGACTGCTATGTTTGATATCTGAACTCTAGCTTGCATGCTTGGATCGCGCTTCTCTTTGCTACCGAATCATGTTTTCCCATCGCAACAACTTCGAGAGTTGTGTTGTGGCTCTAATGTTTGGTCCGATTTTGGAGTACGAGAGTGCATGGAACGGAGTTGTTTCAGTAACATTCCACCCTAACTTAAGTCCAGCACCCTCGAGAGGGGTGTTGATGCTTGGTTAGAGGTACCCGCTCTGAGAGGAGGGGTGCAGGATGCTAATGCTACTGCTTGTTTTACTAAAGTCTTATCCTTCGTACCTTGCTCTAGCTCTAGTTTTATCTTTCTATTTCTGTTGCATGAAAACCCCTAAAAACTGCTAATTGACTAAAAACCTTAAATCTTTCTTATAGCTCCAGTTGGAGATAGTTTTCTTTGTTTTGTTTGTGACATCTTGTTGTTTCCCCTCGGGGAATTTATTATCTCTTCATACCTGCCGGAGTGTAGCGTGTCAATTCTGGGTTCTCAACACTACCCCCCTTGTCCCTGTATTCGACCCCGTATATCTACTTCGACCCCGTAAGCAAAGTTGCGGGGGCCTAGAAGGATTCAGGTTTATAAATGTAAAAGCTCGACTACCTCAAATCCGCCTCCACTTTTGGACGCACGATTTAGGTCGGTCAACTTTTTGGTGTCGTTGCCAGGGACAAGGCAAAAACGGTACTGTAGACGAATCTGAATCCACTAACTACACTCCCGTGCCTCAAGCTTAGAAATGAGTTTGACAACGCTCTTTTTCTTTTTCTTCTTATTGTTTTTCTTTGCCTAAAAAAAAATTTAATTTTCTAAACTTGATTTTTCGTGCCATTTCAGGAGCCCTGAAGAACAATAGTCTGTTTCCCCAAGTTCCGACGCCACTCGACTGTCCAATCAAGTGTAATCATCAACGCCATGCCTCCCCGCGTCAACCCACAACACTCTGAAGGGGAACGACAAGGAAGATCTGGGCATGAATCACCTCCACTAGATGGCAACGACCGCTATGACGGTAATAATCGGCTTGAAGATCAGGAGTCAGAACGCTCTAAGGAAGAACACCCACAAGCTAGGCGTCGCCACCGCCACCAAAACCAGAGGAACCAAGATCAGGCACATCACCGACGAGATGACGACAACAACGATTCCGAGGAGGAAGAGAAGATGTTGAGAGAGTTGGCATCAACAAAAGCCAACAACTCCAGATGTCCCGTCGTCACCCCGCGATTCAACGCAGCCAATTTTGAGCTTAAGCCTTCTGTGATCTCTATGATTCAGAACAAAAGCTTCAGGGGAAGTTCGAAAAATGACAACCCCTACCATCACCTTGATGCCTTCAAGAACATCTGCGACACGATAAAGATGCGGGGGGTCCCCCAGGAGGTCATATATTGCAAAGGCTTCATCTTTTCCTTGGAGGACAAAGCGTTGTCCTGGTATCTCGGGTTACCTCACCGGTCTTTGAACGGGTGGGGAGTGTTAGTCGACACATTCATAAATAAGTTCTACCCCACCGAAAGAACGGTCAGAAACCGGTAGAAAATAACCTCCTTCATGCAAAAGCCGAACGAAAGCCTCCACGACGCCTGGGAGCGATTTCATGAGTACCAGAGGGATTGCCTCCATCATAACTACAAGAAGGGCTTCCTCGTCACCACCTTCTACAACGGCTTGACTCCCGATGAAAGGGTGTCACTGAACGCGGCAGCAGACAGTGACTTCCTAGGGAAGAAGGAAAAAAAGTCCGAGATGATTATCAAGAACATGGCCGAGCTAATGGCCGGTGCTGAGTTTGATCAATCTAATAGAGGACAAGCAAGGAAGGTAGGTGAAGGGTCCGCCCTTGAGTCTAAGGCACTGGAGTCAATCACTTCGCAGATATAGAGAGTTGCTACTGATGTTAAACAATTGCGAGAAGCTGGCAGTAAAGGTAAGAAGCCAGTTGAGAAAGTGATGAAGTGTGTTACGTGCAGAGAAGGAGGTCACGGGGTGGACGATTGTGTCTACACCCAACCAGAAGCGGGCAGCGACTCCGACTCAGAAGACGAAAGGATAGAGAATGTCTCCTACATGAACTTTAAGAGGCTAGATCACCCTGGCTTTAATTATGGTAACAAGGATGCAGCCGAAAATTCGCATCATCTGTACACCTCGGCCAAGCTAGCGCAAACTTTTGAGAAGAGAGGAGGATACGTCCAATATGCCAAGAACATCCAATTCCAAACAGCAAAAGGCAATTTCCAAGCACCAAGAAAGTACCAAGGCCCAACCCGAGAACAGGACAAAGGAGCAAGCCTATCAGATGTGATTGGCCAGTTGTTTGATTTCGTTAAGAAATAGGATACCATTAATAACCAACTAGCGCAAAGTGCGCTATCCAATTCTGGTGTTTTGAACTCATTGCAGGTACAGTTGGCAGACATGCAGACACATCAACGCCAAATCGACCAGCAGCTAGCTCAGCTCGCCGAGATCATAAAGAACCCGTCGGGGAAGATCCCGTCCAACACTGAACCAACCAAAAGATTGGGACAGTGACTGCGGAGAAAGAGGGATGAAGAAGAAGCCAAAGACGTCCAGCTGAGGACGGAAAACTCAGCGCTTCTCGGGAGGCAACCCGAGCTGTTTTTAAATTCCTAGTATAGGGTGCTTTTACTTTCCAGTGAAATGAACATTACAAACATTATGGACCGTAATAAGGCCCGAGTCAGTGCATGCGCCACATGCACTGACTCTCATGTTTTAGGGGTCACCGCTTTAGCTTTATTAATCGTGATGGGTAATACCGTTTGAGGTCGGGGTCTTAGTCTTCGGCCAATGATGTTTTACTCATCAGTCGCAGTTTAAACCGCTTTGTTTTCATGATGGATCGGAAAGCAACCCAACCAGTGCTATGAATGCGCCCATATCGGGCAGTGGAATTTCGGGGATTGCAAGGGTCGTGCCGACGGATGGACTTGCCCGACTTACGTGTTGCCCTAACGGCCGACGCACGCCCCGGTTTTACTTGTTTCACCCCGGTTGAGTTTGGTATATAAAGGGGCAAGTTTTTACCGTGTCAGGCTCCTTGCCTTACAGTTTTCACGCTCCCATATCGTGCTAAGACCTTGTGCTTTTGCTCCCATGTCGCGCAAGACTGCCTTGCTCTCGTTTCATGCGGAAGTTCAGATCACGGCAAGGTAAATCCTGACAGACCCCATCGCCCAGCAGACCGTGTCGCCCAACACGTTCCTTTCTTTAAGCAAGTATCTTATCGATCTTACGGTTCCTTTGCTAAGCATGCCTTGTATTGCCCGATATGGATGTCGCACAACGTACCTTTTATTCATGATTGCCTGATACACCATATTGAGCGATATCTGTGTCACCCATCTCTGCACCACCTCGCATGTTTTTGTTGTCAGACGACATGCTGCTTTCCTTTTAAGAAGAACATATCAGCCATCTTATCCTATCCCCATCGTATCGCCCAACACGCCCATATCAAGCGACCGACCTAACACATGTTTTTTGCCTGATCGCCCTATTCATATCGCGCGTTTTGATCTTTTGACATAACGGGAGATACCACCTCTAGTATCGGGCACAGGACTTCACCTCGGAAACCCGTGTGTCACCCGATACGGAGTGCGGGACAGTTCTTGTATAGAGAAATACCTGGTCGCACTTTTATTCTTTACTTTTTCAAGGCATCAACACATTTAATCGAGGTATTTTCTTATTATCTTACCGAAATGGCCCGCATCAAAACAACTGCTGTCCCCATTGACGCACAAGGTAGGAGAGTCTACTCAGAGACTACTGCTGAAGGGCAAACTGCCAGGCCTAAGCGCCCAAACCCGGGACCAACCGGGGTGTCGACATCAGAGAAGAGGGCTAGGGTTGGAGAATTGGCGGCTCCAACTCTAACACCAACACCTCTAGCAGCAGTGGAACTCCCGGAATTCTTGTCAGGAAGTTTCGAGCCAAGGGACGATGAGCACGCTCGTCGATATGCTGAACTAGTGACTAAGGTCTACCGACCAAGCAGGTTATGCCATCAGGCCTCATTTGCTGAACTAGGGATCGTGAGGAGGCTGAAGGGCGTCCTCACTGCGGAAGGGCTGAAGAAGATCTTCTTCAACCGGTCTTCTTCTTACACCAAACTGACAATGGAGTTTATGTCTTCCCTCCACCGGGTGAAGAATTCTGCGGCGGAGAGAGAAGAATTTGGCGGACCAGACAGACTCTAGGCCCGACTTTACAACTCAGATCACTCCATCTCCGAGAAGCTGTTGAATAAGATCTTCTCTTCCAACGAGGAGGAGAGGAATCTCATGGACAACAGTGAGAGGATCACCTAGAGAGACGGATTCAATCCCGTGGAACTCTGGAGCAAGCTAACCGGCGAGTCTTCATTCAAGCCGGGAAGAAAGGTAGTGGCAGTGCACTCCTGCTTTTGGAGCATAGTGCACAAACTGGTGGCATGTTTGTTGTTCAGCAAGAATGAGTCCAGTAATATCTATACAGGAGAACTCCACGTCATGTGGCACATAATGGAGGGCCGAGTGATCAACCTCAGGCGATTCTTGCTGAACAGGCTGCATCCGATGAAAGAAGCCACCAAGGAGTACTGCATGGGCGGCGTCGTCAACCTAATCGTAGTAGGACTCGGGTACCCAAAAGAGCCCCGCAGCCTTTCAAGGACGCAAGGTGATGAGGTGATCAACACCAAGTACCTGATGAGGACCAACATCATTAGGAAGGAGGGGAAGACTATTTCTACAAGTTTTCCAGGACAGACATACTCCTTCTGCTCCCTCGCTGCGCCGACTACGATGCAGAAAAACAGGTTTTCACTGCCGCCAAAATTGAAGCTGTGGCGAATGACACAACTCACACCACTGCCACCAGGGCCCAGGAGAGGGCAGCTCCAGAGCTACCGATGACAACAACTGATAGAGTTGTCGCCACTCCATCTACATCAGCCACCACCACAACAAGGACAGTGGTAGCTGAGAAAGAACCGATGATCGTTGAGGTCACCGACACAGAGACTATGGGAGCTGCTGCAGGAGAGATGGCCGCAACCCCCGTCACTGCTTCAAGACCTGCAGAGGAAGAAGAGGAATTTTGGTAGGGCGACATCAATGGGGTGTTCGACGAGATCCTAAAGTCCCCACCTATAGCAGTTGAGGAGATCGCCGATAGTGCAGAGGTGGAGCAGAGTCCGCCCTCACCACGACCATCCCCACCTAGACGAGAAGGCAAGGTGGTGGAAATTGCAAAAGCACCGACGCCTCGCCTGGCGGCATCGGGATCGCAAACCATTCTGATAGATTCTACCTCGCCTGATAGAACATCGCACGAGCAAGATGTCACGAGGATGGAAGGGAGACCCAATGGAGCTTCCCCGTCGCTCGGGCATGAGCTCGATAATTTTCGGGAGGTAACAAATATCAACTCTGATGTTTGTATTTCCCTAACCCACAAATTTGTGTCTTTCCAAAATAGGCTGGATAGCCAAGAAAGAAAGCTGCTGACTCTAGCGAGCCTTCCCGACGGACTAGAGACCCTGAATGCAATAATGCAGCAAGTTCTCCAACGATTCGACAAGATCGAGGAGAGGCTGGACAGAAATGACGACCATCCGCGCCAAAGGCAACCGAGAAGGTCGCTGTCACCACCCAGCTGTGGCTCTCCTCCTTCTTTGTCAGCTTCCCCTTCAGGAACAACGTCCCCCTCATCCTCCAGCGGGCGATCCTCAACACCCGAGGAGGGGACGCAACATAGGTCAGCCGAAGTAGCCCCAACCGGCAGGAGAGCCCCTTAGGCTTGGGAGATGCAAACCTCTCAGTCCCCCTAGATGAAGCTGAAGATGATAGCACAGATATCAGCATCGGGGGAGACTCTTCTGATGAGTCTGAGGGAGAGAAGGGGGATGTCTACACAGTTAATAAGAGACATCTTCCCCGAAGAAAATGCTCGATGGCGGACAAGTTCCGTGATAAGTTCCATGAGCTATCCGAGATACCCTCTTTCGAGATGGCCAACTTCGATAGAAGAGCCCTCGGATACCTGACGATCAGAGACCAGAACTTGCTGAATAAAGTCTTGAGATCGTAGGCAAATGAAGATGACATAGTCTGGACCGACGGCTACCTATCCGTGCGATGGGGAGGTCTTCGAAACATGTTTCGCACGTCGGCCTTCGTCGGAAAAAGACTGTTCAGGGTCCTTGCAGGAGTGATAATAGAACATACCGACAGCAGGACAGGTCGGAAAATGATATACAACACCACCTCGACCTTGGCGAGAAGTCTGAGGAAGGGAGATCCTGGCTCCCGTGCGGTGGCCGACATGCTGCAGCACATTGAAGAGCATAGACCAAACCTCGTGTTGGCCCCGTATAAACACCGCAAAGTGTGGTTCCTCTGTGTGGCAGACCTCAGGAACCATGACCTCCAGCTGCTGAGCTGCAGCCGCAACGAGGTGCCACGCTCCGGGGGTGTTTTCTGCCGCCCGGAGGATAGGAAGATGAGACTCCTGCCACTGCGTCTGCTACGAGCTATAAAGCAAGGAATCCAATGTCACCAAGGTCCTTGGAACTTCTTTACTCTCTGAGACCTCCCCGTCCAGGCAGAAGAGGGGAGTGGAAACAACGCTATCGTCATCCTGGGTGCCATTGAGGCGCTCAACACATTTGGAAACTTGGGAGTCCTCAAAGGAACGTCCTTCTATCAACGCAGGAGTATTTACGCCATATTGCTAATCAAGGACAAATGCTATTTCCGAGACGCAGGGGTACCGGAGCAGCTGCTGGACAGTGACATTGAAGAAGACTCTTCTCAATCCAGCAGCTCCTCAGAAAAAGAAGAGGAGATAGCAACTGATACCTATGGGGCAGGCAAGAAGTTGGAAGTCCTGAAAAAAATGCACGAGATGGAAGACACTGCTTCGCCTGAAGCTTCGAAAAGGCTGATCAGAAATTTCGACCGTTTTTCATGTGCAACTCTCACACAGGAGCAGGTCAGCACAATCCAGCTGAAGTTAGCTGATTCTACCCCATCGGTTGTCGCCTTTCAGGCAGGCGATTTCGTAGTCCCGGTCGACGATCTAAGGGACATGGTGAAGGAAGGAGGGTGCTTGGCTATAGCAGTTGTAGCCAGTTACATCCAGTATATACAGCCAAAGCTAGAACATGCATACATAGCCCAGCCCATGCTATTCAACGACGTCTGCCTCACCGACGAAATAGGAGCGAAGCAAAATTTTCTAGCAGAATTGAGAGGCGGGGTCCCAGGCACTATCTTTTTGCCAATTCTGCATTACAATCATTGGACGCTCCTAACAGTGTACACCCGACAACGAGCAGGAATTTTCTACAATAGCTCGGACAGCAACAAGAACCATCCAGTGTCGTGTACATCAGAATCTTTGACATCCGTCGAACGCCTGGTCCGAAAATACTACGACGAGGTGGCAAGGATGATCCAACTATTCCTGGACATGCAAGGAGGCAAATGGCATGAACTCCAGTTCTGCCACCACAGTCCGCAGCAAATTCCCTTATCAAATGACTGCGACATCTACGTCCTGGAATGGATAGTGAATAAAGAAACGCCTGACCAGCTCAACCACATCGGATATCACAGCAGAAGGGGCGGATATGTGTGGGAGCTTCTATCTGACGCGGGCGCAACCTCACTGGAATAAACATTACCTCACCTTATCTACTTCACAACTTTGGGACAGAGTGTGGAGCAAGTTTGGGGGGGGGTACCATGTACCAGTGAGGGAGGTACAAAATTTTGAAAATTCTAACTCAATTTCTTTATGCTTTTGTCTTAAATTCGTTATTCTTTTGTTCTTTGTGTACATATATATGTTCATACCAAAGTTTCGAAAATCTTTTTGTTTATATATCATTCCCATACATATGTACAAAGTTGCTATAATAGTAAAAACCTGATGCAACTACTTACAAAAGTTAGTTTTCTATGTGCTTAATGAGATACAAGTTATGTTATATCTTTCTGATAATGTTGCTTCAAACAAACGAGAAGATTACGTTTTTCCATGCCAAAAATTTCGAAAAATATAATAATCTCACAAACATCTAAGAGAAGAGTATGGAGAAGGAAAAAGCTGCCCAAACAGCAAGAATCTTTTTGTTTCCCCTTACCCAAAAAAAATCCCACAAAGAGAGAGAAGCCTTATGAGAGCGAATAAAAGCATGAGAGTTGTGCCTAATAAAAGAAAAAGAGAAAAATATATATATACACACTTGTCTTCCAAAAGTACCCATCTTTAGGCATGGTAGATCCGGGGTAGTGGTACGTAGGATGTGAAATCACTGCTCTAAAGCCAACTGGCTTGGACTGCAGGGACCACTTGCCCGTTAATAGACCCTTACCTGGATGGACCGATGGGAGACAAGAAACCCCCCCCCCCAAAACAAAAAGCCTTAGCCTACCTTATACACAACTTTCTGCCCTAAAATAAAGATGTTTGGTGCGTAAGCTAACTTCGGAATCATACAACAAAGTCTCGCTGAAGCTGTAGAGAAGAATCTTACTTAAACAATAAGGCAGGAAAAATAAAGTCTTTTGTTCGTAGTGAGACATCATTATCTCTAAGGCATTGCGATTCTTGTTTCACCTTTTGAATAGAAAGCTACTCCGAGCAGAAGAAGTATCACTAAATAAAATTTAAATATTGATTGAGGACAATCAAAATGCTAAGTTTGGGGGAGTTGATAACACCAATTTTTGTGATGTTTTTGCCCTTTATTTTGTTATCAAAACTGCCCTTTTCTGCTATTTTCCTCTCTTTTATTAGTACTTTCATAATAATGGGCCAAGCAATGCTCTTAATCCAATATTTCCATCTTTTGCAGAGTTTTTCCTCATTTTGGTACAATAAGGCCGTCCCGGCCCACAAATAAGTCCAAGTCTGTTTCGGCCTTCCTGACGCCCGATATGACCTCTGCCCGACAGGGTGGAGCGATACAATGACGCACGACAAAGGGATGCCGCGCAAGAAGAAGCTGACAGACGACACGCCTCTTACCCGACGGAGAGCCGAGCTCGCCACAACAACCCAAGCTTGTCGCGCGACACCGGCCACCCATCGGCAGGCGCCGCCCGTCACGTGACCGACAGCCAACATCCCTGCGCCGGGCGATATGTGTATCGGCCGTCCATCAAACTCGCAAATACGGAGGACACGTGGCACTGCGAGCACCATAAATTCCCCCAACCGCTGCCTATAAATAGCAGCTACAGGAAGCCGAAAAGACAGGTCGGAAGGTCGGAACCCTATGCAAGTTACCTGAGGAGAACTGCAGAGAGCGAGTATATCGTGCTTCAGTGCTGTGTCGGGCGAGCCTAGGTGAGCTTTTCTCCATCCCGAGAGGGAGGTGAACGGTTCACTTAGGGGCGTCCCGGGTAGCACTGCAAGTGGATATCGGCCGACATGGATCTCCTCCTTAAGCGACCGATAGATGGTCACTCTAGCCCGACACGATATCGAACCCGATACGCTTCACCCGTCATGCGTGCCGCCCGACATGAGCGTATCGGCCAGGGTCCTTGAGTAATACAGTCGACTATCATCGTGTGTCGCCCGACGCTGCTGTATCGGGCTAGGCTCCTGACCGGTATCAGGCTGGAGGGTCCACTGTAGTCTATCGTCCTTCTACATCAAGAAGGTGATACCTATCCTTACTTCTGTTAATTAATTCTTTAATTCCTGCATTGTAATCAAACCTTTATATGTTTATGGAAACAGAAAAGCTTAATTACTTTCTGCTCTATGCTTGGTGCAATATGTTGGATGACTGCTATGTTTGATATCTGAACTCTAGCTTGCATGTTTGGATCGCGCTTCAGTTAGCTACCAAATCGTGTTTTCCCGTCGCAACAACTTCGAGAGTTGTGTTGTGGCTCTAGTGTTTGGTCCGATTCTGGAGTACGAGAGTGCCTGGAATGGAGTTGTTTCAGTAACATTCCACCCTAACTTAAGTCCAGCAGCCTCGAGAGGGGTGTTGATGCTTGGTTAGAGGTACCCGCTCTGAGAGGAGGGGTGCAGGATGCTACTGCTACCGCTTGTTTTACTAAAGTCTTATCCTTCGTACCTTGCTCCAGCTCTAGTTTTATTTTTCTGTTTCTGTTGCATGAAAACCCCTAAAAACTGCTAATTGACTAAAAACCTTAAATCTTTCTTATAGCTCCAATTGGAGATAGTTTTCTTTGTTTTGTTTGTGACATCTTGCGGTTTCCCCTCGGGGAATTTATTATCTCTTCATACCTGCCAGAGTGTAGCGTGTCGATTCTGGGTTCTCAACACTACCCCCCTTATCCCTGTGTTCGACCCCGTATATCTACTTCGACCCCGTAAGCAAAGTTGTGGGGGCCTAGAAGGATTCGGGTTTATAAATGTAAAAGCTCGACTACCTCAAATCCGCCTCCACTTTTGGACGTGTGATTTAGGCCGGTCAATACTCTAATCAACTGGTCCAACACCTTGAACACTATGATACTGAGCTATCAATTGATTGAGTGTTTAATTGAACTACTAAACTCCTTTAGCAATCAATTTAAACATCGTTTGTGGATAAACTCCTCTTCCAGGTTAAATCCTATGTGTGTGACCCTACAGGCTCATTTCACATTAACAGTGAAAGTTCATAACAATTATGACTTCATAAGAAAAGAGCGGTGCCTAGTCGCACATCAGTGCTACCCAAGTGAAATAGAAAGTTGGAGAACAACTTTCAATCCTACAATCCATGAATGGTGTTACAGTGAATGTATAATTCCTTTGTCACTGATATCCTGAATGAACTCAAGGCATGGAACAGTCATCCTGTCAACATTCATTCACTTTCTTGATCTCAGAGTAGATTGGAGGAGATATGTATGACATCAATATCACATATTGATTCAAACATGCGTGCACACACCTATCTCAATCCTAATCATCAAGTGGCCATGGATATCAAACTCCCTCAGGAGGGACAAATCCCATATCTATCACTCACCCCTCAAAAGTCCCATGTGTCAAAGCCACCCAATCATCACCTTTATAACAACCCATGTTTCAGGACTGCGTTTGATGATGTCAAAGTGTACCCAATGACATGTGTTGAGTGTAGTGATTTTAGGTCAAAGAATCACACTCACCACCATCACTTTGAGAACTGACTATGACTACCATGTCATGGTTCCATGTGTGAAACTCACGGTGGGTCTTTCCGGTACACTTGTTCTCTAACAAGTACCTATGTGTTTGGTTTGATATCTCCATATCATGACTAATGAGATTTTGTCATCAACCAACACCACAATCTAGTCTTGTGTGTCATTGTTGTCTATCTACCTTCCATAATGACATCCGACTAGGGACATAATAAGAATGTACAAACTCTTAGCATCTGTATGATCTCATCGTTTAGGTCCGCAACCTGAAAGCATATGTTATTGAGTATTGTCATTCTCTAGACATTCAGTCTGTTCTATCATTATCTCATATGACTGAACCAGAAAGAATTGAAAGCTTGCCTTTGATGTTTATCAAATCAATCTTAATGTATCCCACCAATCATCCCATGATTTCTCTTAGGGCATACATATGAACAGACTCCCACTTGCACTGTGAGCCAATCACCCTTGAATCATATTCTTAGTGATCTTAAAACATGTCCCACATGTTACTATGTTGTAGTGCTTACACAGTGAGTTGTAGCAACACCTTGCCAAAGTCGATATTAACTGCATGTCTCTCATCTCTTCACTGTACATCATACGTATGAGATGGAGTTGTCGTAATATGTGATCTAGTATTCCTTTGCTAACCTTTAGCCACATTTCATGACCAAGTACTCCTTACTTGTCATCAAAGATCGGAATATCTATAAGTTCATCTCATGAACTTCCAGATCCATATAGTATCTACTAATGTTTTCTAACACACGAATACTCAGATTTTCCTTTTAAACAGATTTATTGGAACGTTTCCATTTATCAACAAAAATTCACTTTTATATATCCCATATATATTTTGTGATTAATTTTTTGTCCTTTTCGGAAGTTCACATCAGTGTAACTCTTTACAGTGCGCCTTTCCTTATTTCCGTAAAACTATTACTTCTCAAGTACTTATCAAGTTCTTATGATATTCCAGTAATCCTTACTGGAACTAGACAGACATCCACTCATCATGTCCCACATATGAGTTATCAGGATGAGCACATCATATTTATCATGTCCTACAAACAAGATGATGAATGCATTTTATTCTTGCTATGTCCATACATGCAAGATAATGGGATGATTACATACATGATATATCCATATTTATTCTTAGTGTTCCCATTCTTCATAAGAATTGGACACTTGGCCTTGGGATACTAACTTCATGTAACATGGATAAGTTTTCTCCCACTGAATCTATGCACAATGAACCCTTCAATATAGATTGCCAATGTATGCTTTCTCTTTTCACGTCAAGAGGTTTTCAAGAACTATCTCTATAGATCTCTATTCCAATCACATAGGAAACATCTCTATCTTCCTTAAAGATAATTTACACAAAGGATTCCATTCTAGAACATCTCATTCCTCATCGACATGTGGAATGCAAATACACTCCCACTAAATCACAGATCCCTTCTTTATCTTTGTCAAATCAGTCAAACCCTTTGACTATATTATCAAAGTAAAGATCCCAGCTCTAAGTTGCTTGTACTGAATCAATCACATTGATTAGTCCATTGTAACTTATAGACTTTATTTGCATTAATGGACTCATAAACCTTATAGGTTGTGTCACATACACGACCTTATTTTATTCCTCATAGGAATGTGGTTTTAGTATCCATATGCCAAATCTCTTAGTCATTAAGTTGCAATCAACCAACATCATCCTTCTCAAAACGTCATCCATGTGTCTTAACGCTTAAGACACATTTGCACTTATGGATTTCATCCCAATGGGTGATACCATCAAGGTCATACCTTATGGTTCACATGGAAGTCATTTAGTATGTGATGGTCATAAACCATAACTCAAAATCTGGTTCCTCAATATCATCTAGACTGTTGACTCATCATATGACCAACTCATCATATAGATATTTGAGGTGTATCTGTGAAGGAATTTGAGAACTCACAACACTTTGTGATTCTTAATATCCTTTATTAGTGTAGGGTATTCTTTATTTAAGAAGAACTTAGTTATTTGATAATCATCTTCTAACTCCTTAAGGTATGCCTCCTTTTGATTTAGACATTACCATGCCTTAATCACGAGCTCACTATGATACACTATCATAATCACTCATAAGGATCTCAAACATTTGGTTCAAGTATTTCATTCATTGATCTCATCAAGAATTAACACTTTACCAAATTTGTACTTCATCTATGATATCTTGAACACTTCAAGATATTTATATTGGTATTTCTCTAAACACCGTTTGAAGTATTAGCATTTGCACCAATAGGTATGTAAATACATCACATGTATTATACCTAATAGGATAATCATTCTCCCACTACCACTAGTGAAGATCGATTTATCATGTTCAAGAGATTCATGTCTCTTACTGGTTCTCTAACCAAAAGAGTCTAGATTTATCCATCATATGGAAACTAGACATGAATTTCTCATGATGATGCTAATTCGTTGTTTGAGTTATCAATAACTTTTAGATATCATTTTATCTTATTCATACCAAGTACCACAAGATAAACAAGGCATTGCCACAAAGATCATATCTTTGAAACATCAACTATATTGATATTCATCTTGTCACTACAAGATGCAACAATAAAGTGTTTCTATTGGCAAATTGAAACAACAGTTCTCAACTATATTTCATGCCTTTTAGGCTGAAATAAATTGAAAGGTACTCTTATCTATGGCAATGACACTTGCTCAAATGATGGGTACTCCTTTCTTGGTCCTTTCGTAAAGGCCATCACTTTTTTGTAGATCTTACATATCATATATGTCAGATCTCCATCTTGGTATCATATACCTCAGACGCGGTTCATTTCATGATACCTTAGATGGAGATATCCATCCCTTCCTTCTTCTTCTTTTTTTTTCTAGATATAGAGGGAAATTCCCTCGTTCACCCTCCCATGTGCCTTGAGGCTGAAGATGACTTAGATTGCTGGCTAGCATCAGAACACTTCTTTGCTTTGCCCTTGTCCTTGCCTTTAAGACTTTACCCTTCATTGATCACATCAAAGATTAGGGTTTGTCTTTCTTCATCTTTGCCTCTACTATCCTCAACATATCCAACAACTTTGTCAACACTTGTCAAAGTCGTTCATGTTGTAGTTCATCATGAATTGTATGATTCTCGCAACATTTGCAGTATCATACCAATAGCCAACTCTTGGCTTAGAGGGAATCCTTCTTAGTCAAGTTCTTCCACATACCCAATCACATTGAGTGTGTGAATACCTTACTGGATCTCCTTCTGTCATGACATACTAGGATAGTGTCTTGGAGACATTATATGTCTCATGTTGTCTCTACAACTCATAGTTCAGAGAACACAACATTAAGCACTCCACATCAAACGTCATCCTCGGTATGCTTCCATAAGCATACTTTCAGCCATTGTTGTGGTGGGATCGAGTTCATATGGTTCTGGTATAACTAGGACTTAGAGCTTTTGCTCTTCGATTGAGAACAATTTTCAATGTCCTAATCAGTCATGGAAATTATTCCCATTAGTTTTTTGGTCTCAAGGACCGATCACAAATAAAGTGATTATTGTTGATTAACCATTTATTGTACAAAAAGGAAATATATGCAATTTAGTCCAAAACTCAATTTTGACTTATTTGATTGATTTGAAAGGTTGACGATATAATTAGGACTTTAATTAATTATCGCTCCCACTATTTTTGTTCAAATTTATAGCCCTCACCATCAATTTGGAAGATTGAAGCATACAATCTTCTAGTGGTCAAGATCCTAAAATCCTCTGAGTCATGGACCAGCTAGGGTTGTCACCCATAACTTAGATCTTCCAAGTAGGCAACTCTTGCCAATAGCATCATATGCAACTCTTGAAAGATGTCATATGCAACTCCTTGCCATGATCAACTCCACGCCTCAAGGTGCTAGATCCTATCTAGGTCACCTTGTTAAGTCTGACCCAAAGCCAACACGATGAATATGCACCCTGCTAGGGCAGACCCACATATTCATCCTTCATGCTTCCACGAGATAGATGTTGCACCACACTAGGGCGTGCCCACAATTGGCCGATCAAGCTTTTCATGTGTGTTGCATTTGGAAAGCATCTAAAACTTTAATATTTAATGAGGGATTTGGTTTTTATAGGTACATATACATATCCAATCACAACAATACACAATATGTATCATATACATGCTATATCCCACAGAAAACATGTGAAATGATAAAAGCGATGATTATGGCCATCCTAATGTGATTCCTCGAGCCAATAGGAATCACGGTCATCTAGGTCCACATCACATGCAACATGTACAAGATCAACTTTGTGCTTTTTCGTTCTGGGTTTGATCAACTCATCTCCATGATTAATCGGCTCACCATCAGGCCGATCGGTTGGGTGCCACCAGCCGATCGACTGGCACCTCCAGCCGATTAGTTCAATGGTCTTCATGCATCTCCTCAGGGCCACCACCCACTCATCTTACTCCTCGAACTGGTCTTCTAGAATGCCAACTGATTGGTTCATGCCTTGGACCGATCATCTCATTCATCATCAGCTTGTCTTCTGTTCTTCGACATAATAAGAAATAAAAAGTTCTATCCTATTTACATTTGAATAGGGAAACCCCGAGTTACATTCGGGGGGAGAAAAGGTAGGAAAGAAATCTCGAGTTATCTCGAGTTACATCAAGAATAAGAGGTAGGGAATCGGCGTGCAAACCGAGATGCAAGAAACCACATTCAACCAAGCACACATACATAGGGTTTATTGGCCATAACCATGCTATACATCCACCACAAAACTCATTTAAGGGGAGACGTGTATCGAGTGAATTCATATTACATATCATATATGTATATTGGGATTTGTGGATTTAGGATTGGACATGCATAAAGCCAATTTTATTCGCATCGTATGCAATAAATAAAGGCGACAAACCAAAATTGATCACATCGATAATCCTAAAGTATAGAGCAGTTGACGTGGCTCTGATACCACTGTTGGGTTTTAGGGAGGCAGATAAGGTAGCAGAAACAAAAAAAATTCTCCCCAAACCCAGAACAAAGGAATTGCGTCAACGTCTATACAGTAGGAAGGATGGTTTGTAGAGACATACCTTGTCCCGAGGCTTGCTCGATGATGTTACCTCGTGGCTTGCACGGTCTTCACCTCCAGTCTTGGACGGTGTCTGTGTAGCTCCTGGTCACCGGGACTGTCGGGATTGACAGTTGTCCTCTGAGCGGTAGAAGTCTCCCGCCTCTGAAGTAGTCCACACAGACCACCTGGAACTCTGATCGTCTTGTCACACAAGGCACCGAAAGGAGTCGTACCCTCCTGTCAGCGTACTAGTCACCAACACACTCCTCTGCCACCAGTCACCTTTCTACAGTTGTCTTTCCCTTGCTATGCCTCCCTTATCGGGTAGCACTTGCTCGGGCTCTCCTGGTTACCACAACCAGAGAGAACGACATCTTTGCAGAGCAACTGGTGTTTTGAGTTGTACTTGAGAATCCCCCAATACCCCAATATATATAGGAGGGTCATGGGACAGGTTTCTCTACCCCAGGAAATGTAGGATTAAAGCAGGAGTAGAAGGGTTCGAGATTTTCCATGAAACAACCAATTGCGCCAGCTAAACCGATCATTTCAAGTATGAACCGATCGGTTGGGGACCTGAGCCAATCGGTTCACACCTGAACCGGTCGGTTGGGACACCTGATCCAATTAGTTCAAGCATAAGCTGATCGGTTCGTGGTCCTGGTCCAACTCAAATTGACTTTCCATGTTTGTTTCCAACTAATCAAATATTAGTCCTTGTCCAAATCAAATTTGTACAAGTGAAACAAATATGTATTTGCAAAAAGAGTCTTCTTACTTTCCAAACGATCTCAGTGGGTCACATGAATCGACCGGTTCAACAATTGAGCCGATCGTTTCATTGACACATGAGCCGATCGACTCACCACTATGAGCCGATCGGTTCACCAACCTGAGCCGATCGGTTCAACCCTATGAGATGATCAGTTGGGGCAGTAGATTGTGTAAATCAGACAATTGTAGTTTCAATCAATTTGATACTCCAATCAATTGGTCCAACACCTTGAACACTATGATACTGAGCTATCAATTGATTGAGTATTTAATTGAACTACTAAACTCCTTTAGCAATCAATCTAAACATTATTTGTGGATAAACTCCTCTTCAATGTTAAATCCTATGTGTGTGACCCTACATGACCATTTCACGTTGGCAGTGAAAGTTCATAACAATTATGACTTCACAAGCAAAGAGTGGTGCCTAGTCGTACATCATTGCTACCCAAGTGAAATAGAAAGTTGGAGAACAACTTTCAATCCTACAATCCGTGAATGGTGTTACAGCAAATGTATAATTACTTTGTCACTGATATCCCGAATGAACTCAAGGCATGGAATAGTCATATGTCAACGTTCATTCACTTTCTTGATCTCAGAGTAGATTGGAGGAGATATGTATGATATCAATATCACATACTGATTCACACATGCGTGCACACGCCTATCTCTATCCTACTCATCAAGTGGCCATGGATATCAAACTCCCTCAGGAGGGACAAATCCCATATCTATCACTCACCCCTTAAAAGCCCCATGTGTCAAAGCCACCCAATTATCACCTTCATAACAACCCATGTTTCAGGACTGCGTTTGATGATGTCGAAGTGTACCCAATGACATGTGTTGAGTGTAGTGATTTCAGGTCAAAGAATCACACTCACCACCATCACTGTGAGAACTGACTGTGACTACCATGTCATGGTTCCTTGTGTCAAACTCACGGTGGGTCTGTCTGGTACACTTGTTCTCTAACAAGTACCTATGTGTTTGGTTTGATATCTCCATATCATGACTAATGAGATTCTGTCATCAACCAACACCACAATCTAGTCTTGTGTGTCATTGTTGTCTATCTAACTTCCACAATGACATCCGACTAGGGACATAATAAGAATGTACAAACTCTTAGCATCTGTATGATCTCATCGTTCAGGTCCTCAACCTGGAAGCATATGTTATTGAGTATTGTCATTCTATAGACATTCAATACGTTCTATCATTATCACATAGGACTGAACCAGAAAGAATTGGAAGCTTACGTTTGATTTTTATCAAATCAATCTTAATGTATCCCACCAATCATCCCATGATTGGCTCTCAGGGCATATATACCAACAAGACATATAAATTTGCCAATTGCTTTAATGATATTGATCCTTATAAAATCTTGCTGGAGAGTCCCTACCTACAGACACATTGCTTTGAAACCCAGGTGCAATGATATATATATGCAAGGGATTTGAATCCAACAATACCCAGTTGTGCTAGAAAAAAAGAAAGGGGCTCCACACCTACGATGTGTGTGGGTAATGAATCTAATCCCACTCTATCATTGTCTAGATGTACTAAAAGGTATTCAAGGGAAACTTTCAATATGGAAGAAGCAAGTTCAACAAAAATGGATTAGAGTGGGATCTTGGAAAATTGACTCTTTTACAAGTAAGTCTTTGGGGATAGTAGATACCATGAATAGAAGAAATGTTAAGATTAGTTTCTGTCATGAAACCAAGTAGACATGGAATGATGTGGAGAGATTGAAAATACATAGTACAAAATTTTGTATACACATATTGATAGACATAGAAATGGCATTGGAATTTCAGTTGATAAGAGTTGAAGGATGATGTTATCAATATTACATGGATGGATGATTAAATCATAGGTATCATGTTTGTTATTTAGGTAAAGATTGTTAATATTATTGGAGTTATGATCCCCAAGTTGGAGTTGGTGGGGAGACTAAGAAGGACTTTTGGGATAATATGGTTGAAATGATGTAAGGAGTATTCAAAAAGAAGATTAATATTGGGAATGACTTAAACTGCCATGTGGGTTTAGCAATGTGGGATATGAGAGAGTTCATGGAGGTTTTGGATATAAAATAAGAAATGGAGAAGGAGAGAGGATATCTTATTTCCCAATTTCTTATGAAATGATTTTGGGAAATACATATTTCAAGAAAAGAGATCCTCATATAATTATATAAAAAGTTGGCACAATTGTGGCCAAATTGATTAATTCCATAGAACTTTTTATGGATACAGGTAAATAATAAAGTTCAAAAAACATGAATTAGAGTGGGATCTTGGAAAAGTAACACTTTGATAAGAAAGTATATGACGATAGTGGATATCCTTATTAGAAGAACAATTAAGATTAGTTTGTTGTAGGAAACCAACTGGATAAGGGAATGATGCACACACATTGAAAATCCAAAGTTAAAAACTATAGTATACATGTATTGACATTTATAGAAATGGTATTTAAATTATGGTTGATAAGATGTTGAATGATTATGTCATCAATATCACACGAATGAGTAATTGAATCACATGTATCATGTTTGTTATTGGGAGAAATATCTTCAATATTATTAAATATTATGCTCCCCAGGTTGGCCTTAGTGGTGAGACTAAGAATGATTTTTGGGATAATATGGTTGAATTCATGTATGGAATATAAATAGAGGAGAAGATTATTATTGTGAGTGACTTAAATGGCCACGTGGGGTTAAAAATGTAGGATATGAGAGAGTTCATGGAGGTTTTGGATATTAAAGGGGAAATGGAGAAGGAGAGAGGATATTATATTATGTAATTTATTATGATATGATTTTGGAAAATACATATTTCAAGAAAAGAGATCCTCATATAATTACTTTCAAGAGTAGGAACATTGTATACAAATTGATTAATTCCATACAAGGTGGCTAGAATAAGAAATATAAAAGGGTTATAAAGTGATCCATAGCAAAGAACTTACCACCCAACATAGGCTGGTGGTTTTGGATGTTAACATCAAGATCAACTAAAGTAATAATAATAATAAAAGCCAAGGTAGAATGATCAAGTGGTGGAATCTTATAGAAAAAAAAAGAATTTTTCATTTATGATGAACATATCAAGGAACAAACTCAGAATTCGGAGTTTGATATTAACTCTATGTGAAAAAATATGAGCTCATGCATAATAAAAATTATGAAAGAGGTTTTGGAAGTCCAAATGTTGTGGGCATCCATAGAAAGAGACTTGGTAAAATGATGAATTAAATAAGGCCATAAAACTCAAAAGGGATATCTATACAATGTTTCCCAAATCTAGAGATGGTGCAACTTTTAAAAGATACAAACAAGAAAGAAAGATGTTGAGATGGAAGTTTAAGAGGATAGCCCTAGATACTTTGATGAGATATAGAAGATTTTTGACACTAGAGAAGGGGAAAGGATATATATGTAATGGCTCGTATAATAGAAATGAAAGAAAAAGACTTGACAAAGTGACTCATGAATGAATATGGAGAAGTACTGGTGAAGGATGATGATATCAAGAACCAATGTAGAAACTACTTTCATAAACTTGTTAGTTGAGATATTATGTATAATGTAAGAGACTTGGGTGACTTGAATTCAAGAGAAATAACTTACATATGATGAGTTTCACTTTTTAAGGTCAAAATTCTTTGAAAAAGATGAAAATGAAAAAGGCTTCCATTCTAGATGGTATTCCCATTGATGTATGGAAGAGTACGGGGATGTAGCAGCTATGTGGTTAACGAATTACATTAACAAGATTAGAAATAAGATGCTAGATGAGTGGATAAATAGTATTGTAGTCCTAATCTACAAGAACAAAGGAGATGTTCATAGCTGCACCGACTAAAGAGTCAACTTCATCAGTCACATTATAAAGATTTGGTAGAGGATAATTAAGTAAATGGTGACATTGATAACACATATATCAGACAACCAATTTTGTTTTATGCAAGAAAGATCAACAACAAATGTTATTCTATTAACAAGGACGTAGAAGGGATCTTCATATGGTGTTTAATGATCAAGAGATGGCCTATGATCAACTACTGAAGTAAGTTATATGGAGGGTTTTGCTTAAAAAAGGTGTGTCAATATAATACACTAATCTAATTAAAGACATATATGATAACTCAACTATAAGTGTTAGGGCTCCTGGAGGATAGATATCAACTTTTTGTGTTACCACTGGGTTACATTAGGATTAATATCTCATCCCATATCTAATTCATTCTTGTTACAAATGAGTCTACAAATCATATTTAGGATGATATCCCTTAATACATGTTATTTTATAATGATATTGTGTTAATTAAATAAAAAAAAAGAGATGTTAAGTGACAAAGACGAACTTTGAAGAAATGCTTTTGAATTTAATGAATTTATAATCAATAGAAGAAAAATCAAATATATGTATTGCAATTCTAGTCAATCTAGAATTGTGAATGTTAGAGTCAAGTTGGATGGAATAGGCATATCAATATGTAATAAGCTTTTTTACTTGAGTTGTATTATTGAAAGTGGGGTGATGTTCAAGATTATGTTTGTCATAGGATCAAAAATAGATGGATGAAGTGGAGGAGTGGAGCAAGAGTAGTATATTACAAGAATATCCCTATCAGATTAAGAACAAATTTATAGAACAACTATATGGTTAATCATGTTATATGGAAATGAATATTGGGCAATGAGGATATAAGGTATCAACACGATGAATGTGGCAGGACTATTTATGTTGAAATGGATGTGTGGGAAGACAAGAAAAGATTATTTGATGAATGACTATAACAAGACAAAGTGAGGTTGGAGAGCATTGAGGAAAATGTTCATAAAGTAGGTCTAATATGGTATATACATGCACAACATAGACTAATAAATGCACCTATTTGAAGCAAAGTTATTGATTCAACAAAAATTAAAATAAGAAGAGGCAAACTTAAACTAACTTGGAAAGAGATTATAAAGAGAGGATATGAATCTTTACATCTTGATCTGAGTATGACCCATAATAAAATTGAATGGAAAAAATGGATCCATGTAGATGACCCTGACATGGTCGAGATTGAGGCTTAGATGAAAAAAAGTTGTCCTACACTAAAGAGAAGGGTGAATAAGATATAATCTCTAGTATTGTTGGAAAAACTAGATGTTTAGATATAGGTTAGATGAAGGTAATTTTGGGGTTTTATGGTCATATCCTTCCCCTTTGTAAAAATATCTCTAGTTATCAATCACATATCACACTCAAAATATTATACATCAAATATTAAACAACTATTACATAGTCATGGCCTACAACTTAAAAAGCACATGTTTCAGAAACTATTACTCGATAAAATATCCAAGTATTTATTATGTGCTACTATGTTATAAGTGGGACCAAAAAGGTCATCACCCACCATAAAACTGAATAATATGAGTAATCCACATGTAAAAACCATGAAACATTATCACAAAGAGGTGAGTATAACACTATATAAAATTTCAAAGTATGTATCCAAAATACCATAATGTATAAATGAATTAAAAGAATCTTAATATTTCAAGATAATTAGGTTGCCAGACCAAAAACACACACAAATAGATGCTTGAGTGGATTAGAGGGTAGCCCCAGTACCTCAACTCTATCTCCCATAAATTTTGTACTCTTTTACAGGTCAATATTTTACATGATAAAACCTTCCAAAATCACCTTCACCTAAGGGGTTGGAAGAAAAACATCATGATAGACAAATTAAGTGCAAAAAATTAGTAAAGGTTGGTATGTGCATATAAATAGTAATATGCAAAACATTAAGGAAAAGATATTATCAAAATTTCTATCAAAAGAAACATTCAAACATGATTTTTCAAAAAGTATGGTCATATAATGTAAAGGCACAATCTTTACAATTGAATATTTACAAAATAATATCAAAAATATAAATAAGTCTTTATTACAATCATACTTTTACATCAGAGTTGCGGAAGCTTACAAATATGATTACAATGTTCAAGAATAGGAATTCCTTCCTATCTAGTCTTTAGCAGAGGACTACCCATGCATGTCTCTTCAAGCTCTTCCATCTACCACCTTTCCATGAGTTCCCAGAGGGAACCAAACCACACATGGACCCCATGAAGGGAAAATAAAGGTCAACATGGCTGGTACTAAATTCGTATATTGAGAAATTTCCAAAATATAGATTCTCAGTATGACACAAGGTGATATCAAAATTAGGAAGAGAATATTGAGTGGACTAAATTTATCAAAGTAAGGATAGAAATATTTCAATATGTGTATTTCAAGATCAAATTCCCACAAGGCTATGTAAAATTGTTCAAAATATCAAACTATCAACATTGTTGCAATGATCAACTTATGAATATTAAGGTTTAGCACTATCATATCATTTCCTTCAAGGGCAACAATGCCTTATGTTCAATCATCTATGAAAGAACAATATTGAGCCCAATTATTATGTTAACCAATCACTAGGGGTTGGCTAAACCATTACAAACATGTACACACGGCGGTGATACGTACCCTGCCTCAAGGAGCCAAAGCTCTAAGGAGCCGAATCCCGAAGAGACCAAAGTCCAGGGAGTCAAAACTCTAAATAGATCAAGTCAAGTACTACCATAATATTCAATGAAATAAAACAATACTGAATTTGATGTGGTGAAATTTAAAATTGGTAGGACATGCTAACAAAAGTATAGGGTTCACCACTAAACGATGTACATGGAATTCTAGAGGGAAATTAATAACTAAATATGGGAATAGAGAATCTCGTACCTTAAAATCCAAGAAAAATCCAATAATTTCCATGACTAGGGCTCAACGAGATCCAAAGTTTCAAATCCTAGAAAAGGGGAAATATCCCAGGACATTAGGCAATCCTTGGTTATGAAATTATATCCTAGATTCTTATTATGTGAAAATACCATTTTACCGCTCATTGAGTAAGATATATTCATAATCATCTTTTGTTGTTATATTGTATTATGATAATGTCATTAAGTCCCTTCCCATCATTGTAGTCATATCTTTGTACACATGTACTATAGTATCCATTACTCGTGTTCACAATAAGTATATTACATAATATCACTTACGTAATACCATAATATAAGCCACATGCATACATATAATATAAGAGAAAATAAATTTTATAATTTGCAAAAGGATTGAGATTGTTAGAGTTAGGGTTTCCATCTATGGATTTTCATTTCTCCATGTACGCCCCTTAAAGTCCATATTTTTATACATTTTCTTATTTTTTAGGTTGAAATCTACCTTATGGGAATCATCAATTAAGACAATCAAACATAATCTAAGTCTTGGAAAATTATTTAACCTTACTAACTTCCTCATGGTCAATCATTTTACCTAGATGAATTATCTAGGTTATATGTATACGTATATGTACAAGTAAGACCAAAAATATATCAAGATCATAATATGTATTATATAATAGTGGTTTGTGTTGTACCAATCATAGTCATATATATTAATTTGCTTGACTTCAAAAAGGTGTTTATGTGCATGAGATTGGGTGATTATGTTGTAACACATGTGTGACTTGGTAAGTATCTATCCAGCATAAAGACATCTCAACCTATCTTTCATCCCCTTTTATCATTTGTAGTTTGTATAATTCTATTTGTATGGAATAGGAACTAGGGTTGGGGAAGGTACCTCGATGGTTTGATTATGGCTCCTCCTAGATGGTTGCAACAACCCAATCGACTGTGGGTGGTAGTCCTATTGTGGTGGTGGCGTTGCAGACTCTTGGGATTGCACCTACCAATATTTCCACTAGTAGAAGAGAGGAAAAGGTAGGGTTGTGATTGACGATGGAGCTTAACTAGTGGTCACTGGAGAGTGGGGTAGACTCCTCTAGTGTCACTTGTAGTAGCTTGACTGGTGGTGCATGTGGTAGTGGTCATGATCTACAATCATGCCTAACAATGCAGTGGTTGAGGGAGGCATTGATAGGAGCAAGTACTCGCCCAAGCTGAGGCACAATCTCTGTGAGGAAGGGTAGCATGCCTGGGTGTTGGGAGAATAGGAGAGAGATCAGGAGAAGGTGGTGTCATCGTGGTTAAGGTAGAGTATCTTGTCGATGTGTCAGGGAGAAATAATGGATATTTACTACGCTATGGATCTGCAAGTGGCATAATAGGGTACTTATAGGAGCATCAACCCGAGTATTAGTGACTAATAAGGTAGGCTATGGGGTAGGATGGCATTTTTCTTAGAGAATGACACATCAACCATTCCTTCTGTAGGTCTTTGATCATGAATGGTTAGGGCCATTTCTTTCTTCAGTTACTGTCAGCAAGGGGGCCAATAGTAGAGGGGAAGAGGAGTAAATGAGCGTCGAGGGTGGGAGAATGTGTAATCGAAACGAGGAAGAGGGGTATTAGGAAATCAAAGAGGTAGACAGTTGCTCCCTGTTGTTTCACTTCCACAGGGTAACAAGCACGTGAGGGTGCCCTAGCCGCGGGAGGGGGAGACACACGATGTTATGCAATCTTGGGCTAGTCAAGGGCTGCTTTTGACCATAAATTAATTAAAACTTTTCTATAAACCCCTCTCTAAATATCATAACTTCATTACTCCCCATTCCTACATCCATTTTACTTGGAATTTTAACCAATGGTCTAATTATAATTACTCTAACCCTTAAAAATGCTAATTCCTCTTTTGATGATTCTAAGGTGGTCAAGAATAGTTATTCTTATAGTTAATCCAAGCATTAATGTCTAATCTTAATAAAATCTTTTCATAAAATTTCTAAGCCAAGGATTCAAATGGGGGTCCAATTATTCAATTTGGGGTCCAAGTGGGATGACTAGACCAAACAAGAGAAATTTGCATTTGGATGACAAAAATTCAAGGTATTTCAAAGGGGGTGCAAAATGAGTGCAAATTAGAAAAATAAATTTCAATTTGTGATGAATTATGAATCATAGCTCAATATTAAAATTTGGCACCAAAATTCAATATGTTACAACTCACCTCCCCTTAAAGGGGATTTCATCTCAAAATTCGTGACTAAGAGAAAAGTTTGGGGTATGTCTTCATCATCTCAAATTGCAGTTCCCAAGTAGCTTCCTTGAGACCATGGTTCTTCCAAAGAACCTTCACTAATTTGATATCCTTATTCTTCAATTGTTTGACCCTCATATCAAGGATCTTCACTGGATACACTTTTTTGGTCAAATCTTCACGAATTTCTTAAGGTTCTATGGTTAAGACACGAGATGGGTCCTTGATGTAGTTCTTTAGAATAGAGACATGAATTACATCGTGCATTTTCTCATAAGATGGAGGCAAGGCCATCCTATATGCACATTCCTCAACTCGTAGAAGGATATCAATCCTCAACTCGTAGAAGGATATCAAAAGGTCTTACATATCTAGGGCTCAACCTACCCTTGATCTTTGACCTAGAAATGGGCTTCAAATATTTTACTTTTAGAAAGGTTGATTCTCCCACAAGAAAACTTTCATCCTTTCTATGTTGGTCAACATACATTTTCTGTCTATCTTGAGTTGCCTTTATTCTTTTCGTAATTAGGTCACCTTTCTCAACATAGAATTGTAGTTCTTTTTATTTCAACAAAAACCTTTCACCCACATCATCCCAATGTAAGGGTGATATACATGGTCTACCATATAAAGCTTCATATGGAGGCATCCTAATGTTGGACTGATAACTATTGTTGTATGAAAACTCATTCAAGAGAAGGAATTTATCACAAGAGTCACTCTAATCCATGGCACATGAGCAAAGCAAGTCCTCTAGGATTAGTACCATATGCTCGGACTATCCGCAATTTTGAGGATGATAGGCAGTGCTAAAGGCCAATCGAGTATCCAATTCATCACGAATCTTCTAGGGGAGTCTGGAAGTGAATTTAAGATACCGATTGATAACAATCATTTTTAGATTTCCATGGAAGCGGACTATTTCTCAGATGTACATTTCAACCATGGAAGATACATTCATCGTGGTTTTGAAGGGAAAGAAGTGGGTTGCTTTTGTGAGTCGGTCAATGATGACCAAAACTTCCTCATAGCCTTGCTTCATCTTCAGGAATCCAGTGACGACGTCCATTTTAATCTTATCCCACTTCCATTTAGGAATTTCAAGAGGTTGCAGAAGGCCTCCTGGTCTTTGATGCTCTATTTTTACTTATTGGCACGTTAGACATCTAGACACAATTTCAGATATGTCAATTTTCATGTTTTTCCCCAAGAATGGGAGTCGAAGGTTCTTATACATGTTTCTCATTCCATTTGTGAATGGTGTATTTGGAACAATGAGCATCTTTTAGAACTTTCTCTCTCAAGTCAATAACATTAGGCACCCAGAGTCATTGACGAAAGTGTATAGCTCCATGTAAGACTATATGCATCTCTATATGGGGCATCTCTTCCAGTTTCATTATCTCTTCTAATTCAGGACCAGTCTTTTGGGCTTCTATTATTTCAAAAATTCAACTAGGAGTAACCAAGAGACTATCCATGACTTCCAGTTCAGAGATCCTTTTAGGTTGCCATTCTATAAGGGTACTCAAAATTTTCACTTGGTTAGCTTCATGGCCGCACATGTTGCTGCTTTCTTAGTGCTCAAGACATCTGTGACTACGTTGGCCTTGCCAAGATGATAAGAAATTGTGAAGTCATAGTCATTCAGGTAATCTACCCACCGATGTTGTCAAAGATTTAAATCTTTCTGTGTAAGTATGTACTTGAGGCTCTTGTGGTCTAGAAAATTATAAATTATTCACTATAGAGATAGTGCCTCCATATTTTTAATGCATAGACAATAGCTACAAGTTCAAGGTCATGGTGGGGTAGTTTAGCTCATTTGTCTTCAACTAACATGATCCTTATGCTATTACATTTTTATCTTGCATGACGACACAACCCAGACCATGTTGGGAGGCTTCAATGAAGACTTCATAACTCTTGCCTTGAATGGGTACGGTCAAGACTAGAGAAGAGGTGCGGCACTCCTTTATCTTTCAGAATCTTGTTTCAAATTCTAGTATCCATACAAATTTTGCATCTTTTTTGGTCAAATGGTCATAGGGAGAGAAATTGTGGAGAAGTTCAGATTGAATCATCGATAGTATCCTGCCAAGCCTAGGAAGCTTTGAATCTTAGAAGGATTGTGAGGTGCTTGCCATTTTTTAATAGCTTCAACTTTTGCAGGGTCGATAACTATATGACCCGTAGAGATAGCATGCCCCAAAAACATTGCATCAGAGAGCCAAAACTCACACTTAGAAAATCTTGTGTATAATTGATGATTTTTGAGTGTATTCAACAAGATCCTCAGATGCTCCTATTGTTTCTCGTGTGTTTTAGAATATATAAGGATGTCATCAATGAAGACCATGAAAAAATAATCTTGGTAAGGTTCAAAGGCCTTATGCATAAGGTCTAAGAAAGAAACAAGGGCATTAGGAAGCCCAAAAAGGTGTGACAAGATATTCATAATGCCCATATCGAGTGTGGAATGTAGTTTTTGGGATGTCTATTTATTTGATATTCATTTTATAGTAGCCACTAAAAATATTGATTTTGGAGAAGACTATAGCTGACTTTATTTGATCTTCATCAATTCACAATAAATGGTACCGATTCTTGATTGTGACCTGATTCAGCATGTGATAGTCAATGCAGATTCGCATGGGTCCATCCGCCTTGACAAAAAGAATATGTGTACCCCAAGGTGACACTCTGGGTCTAATTAAACCTAGATCTATGACCTCTTGTAATTGCTTCTTTAACTTCCATTTCTATCAGTGCCATGCGCTAATGGGGGCTATTCCTAGAAGAAGTTCTATGTTAAACTCCACTTCTCTTTCTAGATGGCTAAGATCCAATCTTATGTCTTATCTATAACATCCTTATCAGTATCTACTAGGAACTCTCATGGTTTTAGATTGCTAAAATCGACAATGGTGAATTTCTTGGGCCAATATTCTTATGAATAGAGCCCTTCATGACTATCCCAAAAATCGACTGAAGTTAGGCTAGTTGGCTGGAAAGATCAACCTTGGGAGTGGGAGGCCCTTTAGAATGCCCAGGAGAGGGGGTTTTGCACTTCTTTTTATGGGATGAGGGTCCCCTCTTCTTCTTTGAGCTCTTATACTCATCATCAGAATCGAACAACCGATTTCTCCTAGTAGATAATGGATAGAGGGTAGATGTCAATATAGGGTCCTAAAAGTCATTCTAGAGTGGAGCAAGGAAGATGCCAATTGTTGATGGCTGTGATACCATTTCATGTGATGACATAGTTTTCAAACCTCGGGCAACATAATATGATAATCAAAGTTCTCAATAACATCAACAATATGGAAGTTATTGTTTGTTTCTTCAGCATACATAAGATAATGGAAAAGAAACAATATTTTTCACATAAGCGATTACATAAACATTCTAACAAAGATAGAAGTACTATGACACACAAAGGGCACCCTACCATGATCCTAGCTTTATCTCAATACTCCCTATCAGAATACTCCAGATGAGAAGGTCCTTCTATCCATGCAATATCCCAGAGGGATAATAAATTCCTGACATGGACCAAGAGAAAATTGTCAACAATTTCTACTACTACATTCTAATATCGAGTTATTTGTAAAATATACATACTATGTATGACTCAAGGTGACATCAAAATTAGGCAGGGAGTATTTGGTGGAATAATTATATCAATGTAAGGTTAACAATATTTCAATGTGTGCATTTCAAGATCAATTTTCTACAAGACTATGGAAAATGGTTCAAGATATCAAATTATCAAAATGCTTGCAATGATCAACTTCTAAATATTAAAGTTGAGCACAATCATATCATTTCCTTCAAGGTCAGTAATGCCTTATGTTCAATCATTTATGAAAGAACAACATTGAGCCTAATTTCTTTGTTAACCAGTTGATTGGGGGTTGACTAAACCATTACAAACCTATGCACAGGGTGGTGGGACATACCCTACCTCAAGGAGACAAATCTATAAGGGTCCAAATCCCAAAGGGACCAAAGTCCAGGGGGTCAAAACTCCAAATAGATCAAGTCAAGTGCTACCGTAACATTCAATGCAATCCAACAATAATGAATTTGATGTGCTGAACTTTCAAAGAGGCAGGATAGGCTTACAAAAGTATAGGGTTCACCACTAAACAATGTACGTGGAATTCAAGAGGGAAATTAATAATTCAATATGGAAATAGAGAATCTAGTACCTTAAAATCCAAGAAAAATCCAACAATTTCCACGACTAGGGTTGAATGGGCTCAGAAGTTTCAAATCCTAGAAAAAGGGGAAATATCCCAGGTCATTATGAAATCCTTTCCTTTGAAACTATTTTCTAGATTCTTATTATGTGACATTACCATTTTACCCCTCATTGAGTAAGATATCTCCATAACCATCTTTTATTGTTATATTTTATTATCATAAGGTTGTTACCACCCTTCCCATTATTATAGTTATATCTTTGTGCTCAAGTACTATAGTATTCATTACTCATGTTCACAATAGGTACATTACATAATATCACTTAGGTAATACCATAATATATGCCACTTGCATACCTATAATTTAAGAGAAAATAACTTTTATAATTTGCAAAAGGATTGAGATTGTTAGAGTTAGGTTTTCCATCTATGGAATTTCATTTGTCCATTTATGCCCCTTAAAGTCCTTATTTTTGTACATTTTCCTATTCTATAGGTTGAAATCAACCTTATGGGAATCATCAATCAAGACAATCAAATATGATCTCAGTCTTGGAAAATTTCTTAACCATCCTTACTTCCACATGGTCGATCATTTTTCCTAGATGAATTATCTAGGTCATATGTATAGATATATATACAAGTAAGACCAAAAATATATCAAAATCTTAATATGTATTATATAATTGTGGTTTGCATTGTACTAATAATAGTCATATATATTAATTTTCTTGACTTCAAAATGGTGGTTACATGAATGATATTGGGTGTGTACTCAGTAACACATGTGTGACTTGGTAAGTAACTATCCAATCTAACAGACATCTCGACCTATGTTTCATCCCCTTTTATCGCTAGAAGTTTCTATGATTCTATTTGATATGGAATAGGAACTAGGGTTGGGGACAAGTACCTCAATGGTTTGAATGTGGCTCCTCCTGGCTGGTTATAGTAGCCCAACCGATTGTAGGTGGTAGTCCTAGGTGTTTCATGGTAATTACACCTGTCCATTGTGCTACTAGTAGAAGGGAGGAGAAGTAAGGGTCATAATTGGCAATGGATCTTAACTCCTGGTCACTGGAGAATGAGGTATACTACTCTGGTGTCGCTTGTAGTAGATGGACTAGTGGTGTAGGTGGTGGTACAACATGGTGGTGGTCCTGATATGCAATCCTTCTTGACAACACTGTGGTTGAGGGAGGAAAGGATAGGAGCAGGTACTCACCCAAGCTGAGGAACAATCTCCATGAGGAAGGATAGCATGCCAGGGTATCAGTAGCATAGGAGAAAGATCGGGAGAAGGGGGCACCATCGTGTTTAAGGAAGTGTGGCATATCGATGGGTCAAAGATAAGGAAATGGAGATTTGTGGCACTATGGATCTATAGGTGGTGTAGCAGGGTACTTATCGGAGCATCGACCCTAGGGTTAGCACCCTATAAGGTAGGCGATAGGGTAGGATGGAGTTATGCCTGGAGAGTGGCACATCGATTTTTCCTTCCGTAAGTCTCTAGTCATGAATGGTCGGGGTTGCTTCATTCTTGAGTTACTGTCAACAGGGGGACAGTAGTAGAGGGAAAAGTATTAAATGGGCATTAGGGGTGGGGGAAGGTGTAACCAAAGTGAGGAGGAGGGGTGTTGGGTAAGAAAAGAGGTAGATGGTTTTTCCCTATCATTTTGCTATCACAGGGCAATAGGAGGGCACCCTAAACACTAGAGGGGAGACACACAATGTTATGCAATTTTGGGCCAGTCAAGGACCGATTTTGACCATACATATATTTGAAACTTTTCTATAATACCCATGTATATATCATAACTTCATGCCTCCCAATTCATACCTCCATTTTACTTGGAATTTTAACCAATGGTCTAATTATAATTACTCTAAACCTTAAAATTCTAACTCCTGTATTGATGATTCTAAGGTTGTCAAGAATAGTTATTCTTACAGTTAATACGAGCATTAATGTCTAAGCTTAGTAATATCTTTTTATAAAATTTATAAGTTCATAATTCAAATGGGGGTTCAATTATTCAATTAAGGGTCCAAGTGGGATGACTAGACCAAACAAGGGCAATATACATTTTGATGATGGAATATCAAGGTATTTCAAATAGGGTGCAAAATGAGCGAAAATTAGAAAAATAAATTTTAATTATTATAGAATTCTAAATCATAGCTCAATGTTTAAATTTAGTACAAAAATCAAGTATGTTACATATAGTCAACATCTTATGTTAAATCATGATATAGTTCACTACTATGATAGAGAGTGAAAATAATATGAAATCCATGATAAAATTGACAATAAGGCTTATGACATCACCACCACAACCAAAAGGTAAGATGCATCAACACTTTAATCAAAAAACATATTTGGGTAATGGGAAATATGACTTCATTTCTAGAAACATTCTTCACCACTTAATTTCCACATAAAGAATATAGATCAAGAGGAATAAGAGTTACAACTTCTTACATTATGCTAGTCATTATAAATCACATGCACATTAATAGACCAGCAATATTATGTTTAGTCATAATCATTTTGAAAGGGTACATGATTAGGATTTCACCGTAAAGAAGGATCAATAAGGTCAATATCCAAAATAAGATACAATATATAGATAGTATGGTCAACACATGGAAATGAGGGTTTCCATTTCACATCTGAATCAATCATACAAGTAGTTTACAAATTGAAAAGAAAGAACAAAGGAACAATCAGTATAACAAAAAAAATCAAATGCAATAGTTTAAGAAATACATGATATCAATATCGTTGGACCCAATTAGTTCATATAGATGTGAACTAGGACATTTCAAAGTAATAAATATGAATTAGGTGAACACAACGAGTATATAGGTTAGTCAAATAATATCAATAAAAATAAATACAACACATTTAATCCTTGAATTGAAAGTATCAATCCTAGATTCATCACATGGTATTCCTTAACCAAGCAATAAAATTAGTATTAATATATTAATTATATGCACATTTCATATCAGAGGATATTAATTTGGATGCTCAATTTATTTAGGCAATGAATACTATATATGTGAAAATAACAATTTTGTAATTCCAAAATAATCCATAAAATCATGATAAGCAAAGATATGGTTATGATTTCAACAATTTAAATAAGAGAAATTGGTTTATAGACTAAAGATACAGAGAAATGTTGAAATATTGTGCATATAATTTATAATTGTATCACAAATAATGGGCATGTTAGTGAAAAACTCTAGAGGGGTGTGAATAGAGTGTAAAGAATTGTTTTGTAATATTAAACACAAACACGATTAATAACAACTTGCTTTAAAGAATGTAGAAATATGAAGCAAGATGGTGGACATAAAGAAGTAACTACAAGAACACAAAATTTAGAGTGGTTCCATCAAATGATGTCAGTCCTTTACCTAGTTGTTTCCAACTAGGATTTCTAAACCATGTATATTATTCCTGATCTATACCAATACACAATGCATGAAATTTACCCGTGCCTTTTGTGGATCAATACAAACCCTCCTTTTCTGCTCAAGAATAACTACCACCTTCTTGGATAGGCTACCAAAATGTCACCCACTTCACCTCTTCTTGAACGGATGTGGAATAGCACCAATATCACCTCTTCTTTGAAGTACGTGGAAGAGCACCACTTGAGAAGACTCCTTCTTGTCACAAGATCCTAAATATCCTTCACTCCAAGAAGTTGTCTAAGAGCAATACAACAATGCAAAATGACATTGGAGAAAGGAAATTACAATGATCTTCACAAGAAGTACAATTGAGCATTAATGGTAAAATGATGATGATCCACTGCACAAGGTTAGGCAGGGCTATTTTAGGTGGAGATAGCTACTAGTATTGAGCTAAGAGTTAGGCTAGAATGATGGCAACTTGAAGTGTAGTAGCTAAGCACTTTGAGTAAGATTGCAAGTAGTAGTATGCTCAAGTGTATGCCAATTGTTGTTGAAAATTTTTGTGTTAGGTGTCCTAAGACCACTTCTATATATAATATATTCTTACAAGTGGTTGGGGTAACTATGGGGAGTATTTAGGGTGTTCTTAGTGGTCAACCAGTCATTAGGACAAAGTTAGATGGGTTGCAATGGTTAATTTGATCGTTAACATAAATTGTTTGTAGAACTTTCTCGGTTGAGAAACACTTCGACCAGGAACTGTCTCAGTCAAACTCTTTGTCGACCGAGCAGTGCTCTGAGTCACAACATAGTCTAAACAACAATGTGACGGTCGAGCTTCTTGGTCTAATTAGGCACATTGACTCTTTGTCGGTCAAACTTTTCTTCGACTGACATTGTTGGTCGAGATTTTCTTCAACCAAGAATGACCCAGGGCTCAAGTGTAAGCCATAATTGTTTCTCGATTGATAAAGTCTTTGACCGAATGGATTTCTATTGCCAATGTTTTGAATTGAGATTGACTCTGTGAAACAATATGCAAATGTGGAAAAACTATCTAATGACTTTTCTTATTAAAACCTATCAACCCTAAAGGCTTTATAAGCGTGTGGGATAGGTTTTTGGGTAGGATTCAGAAAATCATCACTTGTCCTTACATCATTTCTATCAAGTTGTACAAAAATACACTTGTAGAATTATATTCATGGTATAACTAGGTCTGTAAGCATCCAAACATAAGATTCCATGGTCTTTGTAGTTGGATCTTGACTTAGTTCCTTGATCACCTAAAACACTTAACACATATATTGGTGACATAAGTTGGTAAATATTTACATCATTGAAATTTGTGTGGCATATCCAAAAAGCCAACAATCTCCCCCTTTTTGATGATGACAATATTTCCATAAGATAAATTGACAATATCCAATTTAGAACTACATACCTTCAAGATGCCTTTTTGTGGATAGCCAATTTATCTCATGGATTTTTCTCCCCCTATGTCATCTCAAAAGGGCAAAAAGTTATGAAGATAAAATGACTTCTCCTAAGTGAGATACTCCCCATGAATATGATGCTCAGTTTAGAGAGGGAAAAACTTATACCCAATGTGTCAATTGAAAGAAAATACCAATTGACGGGGAGAGTCAAAAACAAAGATAGACATTAATCACAATAAGACATAGTCAAAAAGACATATATGATCAAGGCACAATACTAGATTATTGTCTAATTACCAATGAGAGGAATGTTAAGTCATTCATGATAAGAAGATTCAATTGGCACAAATTTTTAAAATGATACTCTAAACTAATGCTAAGGAATGTTAAGTCCACCATGGCACAAAGTTTCTATAAAAATAAAAAGATAAAGCCAAAACTGATTTCCCAATCATTTTCAAAGGATGTTAAACCCATTTAGAGAATCCATTAAGCACAAAAAGATATCAAGAAAAGAATCCCTAGATAAAATACAAGGGATGTTAAGACCATATTGGTATAGAGAAGTAATTAAGCATCAGAAAAATAGTTCTTAAAGAATCTCTAAACCAAATGTCAAAGGATGTTAAGCCTTTATTGATATACATAATCAATTAAGAGAAGAAAAGATATCCAAGTTATATAAAAAAATTGAGCTCCCCCTTAATCTAATACAGATTAAAAACATCTCAAATTAAAAAATGCCATTTAAGAACCCAAATTACAAGATAAAGCATTCAAGTTGGACGTAGAAACCAAGAAATCTAGTGGAAGTACGAATATGAAAATCAAGTTTCAAAAGATCTAAATATTCTGGTCATTATGAGATCTTAGTCGAGAATGTATTCAACTGAATTGTTTGTTGGTCCAAGAGTTAATTGAACGAGATGCTCACATATTGCAGAAGAAAACTAATTCAAGTACAATGAGTATGAATGTGATAACACATATTATTAATGTCCATATTAAATTCAAAAGGATGTTACAAATAAGAGTCATGATCTTTTTACTTATTATCTAGAGAGAGGTTTTGGGCACCCAAACCATGGTTCTATCTTTCTTCTCCTTGGAAGGACATGAGAATGCTTAATATTTGAATTTTCTACAACCAAGACATGTTACATGTCATAGATATGAAAGAAATTACATTTAATTTATCAAATATAAAATCCTTATTTTATTTTTCTTTAGAAGTATAGCTATGTTTATGAGTGTCAACATAATTATGACAATGTAACATTTTATTCAACACATTTTCTATACTAAAACACCATTTTATCTTTTCACTTTCTTTAGCAAGAGATAGATTGTATTTATTAATAGAAATCAAGCATTGTCTGGTGCTAGCAAGATCTTCTTCAATAATAGAGATTTTAACTGTTAAATCAATAATTTTCTTAAGGAAGAATGTTATGATCAATATGAGCAAGGTAAAAAATTTAATGTAAATAAACTTTTCCTTTAATGCAAAGAATTAACTTTTAAAAGAAGCATTTATAGAAATAAGATCATCCAATCTTTTGTCAATCTCATATTGTTCTTTAAGCTCATTTCGTTCAAGGGAACCAATCATGCTAGACAATTTGTTATTTTTCTTTTTATATTTTTCAAATTCATCATTTTCCTTGAACTTCATCTTCATCATGTGCATTTACATGTACTTCTTTTTCTTTATCATCACCTATTCCCAAAAGGGTACCTTCACCACTATCTCTAATGTGATTTATCATCCTTTCTCTTTTCGAGTGTGTTGAAGTCATATGTTTGGAGAATCCACTATCAACCACTCAATCCGTCAAAATTGAGAGGGTTTTGGTACTCAAGTCGAGTCCATGATGTTTAGAATAAAATAGATATCATAAGTGGAACTTATATTATGCAATCCAGAAAGATGAAATTTAAAATATTTTCTTGCAATGATTTAAAGATAACCAAATTAAAACTTACTATTAGTAATTTGATCAAATCTAATTTTGATAGAGTTTCCCCTCAGTTGAACTATATTTTGTTTGAGAGGTTGTATTCCACAAAAATCATCCATTGTCAACCAATTTAAAGTAGATAAATAGAACAATATTTTCGTTATTTATCTCATTTACTTCTATAGTAAAGCAATTCACAATATTAGCCAATTTATTTTTCTTATATCTTTCAACTTTACTAAACATAAATTTAACAAGTGTATTGTTTGAAAGATTTGAAAAAGATACATAATTACCATCACTTTGTGTACTTCCTTATTTTTGTTCATTATTTTTGGTAATTAGAAATTCAATTACATGATTACAATTTTCTTCTATTTCACATTCTTCAATATTCTTTCCAAAATATTTTAAGATATATGTAGTAGAGGAAACCCAATAATTCATTTCAATAATAGTTTCATATTCTTTAGTGTGGAATACTTCTAGAGTAGAATAATTAACTTTCTCGATTCATTATAAATAATAGATAACTTCCTCCAAATATCATAAGCAGTTTCACATGTGGAAATATGATTGAATTCGTCAAAAAAAAAGAAAATAATAAAGCAAGTCTACAAATCTAGCATTAAGAGTAGTATTTCTTGTCATATCTAGATCCCATTCCTTAATCTTAGTGTTGCAGGAACATATGGGTGGTGACCATATTCCAAAGATCGAGATCAATAACTTGAATGTAGAATTGCATTTCTCACTTCCATTGGTCATAGTTGGATCCATAAATGGTTTTTAGTCAGTTGTGTGGTCCTCCACGGTTGAGCTGGTTGAGAAAATTGCCCCCCATCCTTCATGATCTGTTACAGCTCTTTGAAGACCTAATCTTATACCAATTGAAATACTCTAGAGAGGGGATGAATAGGGTCTAAATAAAGTTTTTGTAATATTAAACACAAAAACGATTAATTGCAACTTTCTTTGAAGAATGCAGAAATATAAAGCAAGTTAGTGAACAAAAAGTAGCAACCACAAGAACATAAAATTTAGAGTGGTTCTATCAAATGACCTCAATCCATTACCTAGTTGTTTCTTACCAGAATTTCTAAACTATGTATTTCATTCTTCTCTATACCAACACAAATCTATAAATTTTATAGGTGCCTTTTGTGGAGCAAGACAAGTCCTATTTTTAAGCTCAAAGAGAACTACCATCTTCTTTGATGGGCCTCCAAATGGTCACCTACTTCACCTCTTCTATATCAAACACAGAAGAGAACCGATCTCGCCTCTTCTTTGACAGCCATAGAAGAGCACTACTTGACAAGACTCCTTCTCACTGGCTCATAGACAACCTCCACACCAAGAAGTAATTTAAGAGAAATATAGCAATATAGAAGGAGATTTGAAATTACAAAGACCTTCACATGATGTACAATTGTGAACTAATGGAAAAGTCTTGATGATCCACTCCAAAATGTTGAAGCAATGTTATTTTGACTACAAAGTTCTTTGATCACCTGAAACACTTAATACACATGTTAGGACACAATTTGGAAAATATTAACATCACCAAAATTTGTGTGTGGTGTATCCAAAAATCCAATGGTTAGCAAGTTGTCCATAATCAAAAGCCAAGTGATCACACTAATTAGACGTGAAATACCCTATATAACATGAAATAAATCAAGCAAAGTAGGTGCAATATTGAGAAACATATGGAATTATTTTTAGCATAGGAGGTTGATCTAGTAGATCTTACCAAATAAGTGGAGAAGAAATCAAACTCAAGAATCTATTATGTAGAGAAAATGAAGCATTATTCCTTTGAAACATTGGTCTCTCTTGTAACCCTAGTAGCCCTATTTATAGAGCGTGAGATAACCTAAATTTCACAAGACGTCCCCACTATGTACGAACCTAGAAGAATTACCAAAACACAAATACAACCTAGAAAATCCATAACAAAAACATCAACAAGGTTTTGGGAACCAACGTGTAAATCTATATCCAATAACACCAACAATAATGTGAGTCTGGACTATATAAATCAAAACCCATGTTGGAAAATGAAAAGGACATGATGAGAAAGGATAAAGCATGACTGACCTTAATTTTCTTAGATGAGCGGCTCAAAAGCTTTCCCTATCATTGAGTAGAGAATTGGGTGGTTGAAGACATAACAGGCATAGGAAGTTTGGTGTATGCCCCAACTAATGAATGAAAAAAATGATGGCCAATTGTTTCTAGAGCTACAAGAGAATACATCTCTCTCTCTCTCTCTCTATATATATATATATATATATATATATATATATTCCCTATGTGTGTAACATTTATTAAGTAAGTCATTCAATGTACCTACAAGCCTCAAATTGTAAACACAAGACACAAATTCTAAAAGAAAGAAACAAATTATAATTAAAATGGGTAAATATTTGACTGATAATGAAGTCTATAAATCATATTTACGAAATAACAACTACAAGAATGAATGACAAAATGCAGAAAGTTCACTCAAAATTGTAATTAAATTTTAATTATTTCAATAAAAAATAACTCATGTGACTGGGTTGCATTGTTATAATACATATGTGGGTATTGTATCCTCTCTCTCTCTCTCTCTCTCTCTCTCTCTCTCTCTATATATATATATATATATATATATATATATATATATATATATATACATATACATATGTGTATACACACACACATACATACATACATACATACATATATATATAAATATATATATATATACATACATACATACACACACACATATATATAAGCTGACAAGGAGTGGCTCAAGTGGTCAAGCACGATGTCCCCTAACAAAGGGATCCAAGTTCAAATCCCATCTGCCTCCTTGGTTTACCACCCTCTCAGATGTTCGACCTCCATCACAGGCATGAGAGAGGGATTTCGAATGAGGAAAATGAGCATTAGGAGGAGAAAATTGGAAAAGTAGGAACAAATCATAATAATAGTTGAGGGAGGTGGACACATGTTTAGGAGTCATTTAGGCATTGGAAATGAAAGAAGAGTATGAAGGTGAGGGTGTGTTAATTCTTGTATATACAAGTTTGACCTAGATTAGATGTAAAGAGAGAATGTAGCATCACAACCACTATATAAGAAATCTAATTAAGTATCCTAATAAAACCCAACTCTAATGCAAATAGGAGTGAAATACTAGTTATTAATTCATGTGAATACATAAAGATATGTATTCTCAAGTAACTAGGTTTGAAATAAGTTCATAGAGAATCCTGATCTAAATATTCTTAGTATGAACTTGAATTTTCATGCTAGGAGAATCTTATAGAATTTACAAATATTTTATGGTTTATCACTATTAGTGTAATATTTATTTATCCCAATATTTTAGGTTCCAAACACATATTTATATCATCTTATCAGGAAATGAGTTATGATGCATATCTTTCACATAATCTAAGATATTACTTGATTAAATCATTAAGTCCATTTTTCCTGACATTACTTAGATAATAGAAATCTTAATGATATGCACTTATATAACCCATCTAGTTGTTACTTCACATGATCTAAATATATATTAACCCATAATGATTATATATGCTTGTATACTCACTCACAAGACTAATTAACACTATTTAAGTTGGTATGCACTTTGAATAATGTAATGAATGTTGTATAATTTGTGAGCTCAACATACATATTAGGTTACTTGAGGATATGAAATCCATCTAATTGTAATTAATATATGTTAAAACATTCCATTATTTGTGGGTATCATTGCATTATACATGATACCAAGCATAAAAATGTAAGGGTTAGTGGACTAAAACTTGGGTTTTAGTTCTAACCAATTCAATTCTTTAATTATACATCATCAACACTAATGGGTATAGTTTTAGGTTTTATTGATCCAAATTATTATCAAATCATGGTACATAGTTATTTTTTAATCATATATAAACAAAGAAAAGGTTTGAACCTATATTGCTCATGATATGAGCATTGTCGGTCCACTTGGGTACAATGGGTACATTAGGGTGGATCATATACTACTATTGATTATTTCTATAAAACTAGGATGAAGGACATCCAATATACGGATTTAGGGCTTCTCGAGTTTACAAAGGAGATTCTAGTATGTGACATCACTCGGCATGTTGGGACTTCTGTTTTATCAACATAAGTGCCAACCATTAGAGAGAAATCCTAAATCTGAACCCATATTATGAAACCAAACAACTAATTATTGACAAAAGTGACTAACACATCATATGCAAAACACATGTAAACATTTTCTTTTCCTTTTCCTTTCTCATTAAACCTCATAGACCAATGTCACATTAACAAAAAGTAGATATGAATACATCTCAAGGAATTAACATGCATAACACATTTATTAATCCTGTTTTACTATCTACCATTCTTTAGTTAGGATTACTATTCAACACATATTTGATCTCATTTGAAATCCATCAGAGTAGACCATTTTTGAGTACAAATATTCTAAGAGACAAGTATAATCCAAGAACGCATTCTTATGAATCAATTTAGATCCTTAAACTTCATCTTATAATTGAATTAAACTATACTTATATACATTCCTTAATCACACTTTTGAGAATATTATTCATTATTATCACATATCTCCTCATATTAGGGTTATGGTTAGGTTCTTAGATCCAACTATTCATTTCCCTCACTTTTCCCTCATTTCATAGTCATTTTTTCATAACTTCTTTCATGTCATGTTCAAATATTGTTCTTGAATGAGTCATTCTAAGTTTACTTGATGTATAACGTTCCTATCTTAGTGAATTATTTTATAATCTAATTTTAATGTATTTCATTCAATTTGGGTCAAACCACATGAATTTAAAATAGATAGATTATATACTTCATCATACCCATTTCATCCATAACTTGTAATCAGCATCCAGTTATTTCTTGTATATTTGTTGTCTTGTGTTTAGATGAGTGTACCATGTCAATGAGTTACAATGGCATTGTTGAATTAGCAATGATCCTTCAGTTCCTTATAATATTAGTCAATTCGAGAAAATCAAAAGGTATTAGGATTACTTCTTCTTACACCATAATCTCATATCATCTTCCCATTTCATTATTACGTGACTTGTATAAGAGATTCACATTCATGTGGGGGTTTACTGATTTTCCATAAAATATACTAGACTAGATTCATTAGTCTCATATCATTTTAATTAAACCTATTACCTTAAATTTAATTAATAATACCTATAATTGAGAATTTCATCACTTTTTTACTAGATTATATAAAAGTTCAGACTTCATCTCTCATACTCATCCTAATACTAAATTTCTAGGGTTTTCAAAAAGTTGGCTTAAATGTATACATCCCAATTCATTACCATAAACACATTATTATTCAATAATTTCATTAGAGTGTATATTGGCTCATTAAGACTACTCACAACACATGGAGACCATAGTTTTCATTTCCACACAATTTATTCATCAATTATATGTATGCAATGATTCATTGGCTCAATTCATTCCACAACATTAAATATAGAAATGTAATGCCTCCAATTTGAATTCTCGTATTGATATTCATCTACACTCCATATGTAATTTTAGATAAGATCAGAAAATATAGTTGACAACTTATTCTTATGAAGTTCAACCATGACTCTATAAATGTGAACTCAATTTCCAATCATAACATTCATTACACCTATTTTAGTCAATATGTGTATCAAACAACATAGGTATTTTTTCATATATATTGATTCATTAGATAATGGAAAATTCAAATACAAATAATGAAATAAAATCAAAATCATTACAAATCATTTCCCAAAAAACTTTCTAAATGATTACCCAATCACATACAAGTACAAGCAATGATCTTGTTTAACTTATGTGTATTGTGTTAGTATTTAAACATTATTTCACAGTGTAGTTGGGAGACAAACACTAACTTAAGGTTCCAAACACCTTAAAACATTCCATATAATCTGAATTCTAGAAATCAAACCAACTCCTGAGGTTTAAATCCATTTCATGCTCTTTTTAACTCAAAATTTTTAGAAAAGGATAACAGGAGGAAAGAAAGAAAAAGTAGGTGGTGTGATATCATTTTTTTTAAATTATAGGATGGAGAGGTTTTAGACATAGAAGAGAATATTTTCCATGAAAATCTATCTAGGTTTAATGAACTGACTTGAATTTGCAAGCTTTGGAAGTTGAACCCCTGAATCAACATTTCCTATGTTTTCTTCTTCCAAACCCTAATTCTCCCTCTCTCTGTCTAGAATTTTGTATCTTACACAAGAATTAAGTATTATGGAAGCTACTAGGGTGTTAGGTTTGTGATACAAATCAATTTAGGTGCTTGGAACATTTACAAACAAGTCCAGAATCCAATTACGGTCTTCTTTTTTATAAGTTTAGACTAGTTAGACGGTAGAGTTGTTATTGATAGAAAACTAGACTGACAAAGCACTATATGTCACATTTATATTCAGAAAACTATATATTATGTCTGCAATTGAATATATAAGAATACTTGAAAAAATCATTTTACTTGGATGTATCAATTAATAGATACAATCAAATATAGATTGCTATATTTTAGCATGAAAGCATGGTCAGCTAAGTTTGTCTTGGGGAAACTTGGCCACCAACATGTCTTGACCACATCCAAAAAATCTAATATTTTGCAAGAACACTTATATTTTAGTAATAAAAAAATATCCAAATTCCAAAGAAGTAAGGTTTATATTTAAAACACTTAAAAAAATTTACTACACCACTATATTTATCAAATTATGTATGCATATGATACCAAACTCTATTTTTGGCTGACCAGGTTTAAAACCTATCATGCCCTATTTATTCAATATAAAGACATATTTATAGCTCATCGTTAGTCTAAAATATCATAATTATACTATCATCATTGATCTAGATTAAATAATGATCAATTTATTTAGGTATTTAATCATCCAAGCCAACTCTAATTAGATTCCTAAGTTTAAAACATGTTATTACATCTCCCAAAAAAGGATTTTGTCCTTAAATCTAACTATCCATAATCCAACATGTACAATCCTCCACCTCATAGTAGTAATTTACTCAATTTACAATTCAAATATGTCTAAGGTATGCCAACTATATATTACTTTTCACATTTGTCATAGTTGTCACCCTATATAATTAGGATAGATATACTTAACCAGTTAAGATAAAACTAGAATACAATTAGGAGTTATAAATCTATTTATAGACTAAACTCAAATTATATGGCTATCTTATAGGAATTATAATAAAACTAGGGTAAATTTTTTGAAATAATATTTATTATTGTATATTTCCATTATTCTCATCATTTATTATTTAAACTCATATTAACATTATCCTATTAAGAAAGATTAATGCTAAATTATCTTTTGTAAAATCTAATATTTTAAGTGAGTAGATGATAAAGTTCATTTGCTCTAATACTACTTAGATAATGCCAACTTCAACTACCCGCCGATATGAAAGATTTAGTTGTTCATTGTGGTGAAGCGTTCAAAACATACATCATTAAATAAGCGGAAGCAATTACTAACAGTGGATTACTGAAAAATCACTATAAATTAAAACCTTTTCCAAAGAGATCCAATCATAGGAAAACTCTTTCAACAAGCACCAATGTATTACATTTACATCCTGGTTCATAAGTACATAACTTGTACCATCTCTTCTCGAGGTTTACAACATCCACTGCCTTGTTAAAAATTAAACACAGACAACATAAGAACCTTGAGGCATCAAGCCAAAATCTCAAAATGATTCATTAAAAGCACTAACTATTAACTCCGAGGACCTGAGAGTACAGAGACGACACATAGGACTTCTATCTACAAGACACGACAGACAGTACACTCAACCTGAGTTGTCACTGCTACTGCTGATGTTCTTCCTCTGCAAGATATTCTCAGTCTTCTCCGTGCTTGTCCACCTAAAAAAATGTTGGATCCCACGGGGGTGAGACAATTGAAAATTGTCCCAGCGAGAGTTATAACTCTCTGCCAGAAACATTATTATTGCAGTTTAATGATATAAAACTGGGTAGAGGATAAGCAGTTTATAGTATTCTCAACTTTTAAAGCATTGGAAATATTTATGATAGAACAGTAGATCATCTATTCTCTTAATGAGGAATAGGAAGAACATTTATATCATTTATCCATCATATTATACCATCATGTCAAACTTCTCTTGTGACACTCATTATCTTGACATGTCACCCATGAAACATTCTTGTTTCGATCTGTTGGCCTTAGCCAATCTGCTAAACAAATAAGGGATTACATCTACCATGTACTCATATATCACTAATATAGGCATTGGGTTATTACCAATCCTGTGTCATCATTACAGGAATTGGGTTATTACCAATCATGTGTCATCATTACAGGCATTAGGTTATTACCAATCATGAGTCATCATTACAGGCATTAAGCCTCTACCAGGTATTGGACTCTTCCAAACCTGATTACACCGCCAGGCATTGGACGCTACCAATCCTGATTTCACAGCCAGGCATTGGACTTTAACCAATCCTAATTTCACATCCAGGCATTGGACTTTAACCAATCCTAATTTTACAGCCAGGCATTGGACTTTAACCAATCATGATTTCACAGCCAGGCATTGGACTCTAACCAATCCTGATTACACAGCCAGGCATTGGACTCTAACCAATCTTGATTAAACAGCCAGACATTGGACTCTAACCAATCCTGATTACACAGCCAGGCATTGGACTCTAACCAATCTTGATTACAGGCATTACACCTCTGCCAGGTATTGGACTTTAACCAACCCTGATTACAGGCATTACACCTCTGCCAGTTATTGGACTTTAACCAACCCTGATTACAGGTATTACACCTCTTCCAGGTATTGGACTTACCCCATGTCTGTTTACACAGCACTGGGCTCCTCATCCTTTTACTAGCATTAACTTTGGCCATGCCAATCATGCTCAATACATTCTTTATGTATTACAAGTATTCCTCTTTTCACCACACATGTATAATCCAAGTTCCATTATTATAATTGTATCCTTTTGTTATTATTATTATGTTACTAAGTTTCCATTCCTTAGTTTATTATGAACATTATCATCCTTTACAAGAGACTTTTATAATCATCTTGTTACCTCTCACTAGGTAACAACTAGTCCCATGGCTCACAAAGCCCTTAAAGCATCTTGTCACCTCTTACTAGGCAACATATAACCATATGGCTCATAGGGCCATTACAATTCTTGCCACCTCTCACTAGGCAACAATAACATATTACCTCATGTAAAACAATAGTAACACCACTATTCCCTCAATAGGGTTAGAGCTTACTATTCACATTACATTAGGGTTTCTCATGTCCCATTACCCAATTTAGGGTTAGGGTTTTCCCATCTCTCATTGCTTAGGGTTTCATATTTATCAAATCAACCCTAATATATTGCTCCACACCTCTAGGAGCATCCATTAACATCTTGAGTATTCAATCATGTTTATTACTCTTAACCTTTATCATTAATTGATTATCAATATAAGGTATGAGTTCATTTCTCATCTTTATCATGGTATAATTACATCATACTCATTAGTTTGGCTTAACCCTTTTCTCAAGGGATATTAGCCTATACTTATAAAAGTATATCAAACTCATTACATTTCATTATAAAAATTTACATAACACTCTTCATGTGTTTCTTATCCAAGTATATTGGATTTGAGCTGCATCAAGGTATATCAACCCTGGAATGCTAAAAGTGATATCTTTCATATCTTGATGTATCACTTTCCTCATCACTTCCAACTTCCTTGAGTTATAAGCTTATCTTGGATTAAGGTATTTCCCATCTTAATCCTTTCATCCACTAACCTATCACTCTTACCATGAAGTGCATAGGTCACACATAAGAATGGTCCAACTATCTTTAATGATATGGACTCATTTCAGGTTAAGGCATTGCTTGCTATAAGGTTATCTATAATCAATCACTTTAGGTATTTCCCTTATCAATGTATTAGTCGCCATTTCATTATTAGTATTAGGGTATCCCATACCATCACCCTTTATTAGGGTTTAGGGTTTCACATACTATCATACTTCATTAGGGTTAGGCTGTCACATACCATCTCCCTTCATTAGGGTTAGGATTTCACATACCATCTCCCATCATTAGGGTTAGGATTTTACATACCATCTCCCTTGATTAGGCTTTCACATCACATTGCCCATAATTAGGGTTTACTATTCATCCCAACTAGGTTTTCTCATAGCATACCCTCAATTAGGGTTTCACATGGAATCACCCTTAATTAGGGTTTCACATGGAATCACCCTCAATTAGGGTTTCTCATGGAATCACCCTCAATTAGGGATTCTCATGGAATCAACCTCAATTACGGTTTCTCATGGAATCACCCTCAATTAGGGATTCTCATGGAATCAACCTCAATTAGGGTTTCTCATGGAATCACCCTCAATTAGGGATTCTCATGGAATCAATCTCAATTAGGGTTTCTCATGGAATCAACCTTAATTAGGGTTTCTCATGCCATCACTCTTTATTAGGGTTACATCCTTACCCTAGATTAGAGTTACACCTAGCATTGCCCTAGATTAGGGTTAATGTTCATCAATCTTCTTAATTAGGGTTTCATGACCACTTCATCAAAGATCATACCCTAAAATCTTAGTTTATCCATTTCGAAAGTGTTTAAGGCTTATCCATTACATGATTATCCTACATGTAGGGATTCATCTCTCTCTCTCATCCTCTCTAGGATGTTGACTATGTCAAGCTTGGATAAATTAGGCCAACCAACCCTTTAATTAAATACATTCAATTAGGGTTGACATAGTGTATTGAAATATTGCTTACTTAAGCTTCAGGGATTAACTTATCTAGGGTTACCAATTACTTAGTACCTTAGAGGTACAACCCTAGTGATTATCTTTAAGATAAATCAGTACCAACCATAGGTTCATTTTATCTTTCATCACCTTAGGTTTCCAATTGACTTAATCACCTTGCAACATCAAAACTGTCTTGACCATTGATGCTCCAAACGGTTTGAAACTGTTTAAGCAAAACAATAATGAAACCGTATGGACATTTTATACTTGAAACCACTTGGGTCTCCAAATGGTTTGAGACCATTTGGTGTCAAACGGTCTTGATACCATTTGATACCAAATGGTCTTGAGAGTGTTTGGACTCAAACGGTCCTAAGACCGTTTGGTCCAAACTCTCTCAAAACCGAATGGACCAAAAAGGTCTTCCAACACTTTATCAATTTAGGATTTAAATCATTAAACCATCTATCAATTGAACCACTGATTTATTCTTCAATTGGACCATTGAATAACCTTTCAATTGGACCTTCAATTAGGGTTTTGAACCCAATTGAACTAGGGTTTATAATCAAGAAACCATCAATTAGGGTTTGGAAATCGAGGAACCATCAATGGTTGACATTGTGGAACTAGTCCACTTGAAATCATTGGATCATCATCAAACCATGACATGACCTGAACTCAAATGGTATTGAGGTCGTTTGGATGACCTCCAAATGGGTTGAGACCGTTTGATTTATCCCATCATTGAAAATTGTGAAAATCAGTTAGGGTTTACATCATTGAATTGATCATCAAATTAACTATTGATTGCATTTCAATTTTCTATCTTTGGTCTTTCAATTACTCAACCATACTCAACCCTAGGCCTCCAAACGGTCTTGGTTGACCTCCAAACGGTTTGAGACCGTTTGGGTGACCTCCAAATGGTCTTGAGACCGTTTGGGTTAGTCAACCCAAAAATTAACCCAAAACAATTAAGAATTCAGCACTCAACCCGATTAGGGTTTGATGCTTGATAGACCTTTAACTGATGAACCCTTTGAAACCAATCAATTGGATTTAATGGATCATAAACCATCAACATCAGAATATTTCCTCAAATATTCAACCATTGCAAATGGTCAACCACTCCAAACGGTTTGAAACCATTTGGTTTCAAACGATTTGATGAAACTGTTTGGCCAATTCATTGAAACCGATTGGTCCAATCATTTTGAAACTGTTTGCCTAGGATATTTTTGAGGTGTGTGCTTCGGATGATTTCATCATCATCAAGCTATAATCCTTCATATTGTTCTGTAATTTTCATGGTGGTTCTAACGATTTGATCAAGTGAATTTCAAGAAGAACAAATGATCAACAATTGATAAAGAATTGAATGCAATAACAATAGTAAGGGTTCAAGTTATAAAACCCGCCTCCAATTGAGCTTCAAAGCTTCAGGCTCATGTAAACAATGGTGGATGAAACTACTTTCACTATCCCAAGGCTCGTCCTCAAGCTTTGAGTGAAAAGGAATGGTTAGAATTGAAGATGGGATCGAGATAAGAAGAAATCATGCATTGATTTGTGATTTCCACCATGAAATCAATGTGAAAGGAGGTAAAGAAGCTTACCAACAGGTTGGGGGTCGTCCTCCTATTTCTCCCAGATCCCATGGTCGTTTTTGCAAGCAAGGAGTGAAAGTGGATTCGGAATTACCCATCCAAGCTATGGATAAATCGGTATATATGCATTTTATTGAAAATTCATTTAAGAGAGAGAAAGTAGGGATTATCTCCTCTATTTCCTTTCCACTTTCCCCCTTACCTTCCTTGGTTACGAGGCTATCCTATTTTGCCTCTTATTACCTTCAATTATACATGATTTAAAGAAAAGAAAATTAAGCACCTTAAATCATATTATATTAATATCCATAAGTAAGTGGATATTTCTTTTCCTTATAATAATGTGAGTGAGTTATCCATTTCCTTTGGATATTTTCGTGCCTTTGCAAGGAACAAGGACGTAAACATATATGGATTTCAACCCACATAATTTTGGTTGAAAAGCACTTCAATTAATATATTTATTTTTGCATTAAATTGAAGTAAAGTTCCAATTATGCTTAAATCTTGATTATTTTAATATCAAGATTCTCTCTCCTCCAAAGTGATTCAAATGAGGGACCCCTCTCATTTTCTTTGCTCTACATGATGCCAAGAAACATTAGGGACTATTTTGAAGTGATAATTTGTATATTGAACCCTAGGATTTGGGTAAATTGCACATTACACCAAAACTAGGTTTTAATGCACAAACATTGCTTTATCAGCTCTTTCTTGGTACTCAAGCTACCACAAGCCATACCTCTGCATAATATTCATTCTCATGATGATTCAGCACATGTAGAACATCTTAATCATGCAACATTTTCAATTTAACCCCTCAACTTGGGTAATTTACACTTTAGTCCAAAACAAGTAAAATATCATTTCATCATTATTCAAAAAGGACTAAAATTGAAATATAAGTTCCTCTTGATCCTTAATTACTTTTCAAGGAATAAGAGCAATCATATAATTAACTTTATTAAGAAAAACATCTAGGTTTAAGGTATAACCCATGTTAGGGATGTTACAAATTATAAACCCCTAACAAGGATTTCGTCCTCAAAATTCCAGATAAAAGGAGACAAATGTTATTCATTCATTATATCATCAAGTCTCCACATAACATGTCATTGTTATGGAGACACCATAGTACTTTGATTAATACCAAGTCCTTCCACACAAAATTCTCATAGAATCAAACACATAGGACACATACTCCACTATCCTTTCATTATTGACTGTGGAGTTAATTCTGTGTCAGGTAACACTTTCCTTATTTAGATAGAGGTTATTTGTTAATTTAATTTGAAAAACTTTTATTGTAATAATTTTGCAATTATTCCTTCAAATAGATCATTCTCATAAATGTTATGTTTATGCAAATCATAAACCCCTAACATATGATGTCCATACTACATTAGGTAACTGGACTGATTCCACAGTTAACCATTCCAGGTAACTATCATAAAATAGCCTGATATTTCTCAGATACCAGAATCCCTTACCTTGGTATCTACACATGTGTTGATAACACATTACATCCTCATCTTCCTTTTTGTTTATAAGTTGGTTTATAATTAAATCAAATTCCTCCGTATATCAATTAGAATGTGGTAGAAATATCCATGCCACATCTCCTTGTTGATTAGGCTTCTTTGGATTGTTTCAGAATGATTACTTGATCAGAGTAATCAGAGAGATAACAATCTAGGTATGTCATACTTACCTTGCCTTCAATAAAAGAATACCTGGGCAGGGTATTCATGAACTAAAATTAGGTAGTATGCATTTATTTTATTTTATGTTTTCAGCTCTTTAAATTTGATATACTTAATATCTCATATTTTATCTGAGTTCTTTTTTCATCTCTTCCCTTCCTTAATGAAGAAAGAGAAATTTCAAAACATATAAAAGAATATTAAACTGAACACAAGTTTTCATCCTACTTATCTCTTCCTCATATCCTCAAAGGATTATACAGATGAACTAAACAACAACTACCTTTCTTATAGAAGGGAACAGAAGATATTTCAAAATAGAAAGTTTTATCTTGACAAGTCTACCTTTTACAAGTTATCTAGTGTCTTGTATGTTGGGTCACCCCATCACTTTCTATTTGGACATTGCCACCTCAGATGTCCTCTCTGTCCACATCTATAGCAGGTTCGGAGCCTTTTAGGTGACTGCTGCTTGGGTGCACTACATTGTGGTTGAGTCGGTACTACTAAAATCTTTGATTGTTTAATACCACCAATTCCTTGTTCATGTGACTGCTTAGACTTCCTTTTAAGGTATGTCTCATGTTTCTTTGTCATAGACACTTCTATCCTTCGAATTGACTCCATAAATGTGGCAAACCTCTCCCTACTTTGTAGGGCAGATGTCGGAATAGAAATCTCAACATTCAATCCTTTCTCAAAATGTCGAATCTTTTCCTCCTCAGTAGCAGCCATCTGAGGACAAAATCATAAAAGTTCCATGAACTTAACCTCATATTCACTTATTGACATGGCTCCCTGTCAAATCTTCTCAAACTATGAGATCTTTTCATCTAAATAAGTCCTTGAAAAATACTTATTGACGAATTCTCGACGAAATTCCTCCTATCCAACCTCTTCATCATTCCTTTTTATTTCTTCTATAGTCCACCAATGTCCAGCACTACCCTTCAAAAGGTACACAACATGTTTAACTTCGTCAGCATCCAGAATACTAAGGATCTTAAAAGCCTTTTCTAACTCAGTGAGCCAAAGATCAACATATGTTGGGTCAGATGTCCCAGCATATTCTATGGCTCCTACACGACGTAGTCGTTCAAAGGTCTTACCATACCCATATCCCTCATTGGAAACTGGTACTCTAGGTGTTGGTGCTGGCATTCGGTCTGCCATATACCTCATTGTGGTCATGAGTTGCCCAAAAAAATTATGAACATCTGGGTTTCCTCCCTTGACTTCATCAATATGGGGATTTTCAGGAACTGGTTCCTCCCTTGCCTGATCCCTTACACCTCCCACTGGTGCAGCAACATTGCTCTCAGCAACGTATTCCTCATGTCCTCCAGACATCTTTGAGTTATAAATATTCTTTTGCATAAGAAGAAGGCACTATAAGATACACTGAGTACACTTAGAACAGGCTCGATACCTTAGTCCTATGTCTCTATAGACTCAGCGAACCTAGAACTCTGATACCACTAAATTGTGGCAAAGCATTCAAAACATACATCATTAAATAAGCAGAAGCAATTACTAACAGCGGATTACTAAAAAAATCACTAAAAATTAAAACCTTTTTCAAAGCGATCCAATCATAGGAAAACTCTTTCAACAAGAACCAATGTATTACATTTACATCCTGGTTCATAAGTACATAACTTGTACCATCTCTTCTCGAGGGTTACAACATCCACTACCTTATTAAAAATTAAACACAGACAACATAAGAACCTCGAGGCCTCAAGCCAAAATCTCGAAATGATTCATTAAAAGCACTAACTATTAACTCCGAGGACCTGAGAGTACAGAGATGACACATAAGACTTTTATCTACAAGACACGACAGACAGTACACTCAACCTGAGCTATCACTGTTGTCACTGCTGCTGCTAATGTTCTTCCTCTACAAGATATTCTCAGTCTTCTCCGTGCTTGTCCACCTAAAAAAAATGTTGGATCCCATGGGGGTGAGACAATTGAAAATTGTCCCAGCGAGAGTTATAACTCTCTGCCAGAAAAATTATTATTGCAGTTTAATGATATAAAACTGGGTAGAGGATAAGAAGTTTAAAGTATTCTCAACTTTTAAAGCATTACAAATATTTATGATAGAACAATAGATCGTCTATTCTCTTAATGAGGAATAGGAAGAACATTTATATCATTTATCCATCATATTATACCATCATGTCAAACTTCTCTTCTGACACTCATTATCTTGACATGTCACCCATCGAACATTCTTGTTTCAATATGTTGACCTTAGCCAATCTGCTAAACAAATAAGGGATTACATCTACCATGTACTCATATATCACTAATATAGGCATTGGGTTATTACCAATCATGTGTCATCATTACTGGCATTGGGTTATTAACAATCCTATGTCATTGATCGGCCTTTTTCACGTGTCTGGAAATGAGCGCGGGACAAAGGAAGGAAACAAGCTTTAAATTTATAACCCGAAACCTTCTAGGCCCCCGCAACTTATTTACGGGGTCGAAGTAGATATACGGGGTCGAACACAGGGACGTGGTAACGTTTAGGACGCCACAGATTTCTGTTCTTGAGTCAGACAAGCCAAAATGATAGTCGATAAAAGAAAGTGCTAGAACTAGTCTAGTGGGTTGTCACGATTAAAATAAGGAAAAGAAAAGAAAACAAAAGCAAAACAAGACAGAGCGCGAGGTTCTACTAACTAGAGAAAGAGAGTTCTTGGATATGTAACCACGAAAGGGGCAGTCTATGTACTCGTTCTCGGGCGTAGACAACCCTCGAACACCCAAGCGAGCATCTAGCACGCACAGCGGCATCTGTCCTGTGGGGTCATCCCACTCGCTCTCGCGATGCGTGACTAAAACCATCAACGATATGTCATTAACCCTCTCTCAAGGGATGACATATCAACACCTCAGTATATGCTAAGTTCCCTCTCGGGTCTTAGGATATTATGGGGTGTTAGGAACAGAATACCTTGGATCATCCTCCTCTCGGGTTCAGATCCAAACTACCGTCTCTTAGCTATTTCTACAACGGATCTCTCAATACAGGCAGAAATAGCAGTTCAAGCGAGTAAGAGATCAACCAAACTAGCAATCATAACTTGGAAAGAGAAAATAGAACATGCAACATACTAGATCTGATATGAATCTACTTGCTTAAGGCAAAAGTATATAAACATGCCCAGACCGGGCTGCATAGCCAAGAAGGAGCTAACTAGCCATAGACAAGCATAGCTGGCACCGAACAAAGATGGATAAACATCGTTTGTACAAGAAACAAAGGAATGCAGTAGAATGAAAGAGAAGAGGGAAGAGATATAGCCCGTAGAGGAGAGGTGGCTCTCACTCCTTGGCCTCTGTGTAGGCCGGATCTCGCCTCTAGGGTCTTCTCTTTGTCCCTCTGGACTCCTCGGTTCTCTCTTTCTCTAGGCCGTATCGGGCAGCAACCGTATCGGGCGGCGGCCGTATCAGGCGGTGGGCGTATCAGTCGGCGGGTGTATCGGGCGGCGGGCGTATCGGGCGGCGGGCGTATCGGGCGGTGGACGTATCGGGCGGTGAGCGTATCGGGTGGTGGCCTTTGGGGAACCCGACACACTAGCTCCTTGGTCTAGGAACTAGCTCTTGCAGGGTCCTTCCTCCAGCCCTCCGCTCCCTCCAGCTCCGAAGAAGCATTCTTGTAGGCTGGCAGCTACTATTTATAGGCAGTGAGTTGATGTGAGTTGTAGCTTTTATTGGTCCACGTGTCCTTCATCCGTGGCTTCAATCTTGAGGAACCAGGTCGGCCAATATGACTGTCACTCGACGACCGTATCGGGCAACCGTATCGGGCAGCCGTATCGGTCGGCGGCCGTATCGGTCGGCGCACCTCTATTGGTCGACAGCCGTATCGGGCAGCTGTATCGAGCGTCTTTGTCGAGCGGCCATCTCATCCAGACCATATCAGGAAGTTGTATCGGGCACCCGTATCGGGCAGCCATATCAGTCAGCTGCTGCGATTCTTGTCTTTTCCTGGTCTGGTACTTGAAAGTCCCAAAATTGGCTAATTTCGGTGCCTGCAAGTCTAAAATTGGCTAATTAGCTACATTTATTGGCTATTTTGACTATTTTATCTAATGAGAGACAAAAATCATAAAACATGAGCAAAATGGTGCATATTAGGACTAAAGTGATATAAAACCATAGATAAAATGCATAGAAAATATGCGCTAATTTGGGTGTTATCAACTACCCCAAGCTTAAACCTTGCTTGTCCTCAAGCAAGACTGTGCTCAAAGAACAAAAAGATAACATCCAAATTAAGCTTGGCAATAGATGATAAGGTTAAGAAAAAAAATAGTTTAAAGCATCAATACTCTTGATCCATGTCATTTCAGAACAAACCCCCACCAAACAAGCACAATCCTGCCAAAGTAAGATCAAAGAATTTCCAGGCAAGATTAAGCAAATTCACTATAGCCTGCCAATACTCATGAGGGTTTGAATCATAATTATTTGATCATGAAAGAGTTGTCACTTAGGTGATCACGCGGGTGATGAGTAATGAGCCATCACCATGAATCCATGCATACCAATCAGGAATATCATGCCTCACACTTATTCATGTCCTAAGAAATAAAGCAAAAAGACTCTAATGACTTCTGAGGATCTCGATCTGCGTCAGGTTGGTCCATGTAACGAGAAACAGTCCCTGCAGTCTGAACCAGTTGGTCCAAAGCAGTGAGATGAACTCCTCGTACTCCGCCCGAACCAACCCTGCTACTGAGATGATCTCATAGGTCACCTAGGGGGTTCCCAGTGACTCTCTAATGAGCTTTTAGAGTGGTACTACCAGGCACGACATATCCGCGTTCATGAGCGCAGTCATACACCGGCTGGGCACCATCCTCAACTCTCCTAAAAGAGAAAACAATTGCTCATTTATTGTTCACACTCAGGCTTTTATCATCTGCATTCTATTTTTGTGGGACTGGGTGAGAACTATATAGATATTTTGGGGTTTTGTGGGCGGCCAAGCCTCTTTTGCACATTTTTATATTTTTCATCTTTTTGACTCAATCTAATGTGAGAAGGCATGTATTCCATCAAGGAAAAGCACTTTACCTTGATCATGGCTCAAAACTCATCATGGCCCGCTTGATACCTGTGTGAAAAGATAGCAATTATGATTCAAGAATCCTTAGAATAGAGGAAAACTTGTGAATCCACAGCTAGGTTCTTTGATCATGTTTTAGCTCATTCCAACGGTCCATTACCGTGGATTTGCCATTCATGACACAGATCAAGGGAATTTAGCTTTAAGCTACGAAAAAGGGACATAACCTTAGCTTTATTACCAAACTCAAGGAAAGAGTCAAAGAGCAAGTCAAGCAGGAGGTCAAGCAATTTTTAAGATAAAAATTGTGCATCTAGGCATACAATCAAGCATTTATCTATTAGATTCGCACCATATAGTCATAATTGCAAAGCTAAAAGCTGAAAATTTTGACAATTTAAGACTAAATGCAGGAAATAGACATGCATGCAAGAAGGGTGAAACGAAAAGAAGGGCGAAGCCTACCACCCCAAGCTTAAAACTTTGCTCGTCCTTGAGCAAGTCTCAAACTTGAAATAGGGAGGCAGGAATGCATGAGTTTAATGACATTTATTGAAGTTCTAAAGATGATGCATGGGTGCAAGGATATCAAAACAGTTAGAGGAAAGGAATTAACCAACAAGAACATGAAAAGCAAAATTTATTGTAATAAAAGGGTGGGAGGGTGGGTAAGAGAAAAGGGGGTGGCTGCCCCACGATACCGACACTGGGATCCCAAATCCTCAACTTTTGGACCAGTGTCACCTGTGTCTTGCCGACGGGTTCCGCCACATAATATGAGTAGAGTAGGAGGATGTGTTGGCCCTGCCGAGTCTGAAGAAGAAAAGTTAAATCTGGCGACTCGGTGAAGTCATCTTTGTGCTGGAAGTGACATGAACTGCACTGGGGTGACTTCTCTTGCAAATCATCCTCAGGGTACCTTTCAGTATATGAATCTGAATATGAAGGTCCTAGGATGTCGACATAGGATAAGATGGAGGGGATAGGTTGAATGACTTGGGTGTTATCCATTTCTCCTCCCTCCATCTCTAAACTTGAGGTTGGATGCTCAGATAGATCATCATGTACAATCTGAGTCATCCAATCATCTTCTGAACAAGAAGTACCCCCTGAAGAATCTATTTGTGGTTCTACCACCCCAAGCTTATCACTTGGCATGGAGTCAGAGGTGTCTTCATGCTCGGCATCCATGTTGTAGTGCACCGTCCATCCTTCCCCCTTGACGTCCACCCTACCTTGTAAAGGTATGGGTGTAAATGGAGGCTCGTGCTGCTCTAACTCGTCGTCGACATTATACTCACTGCTCCATGTCGAGCAGCTGTCGTCGTCGTCGTCGTTGTCGTCATCGTCATCGAACAAATTGTTCCAAACCATGGTTGACGTACTGCTCAAAGCAAAATGACAAGTCTCAATATGAGAAATGTCACTCTGGTCTGGTTCAATATCTGACTCTGGTTCCTCAAACCAACCTTCTGGTTGAGAGGTCGATTGGCTTTTTGAGTCTTCATCATCGTCATCATGGACCCATTCATGTCTATGACTCATTTCTTCCATTGGTTCATCAACTGGGTCATCTGGATAGATTGAAGGGCTTTCCCAAGTGGGTTGGTCTTCACAGAAAAATCCTGGTGAATCTAGTTGATGGTCTGAATAGGATGGTGATTCATACTCCACTTCATGCCCAATGGGATGGTCTTGATGACTAACATCGTCATTGTCTTCTGATGGCATTTGTAATTGGATTGTAACCAAATCAATGAGCTCTTGGAGCCTCCTGCCTTGTTCAACATCTTTATCATGAAGTTGTTGTACTTGAGCAGCAATGCTTTCGAGATCCGTCGATTTTGCCATGCACATCGGTTGCTGACCTGCTATACCAAACTGATGCACTTGAATGAATCCTCGCTCAACAGTTTGAACTAGACTTCTACTGCAGTCTGCAGCCTCGGTGCCTACTTTGAGATGACGATCCTGCTCTTCTAGAAGTTGTTGCATTGGATCAACATCTTCTTGGAGATGAGGCGCTAAGGAGGTGAGTTCTTGAATACTTTCCCTAGCCGACTCCACTGCCTTAATCAGTTCTTGATCCCATGATAGCATGGGGGTCGATGGTTGACTGGCAGTCTCCTTTGTTGGAATTTCAACATATGACGACGGTGGAGGTGAGTATAACTCGACTAGTTGCAGAGCACGACCTTCAATTATTTGCCAGCAGTCAGAACTGCGGAACAACTCGGGAGGACAGGTGGACAAGATGACTTGTCTTGTGGAAGCAAGGTCCATGGCTGAAAAAAGGTATGAGAAAAAGAAAAGTGATTTAGTATATATGAACAAGTATGTGCAAAGCAAGAGGAACACTATGCATGTATATACAGACTTATAGTGACAGAAAAAAAATCTACTAGGCGTGTAAACATGGAAAACCACGTCCCCGGCAACGACGCCAAAAGTTTACCGGCCTTTTTCATGCGTCTGGAAATGAGCGCGGGACAAAGGAAGGAATCAAGCTTTAAATTTATAACCCGAAACCTTCTAGGCCCCCACAACTTAATTACGGGGTCGAAGTAGATATACGGGGTCGAACACAGGGACGTGGTAACGTTTAGGACGCCACAGATTTCTGTTCTTGAGTCAGACAAGCCAAAACGATAGTCGATAAAAGAAAGTGCTAGAACTAGTCTAGTGGGTTGTCACGATTAAAATAAGGAAAAGAAAAGAAAACAAAAGCAAAACAAGACAGAGCGCGAGGTTCTACTAACTAGAGAAAGAGATTTCTTGGCTATGTAACCACGAAAGGGGCAGTCTATGTACTCGTTCTCGGGCGTAGACAACCCTCGAACACCCAAGCGAGCATCTAGCACGCACATCGGCATTTGTCCTGTGGGGTCATCCCACTCGCTCTCGCGATGCGTGACTAAAACCATCAACGATATGTCATTAACCCTCTCTCAAGGGATGACATATCAACACCTCAGTATATGCTAAGTTCCCTCTCGGGTCTTAGGATATTATGGGGTGTTAGGAACATAATACCTTGGATCGTCCTCCTCTCGGGTTCAGATCCAAACTACCGTCTCTTAGCTATTTCTACAACGGATCTCTCAATACAGGAAGAAATAGCAGTTCAAGCGAGTAAGAGATCAACCAAACTAGCAATCATAACTTGGAAAGAGAAAATAGAACATGCAACATACTAGATCTGATATGAATCTACTTGCTTAAGGCAAAAGTATATAAACATGCCCAGACCGGGCTGCATAGCCAAGAAGGAGCTAACTAGCCATAGACAAGCATAGCTGGCACCGAACAAAGATGGATAAACATCGTTTGTACAAGAAACAAAGGAATGCAGTAGAAATAAAGAGAAGAGGGAAGAGATATAGCCCGTAGAGGAGAGGTGGCTCTCGCTCCTTGGCCTCTGTGTAGGCCGGATCTCGCCCCTAGGGTCTTCTCTTTGTCCCTCTGGACTCCTCGGTTCTCTCTTTCTCTAGGCCGTATCGGGCAGCAGCCGTATCGGGCGGTGGGCGTATCGGGCGGCGGGCGTATCGGGCGGCGGCCTTTGGGGAACCCGACACACTAGCTCCTTGGTCTAGGAACTAGCTCTTGCAGGGTCCTTCCTCCAGCCCTCCGCTCCCTCCAGCTCCGAAGAAGCATTCTTGTAGGCTGGCAACTGCTATTTATAGGCAGTGAGTTAATGTGAGTTGTAGCTTTTATTGGTCCACGTGTCCTTCATCTGTGGCTTCAATCTTAAGGAACCAGGTCGGCCAATATGACTTTCACTCGACGACCGTATCGGGCAACCGTATCGGGCAGCCGTATCGGTTGGCGGCCGTATCGGTCGGCGCACCTGTATCGGTCGACGGCCGTATCGGGCAGCTGTATCAAGCGTCTTTGTCGGGCGGCCATCTCATCCAGACCATATCAGGCAGCTGTATCGGGCACCCGTATCGGGCAGCCATATCGGCCAGCTACTGCGATTCTTGTCTTTTCCTGGTCTGGTACTTGAAAGTCCCAAAATTGGATAGTTTCAGTGCCTGCAAGTCTAAAATTGGCTAATTAGCTACATTTATTGGCTATTTTGACTATTTTATCTAATGAGAGACAAAAATCGTAAAACATGAGCAAAATGGTGCATATTAGGACTAAAGTGATATAAAACCATAGATAAAATGCATAGAAAATATGCTCTAATTTGGGTGTTATCAACTACCCCAAGCTTAAACCTTGCTTGTCCTCAAGCAAGACTGTGCTCAAAGAACAAAAAGATAACATCCAAATTAAGCTTGGCAATAGATGATAAGGTTAAGAAAAAAAAATAGTTTAAAGCATCAATACTCTTGATCCATGTCATTTCAGAACAAACCCCCACCAAACAAGCACAATCCTGCCAAAGTAAGATCAAAGAATTTCCAGGCAAGATTAAGCAAATTCACTATAGCCTGCCAATACTCATGAGGGTTTGAATCATAATTATTTGATCATGAAAGAGTTGTCACTTAGGTGATCACGCGGGTGATGAGTAATGAGCCATCACCATGAATCCATGCATACCAATCAGGAATATCATGCCTCACACTTATTCATGTCCTAAGAAATAAAGCAAAAAGACTCTAATGACTTCTGAGGATCTCGATCTGCGTCAGGTTGGTCCATGTAGCGAGCAACAGTCCCTGCAGTCCGAACCAGTTGGTCCAAAGCAGTGAGATGAACTCCTCGTACTGTGCCCGAACCAACCCTGCTACTGAGATGATCTCATAGGTCACCTAGGGGGTTCCCAGTGACTCTCTAATGAGCTTTTAGAGTGGTACTACCAGACACGACATATCCGCGTTCATGAGCGCAGTAATACACCGGCTGGGCACCATCCTCAACTCTCCTAAAAGAGAAAACAATTGCTCATTTATTGTTCACACTCAGGCTTTTATCATCTGCATTCTATTTTTGTGGGACTGGGTGAGAACTATATAGATATTTTGGGGTTTTGTGGGCGGCCAAGCCTCTTTTGCACATTTTTATATTTTTCATCTTTTTTGACTCAATCTAATGTGAGAAGGCATGTATTCCATCAAGGAAAAGCACTTTACCTTGATCATGGCTCAAAACTCATCATGGCCCGTTTGATACCTGTGTGAAAAGATAGCAATTATGATTCAAGAATCCTTAGAATAGAGGAAAACTTGTGAATCCACAGCTAGGTTCTTTGATCATGTTTTAGCTCATTCCAACGGTCCTTTACCGTGGATTTGCCATTCACGACACAGATCAAGGGAATTTATCTTTAAGCTACGAAAAAAGGACATAACCTTAGCTTTATTACCAAACTCAAGGAAAGAGTCAAAGAGCAAGTCAAGCAGGAGGTCAAGCAATTTTTAAGATAAAAATTGTGCATCTAGGCATACAATCAAGCATTTATCTATTAGATTCGCACCATATAGTCATAATTGCAAAGCTAAAAGCTGAAAATTTTGACAATTTAAGACTAAATGCAGGAAATAGACATGCATGCAAGAAGGGTGAAGCAAAAAGAAGGGCGAAGCCTACCACCCCAAGCTTAAAACTTTTCTCGTCCTCGAGCAAGTCTCAAACTTGAAATAGGGAGGCAGGAATGCATGAGTTTAACGACATTTATTGAAGTTCTAAAGATGATGCATGGGTGCAAGGATATCAAAACAGTTAGAGGAAAGGAATTAACCAACAAGAACATGAAAAGCGAAATTTATTGTAATAAAAGGGTGGGAGGGTGGGTAAGAGAAAAGGGGGTGGCTGCCCCACGATACCGACATTGGGATCCCAAATCCTCAGCTTTGGGACCAGTGTCACCTGTGTCTTGCCGACGGGTTCGGCCACATAATATGAGTAGAGTAGGCAGATGTGTTGGCCCTGCCGAGTCTGAAGAAGAAAAGTTAAATCTGGCGACTCGGTGAAGTCATCTTTGTGCTGGAAGTGACATGAACTGCACTGGGGTGACTTCTTTTGCAAATCATCCTCAGGGTACCTTTCAGTATATGAATCTGAATATGAAGGTCCTAGGATGTCGACACAGGATGAGATGGAGGGGATAGGTTGAATGACTTGGGTGTTATCCATTTCTCCTCCCTCCATCTCTAAACTTGAGGTTGGATGCTCAGATAGATCATCATGTACAATCTGAGTCATCCAATCATCTTCTGAACAAGAAGTACCCCCTGAAGAATCTATTTGTGGTTCTACCACCCCAAGCTTATCACTTGGCATGGAGTCACAGGTGTCTTCATGCTCGGCAGCCATGTTGTAGTGCACCGTCCATCCTGCCCCCTTGACGTCCACCCTACCTTGTAAAGGTATGGGTGTAAATGGAGGCTCGTGCTGCTCTAACTCGTCGTCGGCATTATACTCACTGCTCCATGTCGAGCAGCTCTCGTCGTCGTCGTTGTTGTCGTCATCGTCATTGAACAAATTGTTCCAAACCATGGTTGACGTACTGCTCAAAGCAAAATGACAAGTCTCAATATGAGAAATGTCACTCTGGTCTGGTTCAATATCTGACTCTGGTTCCTCAAACCAACCTTCTGGTTGTGAGGTCGATTGGCTTTTTGAGTCTTCATCATCATCATCATGGACCCATTCATGTATATGACTCATTTCTTCCATTGGTTCATCAACTGGGTCATCTGGATAGAATGAAGGGCTTTCCCAAGTGGGTTGGTCTTCACAGAAAAATCCTGGTGAATCTAGTTGATGGTCTGAATAGGATGGTGATTCATACTCCACTTCATGCCCAATGGGATGGTCTTGATGAATAACATCGTCATTGTCTTGTGATGGCATTTGTAATTGGATTGTAACCAAATCAATGAGCTCTTGGAGCCTCCTGCCTTGTTCAACATCTTTATCATGAAGTTGTTGTACTTGAGCAGCAATGCTTTCGAGACCCGTCGATTTTGCCATGCACATCGGTTGCTGACCTGCTATACCAAACTGATGCACTTGAATGAATCCTCGCTCAACAGTTTAAACTAGACTTCTACTGCAGTCTGCAGCCTCGGTGCCTACTTTGAGATGACGATCCTGCTCTTCTAGAAGTTGTTGCATTGGATCAACATCTTCTTGGAGATGAGGCGCTAAGGAGGTGAGTTCTTGAATACTTTCCCTAGCCGACTCCACTGCCTTAATCAGTTCTTGATCCCATGATAGCATCGGGGTCGATGGTTGACTGGCAGTCTCCTTTGTTGGAATTTCAACATATGACGACGGTGGAGGTGAGTATAACTCGACTAGTTGCAGAGCACGACCTTCAATTATTTGCCAGCAGTCAGAACTGCGGAACAACTCGGGAGGACAGGTGGACAAGATGACTTGTCTTGCGAAAGCAAGGTCCATGGCTGAAAAAAGGTATGAGAAAAAGAAAAGTGATTTAGTATATATGAACAAGTATGTGCAAAGCAAGAGGAAAACTATGCATGTATATACAGACTTATAGTGACAGAACAAAAATCTACTAGGCATGTAAACGTGGAAAACCACGTCCCCGGCAACAGCGCCAAAAGTTGATCGGCCTTTTTCACGCGTCTGGAAATGAGCGTGGGACAAAGGAAGGAATCAAGCTTTAAATTTATAACCCGAAACCTTCTAGGCCCCCGCAACTTAATTACGGGGTCGAAGTAGATATACGGGGTCGAACACAGGGACGTGGTAACGTTTAGGACGCCACAGATTTCTGTTCTTGAGTCAGACAATCCAAAACGATAGTCGATAAAAGAAAGTGCTAGAACTAGTCTAGCGGGTTGTCACGATTAAAATAAGGAAAAGAAAAGAAAACAAAAGCAAAACAAGACAGAGCGCGAGGTTCTACTAACTAGAGAAAGAGAGTTCTTGGCTATGTAACCACGAAAGGGGCAGTCTATGTACTCGTTCTCGGGCGTAGACAAGCCTCGAACACCCAAGCGAGCATCTAGCACGCACAGCGGCATCTGTCCTGTGGGGTCATCCCACTCGCTCTCGCGATGCGTGACTAAAACCATCAACGATATGTCATTAACCCTCTCTCAAGGGATGACATATCAACACCTCAGTATATGCTAAGTTCCCTCTCAGGTCTTAGGATATTATGGGGTGTTAGGAACAGAATACCTTGGATCGTCCTCCTCTCGGGTTCAGATCCAAACTACCGTCTCTTAGCTATTTCTACAACGGATCTCTCAATACAGGCAGAAATAGTAGTTCAAGCGAGTAAGAGATCAACCAAACTAGCAATCATAACTTGGAAAGAGAAAATAGAACATGCAACATACTAGATCTGATATGAATCTACTTTCTTAAGGCAAAAGTATATAAACATGCCCAGACCGGGCTGCATAGCCAAGAAGGAGCTAACTAGCCATAGACAAGCATAGCTGGCACCGAACAAAGATGGATAAACATCGTTTGTACAAGAAACAAAGGAATGCAGTAGAATGAAAGAGAAGAGGGAAGAGATATAGCCCGTAGAGGAGAGGTGGCTCTCACTCCTTGGCCTCTGTGTAGGCCGGATCTCGCCCCTAGGGTCTTCTCTTTGTCCCTCTGGACTCCTCGGTTCTCTCTTTCTCTAGGCCGTATCGGGCGGTGGGCGTATCAGTCGGCGGGCGTATCGGGCGGCGGGCGTATCGGGCGGCAGGCGTATCGGGCGGCGGGCGTATCAGGCGGCGGGCGTATGGGGCGGCGGCCTTTGGGGAACCCGACACACTAGCTCCTTGGTCTAGGAACTAGCTCTTGCAGGGTCCTTCCTCCAGCCCTCCGCTCCCTCCAGCTCCGAAGAAGCATTCTTGTAGGCTGGCAGCTGCTATTTATAGGCAGTGAGTTGATGTGAGTTGTAGCTTTTATTGGTCCACGTGTCCTTCATCCGTGGCTTCAATCTTGAGGAACTAGGTCGGCCAATATGACTGTCACTCGACGACCATATCGGGCAACCGTATCGGGCAGCCGTATCGGTCGGCGGCCGTATCGGGCAGCTGTATCGAGCGTCTTTGTCGGGCGGCCATCTCATCCAGACCATATCAGGCAGTTGTATCGGGCACCCGCATCGGGCAGCCATATCGGCCAGCTACTGCAATTCTTGTCTTTTCCTGGTCTAGTACTTGAAAGTCCCAAAATTGGCTAGTTTCGGTGCCTGCAAGTCTAAAATTGGCTAATTAGCGACATTTATTGGCTATTTTGACTATTTTATCTAATGAGAGACAAAAATCATAAAACATGAGCAAAATGGTGCATATTAGTACTAAAGTGATATAAAACCATAGATAAAATGCATAGAAAATATGCGCTAATTTGGGTGTTATCAGTCATCATTACAGGCATTGGGTTATTACCAATCATGTGTCATCATTACAGGCATTAAGCCTCTGCCAGGTATTGGACTCTTCCAAACCTGATTACACCGCCAGGCATTGGACGCTACCAATCCTGATTTCACAACCACGCATTGGAATTTAACCAATCCTGATTTCACAGCCAGGCATTTGACTTTAACCAATCCGGATTTCACAGCCAGGCATTGGACTTTAACCAATCTTGATTTCATAGCTAGGCATTGGACTCTAACCAATTCTGATTGCACAGCCAGGCATTGGACTCTAACCAATCCTGATTACATAGCCAGACATTGGACTCTAACCAATCCTGATTACAGGCATTACACCCCTTCCAGGTATTGGACTATAACCAACCCTGATGATATGCATTACACCTCTTCCAGGTATTGGACTTTAACCAACCCTGATTACAGGCTTTACACCTCTGTCAGGTATTGGACTTACCCCATGTCTGTTTACACAGCACTGGGCTCCTCATCCTTTTACTAGCATTAACTTTGGCCATGCCAATCATGCTCAATACATTCTTTATGTATTACAAGTATTCCTCTTTTCACCACACATGTATAATCCAAGTTCCATTATTATAATTGTATCCTTTTGTTATTATTATTATGTTACTAAGTTTCCATTCCTTGGTTTATTATGAACATTATCATCCCTTACAAGATACTTTTATAATTATCTTGTTACCTCTCACTAGGTAACAACTTATCGCATGGCTCACAAAGCCCTTAAAGCATCTTGTCACCTCTTACTAGTTAACATCTAACCATATGGCACACAGGGCCATTACACATCTTGCCACCTCTCACTAGGAAACAACAAAATATTACCTCATGTAAAACAATAGTAACACCACTACTACCTCAATAGGGTTTGAGCTTACTATTCACATTACATTAGGGTTTCTCATGTCCCATTACCCAATTTAGGGTTAGGGTTTTCCCATATCTCATTGCTTAGGATTTCATATTTATCAAATCAACCCTAATATATTGCTCCACACCTCTAGGAGCATCCATTAACATCTTGAGTATTCAATCATGTTTATTACTCTTAACCTTTATCATTAATTGATTATCAATACAAGGTATGAGTTCATTTCTCATCTTTATCATGGTATAATTACATCATACTCATTAGTTTGGCTTAACCCTTTTATCAAGGGATATTATCCTATACTTATCAAAGTATATCAAACTCATTACATTTGATTGTAACAATTTACATAACACTCTTCATGTTACACCCCGATCTCACAATTTCCTCAAATCATGATATTAGGGCATAAGATAGGACTTATATGTAACGCAAAGAACACCCTTAACTTTTTTCTTTTCTTTAAAAGTCTTGTTTCCCAGCATTGAACCACATAACATCTTAACAAAGGAATATGCACATTTCTTTTACTAATCAGACTTCAATAGTAAAGGTACATGTATAAACATTCATGATGTCTTTCACACCTTATGCACATAAAACTTGCTAATTAGCATACATATCAAAAGAGGAACAATATTACACATCGTAATTACAACTCTCTCTCTTATCTCTTACTGAGGACCTAGAGTGACAAGGACCGACTGACTCAACTAATCTTGTACTTAACTCTTGTAGCAGATCTACACTGATGCTCTGACCATCTTCAAGTCCACGCGGTTAACCCTAAAATGTTTGAGTAGAGGTGTGAGCCTACTCGCTCAGTGAATGAGTACTTCAAGGAAACAGTCTAAGGAACTAATGTGATTACAGATATAACTTTGAATAAACGTTATGAAATTTAACAACAATAAATACTACACTGAGCAGTTCTAAAACAATATAATTGAAATAATAAAGAATATAAATATTGCATTCAAAGAATAACTATTAAAAGACTATGCTCTAGTCTTCCTTAACTCTTTCATTTATAAGGAACTCTGTGAACCTATATGATCATATTTTAGCTTATGCCCTGATCTTATGCAGTGTACTCTGCATAAGAGACTCGCAGTGCACTACGGACACACCGTACAAGACTTAGCGACACACCCGGGAAATGCTAAGTCTGACTGTCAGCCCTGTTCTGCTACAGGACCACAAGCTCTCCGGCCTCAATGCACTAACTCTGAGTGCTCTAGACTCCTCCTCTAACCTGAGTACACAGGCGGAGAGTCTCACTGGGTTACCACCGTGACTCCGCACGGATTAATGTTGAATAACCCCTATTTTCTACAGTGCCACCGTGACTCCGCACGGATTATTGTTGAACACTGCCTCTCTGTCCTTGTGCCACTGTGACTCCGAACGGTTATTGTTGCAACACGAGTTTCACTAAATAAAGATTGTTTTCAACAAATCATATACAATCGATATATGTATGAAACCATGGAAATTGAACTAAATTTAGGTTTCCATGCTATTCACTGAGATATCATGCACCAAGGATAAAATTCAAATAAGGTAATCCATGAGGTACATCCTAACCACTTATAAGATTACTAGTCCTTTTCAATAAGGTTGAAACTCTACAGATATCTCAATTAGGTTAAACCCTAATTACATCATTTGGTATAAATCTGAAAAGCATTCTTTCTAGGATGTGTTGTATATGTTTCTGATGTGGATCTACCATCAAAGAGTCATTCAAACAGAGAAGGAATCCATATCATATCAATTTGCAACAACTTAAATTAAACGGACATTTCAGGGTTTAGAATCACATACCAAGCAATTAGGGATTTGGATGCTATAATCAAATTTCGTGCATTATACTGTTTAAAGGAAGAACCCACTCACCCTAAGGTGTGAAAACACCTCAAAACTGCAGCTCAACTCAGGGGATCTCGAACTCATATCAAATCCCTAGCAAATCTCCCAATTCTTCTTCCATTCAACTAGGAAACCTTGAAAATGAGGGATTATGAAGAAAGGGTGAGAAAAGAGGGAATTTCGACATCATCTTGGATCAAATCAGAGCATGGATGGAATCTTAACATGAGAGAGAAGATTCACCATAAAAGTCTATGCAAAGGATCCAAACTTACTTGATTTCACCATTCCTTGGACCGCAAAACCCTAGGTCAGCAATTCCTCTTCTTTCTCCACTCAAGCCCTAACTCTCCCTCTCTCTCTAGATTTTCGTTTCTCTGGGGTGGATGACGACGAATGAGAGATGTGTGTGTGTGTGGTCGATCATATAAGTCAATTTGAGCTGCTTGGGTCAATTGCATATTGACCCAACACTCAACTTTAATTATATTGGCTGAATATTCAGTTATACAAAGTTACTGTAATTCGTTTATTTCAGAGATCAAACCTTCTCCAACAATTTTGTAAATTTAGCACTTTGTTTATAATTAATTTATAAAGATTCAGTTAAAATTTGAGATCATTTGGAGTTACTAATAAATAATTAAAAATAGAACAGTGCACTGCTATATTGCAGTCTGCAGCAGATTCGGTCGAGTTTGTCCTGCACAGAACTCGACCGAAACCCTCACTGTAGAGATCAAAAGTCATCCAAAAATTATGCCAATTTAACAGAGTGTCTAAAACTGTGTTTTTAAAACACAATTAAAATTTGAGATCAATTTGATATACTAATAAAAAGATAAAATTCAATTACCACACTACTATATAAATCTGGAAATATGATCGGTTGAGTTTGAAACTCGACCGATAAACAGATCAGAACATTCTTCAAAATTCTGATATTTTCCAATGTTGTTCACATTTTATATATCCAAATCATATCCAAATTTGAAGTAAATCAGAGTTACACATAAAATACTAAAAATCATTTACTGAGACACTATACTTATCAAATTTTGTGTTCATGTATCATCAAAACCCTATTTTGGGCCGATTAGGGTTTATGCTTCTCAAACCCTAATTCTCAAGACAAAAGAACATTTAGACTTCTTATCATATTTAAAACATCCTAATTGTGTTATCGTCATTAATTAGATTTCAAGAATGATTATTCCAATTAATCTTTGCAATTGTCTAGGTAAACCCTACTTTACCAGTTAAGCTCAGATGGGGTCGTAACAACTCTTCCCCCCTTAGAATGTTTCGTCCTCGAAACATAAACCCACAAGAAAGATACATTCAAGGTTATTTTAAGCTTCTAAAGCCTTCCATGTCATTATATTCTTGTATTTCATACCTGAATGTAGTTTTCAACATTAGATCTTTTAATTCTTTACTAAATCACAACATATTTCAAATAGTTCTCAATGATATCAAGCAAATTCTTTATGCCGCAGTCAAACATAGAATGCAAAGATAAACCATCACGCTTTCGCTGCGCAACTCTGATACTCTGATACAACTATCTCAACTTACGCGGCTCAAAAAGTTCTATTGTTCTGTATCACCTTTAAGTGACAAAAGCGAGTTCACCATGCTGTTTTAAACTTTAATAAAGTGCTATTCAAATGGAAAAACAGTCTTGAATTAAAAGACTAGATTCAACAATCAATTACACAATACTATTCTTGGCATCCCCATTGGGTCATGGATGCATGAGGTGAAGCATTACCACCTCATTCCATACTATCCTGTTTCGATCCTGGAACCTGTGGGTTATGGGCCCACACACAATTCAAAGTGTAACCATCGTATTATATCATTTTAGGGTTTCAACCATAGTAATAAAGTAATCCACCATTGTATTTGTCATTCAAGCATTATTCATACTCTATTACCATCACTCAGTTATATTAGAGCTAGGTATAACAAGCTACACCTCATTAGGGTTACTTGTCCAGACAATCTGATTATCATCCCTTTCTATTAATATGAGTGAATAGGTATAACTACCTTATTCAGGATATCCCTTCATGTCTTCCGTCATCATCCAAACTGTATCACCATATTACAAATACACAATACTAGGATGCATATCTGGTATGAATTACTACAACTATCATACACCTTTAATTAACATATAGCTTGCACAAATACACTGAAATCATACATAGAACCAACTTACATACCTTAGTATGCCTTCAACAAAGCATACCTCTAAAAATGAGTTCACCTATTACACAAAGCTAGTGTTTTCCTTTATCTCTCTCCTCATTCTTTACTACTTATGTTTTGCTACTTCTCCTTCTCATTTTGATCATATACAATAAACATCCCTAACATTAAAACATTCAAGGTAAGAATAGATTATTCATCATCCTTGCTATCACACAAGAATTTATTTCTTATCGCACTCCATCGTAATGTATGTCACTATTGCATTCACTAGATGACCCCACCAAGGTAGTTATGCACCGTATATGATTCATTTTCTCTTATCATTTCATTCCCACCTTACTCTCATTAAGGAATATATGAAAGAGAAGATGATTTTAAGACTTGGAATACTTGTATTCAAACATTCCCTTAATACATTCTCGTATGTAGATTTACTTAGTTATCAATAGAGATCTTTGATTAATTAGCACTTGCTTGAATCTCACAACCTCTTTATTTTATAACTTCTCCATCATATTTCAAACCCTATCTTACGTTTCATAGTTCTCCTACCATATACTACTCTTTAACCCGTCATCTTTAATTCTAAATTTTTCTCTTATGACCATGTTTCTTATTCATATGTATGGTCATGTATACCATGTTGCACATATTTCCTCCTTTATCTTTATACTATTGTGAAGTTAACATTCTAAATTAATAGTCCCTCTATTAGTTTTTCCTCATGTTGAATACATTACATATTCTTCATTTTTAAATCAAGTGGATCATGCATGGGTCAAACATAGTTTCTCTTTCAATCAAGTTTTTATCTCTTGAATACAGTCTACCTTTGTATGACTTATTCATTCGTTAAACTACACCTATGTTCTTTGCTTAGACACTAGTCTGTTGTACTAGTCTTATGAATTACATGTTCATACGATCCTCTTCACTTTTACTCTTTTGAAGACTCTTTACTTCTATGGACCTATTGAATGCTCAACCCTATTCTCTACTTAGCCTTTGCTTTAGAGTTCATAAAAGAATTATACTCTATTATATGATTCCTTCTTCATGATTGATTCTTGCTATCTTGAACCATACATACATTTCACATATCTTTTCTATATTTCATATGTATAGTTCATATAATATTAATCAATAAACTGATTATGAACTTCATATCATGTTCTATTATTCCCAATTAAGGGTTTCTCATATGAGGCCCCAAAATTGAACCTCAGATACCAACTTCAACTGATTCTTAGTTGTTCTGATCTTGCCCATCTGTTTCAACATCTTACTGTATATACGTTCTCACTCTAATGTGGGTCTAATTATCCAGAGTCTATTCTTATTATACTATTAATAGGAGTCATTAGATCCCAGTAACGCATCCTGCCAGCCGGACCAGGCCAAACCTGAAGTCCTGAAGCCAAGAACTACAAGGGATTACTCAACTCCTATTCATCTCAGAAGTGTGGAAGAAAACTTATCCACTAAAAAAAGCTCATTCAAAGGTCAATTCTAGTCTACTTGTTACAAAGAATGAAATCAATAAATGCTACAACTTCATAGTGTACAACAGATATTAAAGACCCATATTTCAAAGTATTGAATATTTCAATTCAAACACATAAGAGCATTTCTATACATTTCCAACAAAAACAACATTATGAAATGTAAGTTCTATCTCCTTTTACATTTATGATCTTAATTCTTATTTCTTTTCTCGTTTTCTAACCCTAACATTTCTAGGGTTCCTCTCTAGCCCATTCTTCCACTGTATACCTGGCCAGGGTATACGTGAAAGAATAGACAGAGTAGCTTGTACTGGTTGATCCAAGTACTCAGATATCGGGCGAGGATATCCAAACACTCAAATCCCCAAAGCTAACATCAAACATCTCCTATCTGCCACACATAGGACTCTAACTTACTAACTTAATGGTCCTTGACAACTCACCCTAAGCTCTGATACCAAGCTATTACACCCTGATCTCACAATTTCCTCAAATCATGAGATTAGGGCATAAGATAGGACTTATATGTAACACAAAGAACACCCTTAACTTTTTTCTTTTCTTTAAAACTCTTGTTTCCCCGCATTGAACCACATAACATCTTAACAAAGGAATCTGAACATTTCTTTTACTAATCAGACTTCAATAGTAAAGGTACATGTATAAACATTCATGATGTCTCTCACACCTTATGCACATAAAACTTGCTAATTAGCATACATATCAAAAGAGGAACAATATTACACATCGTAATTACAACTCTCTCTCTTATCTCTTACTGAGGACCTAGAGTGACAAGGACCGACTGACTCAACTAATCTTGTACTTAACTCTTGTAGCAGATCTACACTGATGCTCTGACCATCTTCAAATCCACGCGGTTAACCCTAAAATGTTTGAGTAGAGGGGTGAGCCTACTCGCTCAGTGAATGAGTACTTCAAGGAAACAATCTAAGGCACTAATGTGATTACAGATATAACTTTGAATAAACGTTATGAAATTTAACAACAATAAATACTACACTGAGCAGTTCTAAAACAATATAATTGAAATAACAAAGAATGTAAATATTGCATCCAAAGAATAACTACTAGAAGACTATGCTCTAGTCTTCCTTAACTCTTTCATTTATAAGGAACTTTGTGAACCTATATGATCATATTTTAGCTTATGCCCTGATCTTATGCAGTGTACTCTGCATAAGAGACTCGCAATGCACTACGGCCACACCGTACAAGACTTAGCGACACACCCGGGAAATGCTAAGTCTGACTGCCAGCCCTGTTCTGCTACAGGACCACAGGCTCTCCGGCCTCAATGTACTAACTCCGAGTGCTCTAGACTCCTCCTCTAACCTGAGTACACAGGCGGAGAGTCTCACTGCGTTACCACCGTGACTCGGCACAGATTAATGTTGAATAACCCCTATTTTCTACAGTGCCACCGTGACTCCGCACGGATTATTGTTGAACACTGCCTCTCTGTCCTCATGCCACCGTGACTCCGCACGGTTATTGTTGCAACACGAGTTTCACCCCTAAGAAGCAGACCTCTCAAAGGGGTTCTACGGTGTTCAGGGCACCTAAGTCTAACATTAATATTATAGATACATGTAAAACAGAAATCATAACTCATTTTACATTTCTCACAAGGCTCACACGGCCTGCCATATCATATCATATAAAACATCTTAGCTCATGTATTCAACATATACCATGTCTCAGTAACATCCCTTTCTAGGGCATGTCATATCTCATCACCTGCAATTTACGAGATATGTATTGAAATATAAGAAGCCCTGCAGTATGTAGATATCAACTCAGAGAGAACAAGCATATAAAGTTAAATGCACTAGAAACATACAATTCAACAGTTAAGTATCACCACATCTCATATCGAGACCTTTCATGTCACCATAACATGATTCATTGAACACCCTATCCTTAGGGTTTCATTTGCCTTATTCATTCATCACATGCCAACACCCTACTCTTAGGGTTTCATTCGCCTCATTCACATTTTCATTTACCTCATTCACTTGTCACATGGCTCTCATAAGGATTCCATAGGATATAAGCATTCACTAAATAAAGATTGTTTTCAACAAATCATATACAATCGATATATGTATGAAACCATGGAAATTGAACTAAATTTAGGTTTCCATGCTATTCACTGAGATATCATGCACCAAGGATAAAATTCAAATAAGGTAATCCATGAGGTACATCCTAACCACTTATAAGATTACTAGTCCTTTTCAATAAGGTTGAAACTCTAGAGATATCTTAATTAGGTTAAACTCTAATTACATCATATGGTATAAATCTGAAAAGCATTCTTTCTGGGATGTGTTGTATACGTTTCTGATGTGGATCTACCATCAAAGAGTCATTCAAACAGAGAAGGAATCCATATCATATCAATTTGCAACAACTTAAATTAAACGGACATTTCAGGGTTTAGAATCACATACCAAGCAATTAGGGATTTGGATGCTATAATCAAATTTCGTGCATTATACTGTTTAAAGGAAGAACCCACTCACCCTAAGGTGTGAAAACACCTCAAAACTGTAGCTCAACTCAGGGGATCTCGAACTCATATCAAATCCATAGCAAATCTCCCAATTCTTCTTCCATTCAACTACGAAACCTTGAAAATGAGGGATTATGAAGAAAGGGTGAGAAAAGAGGGAAGTTCGACATCATCTTGGATCAAATCAGAGCATGGACGGAATCTTGACATGAGAGATAAGATTCACCATAAAAGTCTATGCAAAGGATCCAAACTTACTTGATTTCACCATTCCTTGGACCGCAAAACCCTAGGTCAGCAATTCCTCCTCTTTCTCCACTCAAGCCCTAACTCTCCCTCTCTCTCTAGATTTTCGTTTCTCTGGGGTGGATGACGAAGAATGAGAGCTGTGTGTGTGTGTGGTCGATCATATAAGTCAATTTGAGCTGCTTGGGTCAATTGCATATTGACCCAACACTCAACATTAATTATATTGGCCGAATATTCAGTTATACAAAGTTACTGTAATTCGTTTATTTCAGAGATCAAACCTTCTCCAACAATTATGGGAATTTATCACGTTGTTTAAAATTGATCTATAAAGCTTCCGTTACAATTTGAGATCATTTGGAGTTACCAATAAATAATTAAAAATAGAATAGTGCACTGTTATATTGCAGTCTGCAGCAGATTCGGTCGAGTTTGTCCTGCACAGAACTCGACCGACACCCTCACTGTAGAGATCAAAAGTCATCCAAAAATTATGCCAATTTAACAGAGTGTCTAAAACTGTGTTTTTCAAGGACAGTTAAAATTTGAGATCAATTGAATATACCAATAAAAAGATAAAATTCAATTACCACACTGCTATATAAATCTGGAAATATGATCGGTCGAGTTTGAAACTCGACCGATAAACAGGTCATAATATTCTTTAAAAATTCTGATATTTTCCAATGTTGTTCACATTTTATATATCCAAATCATAACCAAATTTTAAGTAAATCAGATTTACAAATAAAATACTAAAAATCATTTACTGAGACACTATACTTATCAAATTTTGTGTTCATGTATCATCAAAACCCTATTTTGGGCCGATTAGGGTTTATGCTTCTCAAACCCTAATTCTCAAGACAAAAGAACATTTAGACTTCTTATCATAGTTAAAACATCCTAATTGTGTTATCGTCATTAATTAGATTTCAATAATGATTATTCCAATTAATCTTTGCAATTGTCTAGGTAAACCCTAGTTTACCAGTTAAGCTCAGATGGGGTCGTAACACTTCATGTGTTTCTTATCCAAGTATATTGGATTTGAGGTGCATCAAGGTATATCAACCCTGCAATGCTAAAAGTGATATCTTTCATATCTTGATGTATCACTTTCCTCATCACTTCCAACTTCCTTGAGTTATCATCTTATCTTGGATTAAGGTATTTCCCATCTTAATCCTTTCATCCACTAACCTATTAGTTATACCATGAAGTGCATAGGTCACACATAAGAATGGTCCAACTATATTTAATGATATGGACTCATTTCAGGTTAAGGAATTGCTTGCTATAAGGTTATCTATAATCAATCACTTTAGGTATTTCCCTTATCAATGTATTAGTCGCCATTCCATTATTAGGATTAGGGTCTCCCATACCATCACCCTTTATTAGGGTTTAGGGTTTCACATACTATCATACTTCATTAGGGTTAGGCTATCACCTACCATCTCCCTTCATTAGGGTTAGGATTTCACATACCATCTCTCTTCATTAGGGTTAGGATTTTACATACCATCTCCCTTGATTAGGCTTTCACATCACATTGCCCATAATTAGGGTTTACTATTCATCCCAACTAGGGTTTCTCATAGCATCACCCTCAATTAGGGTTTCACATGGAATCACCCTTAATTAGGGTTTCACATGGAATCACCCTCAATAAGGGTTTCTCATGGAATCACCCTCAATTCGAGATTCTCATGGAATCAACCTCAATTAGGGTTTCTCATGGAATCACCCTCAATTAGGGATTCTCATAGAATCAACCTCAATTAAGGTTTCTCATGGAATCAACCTCAATTAGGGTTTCTCATGCATCACTCTTTATTAGGGTTACATCCTTACCCTATATTAGAGTTACACCTAGCATTGCCCTAGATTAGGGTTAATGTTCATCAATCTTCTTAATTAGGGTTTCATGATCACTTCATCAAAGATCATACCCTAAAATCTTAGTTTATCCATATCGAAAGTGTTTAAGGCTTATCCATTACATGATTATCCTACATGTATGGATTCCTCTCTCTCTCTCATCCTCTCTAGGATGTTGACTATGTCAAGCTTGGATAAATTAGGTCAACCAACCCTTTAATTAAATACATGCAATTACGGTTGACATAGTGAATTGAAATATTGTTTACTTAAGCTTCAGGGATTAACTTATCTAGGGTTACCAATTACTTAGTACCTTAGAGGTACAACCCTAGTGATTATCTTTAAGATAAATTAGTAACAACCATAGAGTCATTTTATCTTTCATCACCTTAGGTTTCCAATTGACTTAATCACCTTGGAACATCCAAACGTTCTTGACCATTGATGCTCCAAACAGTTTGAAACCGTTTAAGCAAAACAATAATGAAACTGTATGGACATTTTATACTAGAAACCACTTGGATCTCCAAAAGGTTTGAGACCGTTTGATCCCAAATGATCTTGAGACCGTTTGGTCCAAACTCTCTCAAAACCAAATGGACCAAAAAGTTTCCCAACACTTTATCAATTTAGGATTTCAATCATTAAACCATCTATCAATTGAACCACTGATTTATTCTTCAATTGGAACATTGAATCGCCTTTCAATTGGACCTTCAATTAGGGTTTCGAACCCAATTGAACTAGGGTTTATAATCAAGAAACCATCAATTAGGGTTTGGATATCGAGAAACCATCAATGGTTGACATTGTGGAACTAGTCCACTTGAAATCATTGGATCATCATCAAGCCATGACATGACCTGATCTCAAACGGTCTTGAGGTCGTTTGGATGACCTCCAAATGGTTTGAGACCATTTGACTTATCCCATCATTGAAATTTTTGAAAATCAGTTAGGGTTTACATCATTGAATTGATCATCAAGTTAACTGTTGATTGCATTTCAATTTTCTATCTCTGGTCTTTCAATTACTCAACCATACTCAACCCTAGGCCTCCAAACGGTCTTGGTTGACCTCCAAACGGCTTGAGACCATTTGGGTGACCTCCAAACGGTCTTGAGACCGTTTGGGTTAGTCAACCCAAAACAATTAAGAATTCAACACTCAACCCGATTAGGGTTTGATGCTTGATGGACCTTTAACTGATGAACCCTTTGAAACCAATAAATTGGATTTAATGGATCATCAACCATCAATATCAGCATATTTCCTCAAACGGTCAACCATTGGAAATGGTCAACCACTCCAAACGGTTTGAAACTGTTTGGTTTCAAATGGTTTCATGAAATCGTTTGGCCAATTCATTGAAACCGATTGGTCCAATCATTTTGAAACCGTTTGCCAAGGATATTTTTGAGGTGTGTGCTTAGGATTATGTCATCATCATCAATATACAATCCTTCATATTTTTCTATAATTTTCATGGTGGTTCTAACGATTTGATCAAGTGAATTTCAAGAAGAACAAATGATCAACAATTGATAAGGATTTTGAATGCAATAACAATAGTAAGGGTTCAAGTTATAAAACCTGCCTCCAATTGAGCTTCAAATCTTCTGGCTCACGTCAAAAATGGTGGATGCAACTCCTTTCACTATCCCAAGACTCGTCCTCAATCTTTGAGTGAAAAGGAATGGTTAGAATTGAAGATGGGATCGAGATAAGAAGAAATCATGCATTGATTTGTGATTTTGACCATGAAATCAAGGGGAAAGGAGGTCAAGAATCTTACCTACAGGTTGGGGGTCATCCTCCTGTTGCTCCCAACTCCCTTGGTCGTTTTTGCAAGAAAGGAGTGAAAGTTGATTCGGAATTACCCGTCCAAGATATGGATAAATGGGTATATATGCATTTTATTGAAAATTCATTTAAGAGAGAGAAAGTAGGGATTATCTCCTCAGTTTCCTTGCCACATTCATCCTTGGTTATGAGGCTATCCCCTTTTGCCTCTTATTCCCTTCCTTGGTTACGAGGATATCCCCTTTTTCCTCTTATTCCCTTCAATTATCCATGATTTTAAGAAAAGCAAATTAAGCACCTTAAATCATATTATATCAATATCCATAAGTGAGTGGATATTTCTTTTTCTTATAATAATGTGAGTGAGTTATCCACTTCCTTTGGATATTTTCGAGCCTTTGCAAGGAACAAGGACGTCCACATATATGGATTTCAACCCACATAATTTTGGTTGAAAAGCACTTCAATTAATATATTTATTTTTGCATTAAATTGAAGTAAAGTTCCAATTATGCTTAAATCTTGATTATTTTAATATCAAGATTCTCTCTCCTCCAAAGTGATTCGAATGAGGCGCCCCTCTAATTTTCTTTGCTCTACATGATTTCAAGAAACAATAGGGACTATTTTGAAGTGGTAATTTGCATATTGAACCCTAGGTTTTGGGTAAATTGCACATTACACCAAAACTAGGTTTTAATGCACAAACATTGCTTTATCAGCTCTTTCTTGGTACTCAGGCTACCACAAGCCATACCTCTGCATCATCTTCATTCTCATGATTCTTCAGAACATGAGGAATATATTATCATTCAAAATTTGCAATTTAACCCCTCAACTTGGGTAATTTACACTTTAGTCCAAAACAAGTAAAATATCATTTCATCATTATTCAAAAAGGACTAAAATTGAAATATAAGTTCCTATTGAGCCTTAATTACTTTTCAAGGAATAAGAGAAAGCATATAATTAAATTTATTAAGAAAAACATCTAGGGTTAAGGTATAACCCATGTCAGGGATGTTACATTAGTCTTTCATATGATTTAAACATACTTTAAACCACCATGTTTACATAGGCATCAATATTCAAAACCAAAATGTATTAACCCCATTTTAGTTTTTATGTTCATATCAGTGCACAATATGACATGTGTTATATACATACTTTGCGACATACATATCAGCTCAAATGAGGATATTCATGCAATCAATGTGTAATAAAGTAATGTTTATCTATTACAATATGTAAGGTCATCATTCCACCATATATGGTACCAAGAATGTATATATTAGGGTTGATTGATTACAACTTGGGTTTAGGTATGGTCATCACTATTCCTCAAATAAGTATCATAAACATTCATGGTTTACGTTAGGTTTCACCAATCCAACTTGTACTATTCATGGTCTCTAGATCCTAAGCGTGTCATATATAGCCAAAGCTAGGAATTTCACTTCAGTCACTCATGATATGTGAATTGTTGATTTATTTAGATACAATGAGTATATTAGGGCATATCTTATACCTTGGTTATATCTATGTCCAGTACAATCCAAGATATTTAATTATGATTTTTAGAGTTAGGATATCATATTCCAAATGCTATGGTATAATTCCTCATTAGAATCATTCTATGTTATCTTTTGTTGGGTATTACATGAACATACTTACAAAAGACTATATGGATCTTGATGGAAAATTTAGACTAATGAATTATAAGGTATTTATCAAGTTTCTAACATGAATTCCACTTTTACTTTTGTTGTGATGGTAGGGTTTGGTGGTGGAGTCATAGGACTCCAATTGTAACGCCCCAAGATTTGAGGCCTTATATAGAATTATCTTAAAAGGAATGATTGCATTACCCATATCACCAAGGTGCACCTCTTTTTAAGGGAGCCCATCAGTAAAGAACTTTGTGGTTCAACTTGTTGAGCCCAAAGTAGTACAAGGATGGGTGACTAGTCTTGAAGTTTATCCTAGCTTGCGTGTAAGTGAGGACAAAGTGTGTCGTTGATGCTAATGGTGGTATGTGGGGCAAATAGTCATTCTTGAAACTCTACTAGAGCCTTGGTAAGTGATCTTGGGTGTTACAAAATAGTATAACAGCCATAACCCTCCAATAGGTGGGGCCCACATGGGAATATGGCATGCCAGTCTTGAGTTGTGTGGATCATGCATGTTGGAAAGGGTTTTCCATGGTTATGTAACCACCCTTGTGGTGGTATTCCATGATCAGGAGTTGGGTGTCCATGAGCAATTATGGGTCTGCACTAAAATGGGAAAATATTTTGAGGCTATATAGTTGAGCCTTGACGAGGATGGCAGGAGTCTAAGTGGGTGAGATTGTAATGTCCCAATATTTGAAGCCTCAAATAAAATGATCTTAAAAGGAATAATTAGACTACCCATATAACGAAGGCACACCTAATTTTTAGGAATCTTATCACTAAAAACTATGTGGTTAAGCATGCTCATCCCAGAGTAGTACTAGGATGGGTGACCAGTCGGGAAGTTCATCCTGGCTTGGAAGTGAGTGAGAACAAAGCACACAGTTAAGTCTAATGGTGGTCTGTGGGGCAAGTCATCATTCCTCAAACTACAGTAGAGCCTTGGGTAGTGAGCTCAGGTGTTGTACCAGTCACAAAAATAGGTTAAGGATGGGCTCAATATTAATAGAGGATCCATGGGATAGTAAGAAGTATGCTAAACAAGGCATGATGTCACCCACCGAAGGTCATGGTTAGGAAATGATGTATGTACCTAGTCGGTATACTAGAAGTGAAGAATACCTCTCTCAATGTATCACCCAGAAGAGAAAATAGATTAAACTACACTTGTCTAGGGATTGAGAGAAGCAACACCCATACTAGGAAATGATATTTTATATAGTGTCAATGGAAGTTAGTCTCTCCTTTCCAGTTAGTGATCACTTTCCTGATCTAATTCGACAAAATAAACCTAAAGATAATATACAATAGAAGAGACCCGAGAATTCCAATTTACTACTATGACTACCTATGAATGGGATGGAAGTGGTAGACTCCCCTTCCTAGGGTTTGAAGATCTAAACTTAAAATCGAAGAAGGAATATACAAAACTTAGAGTAATTGATGGTAATTTTACTATTAACATAGAAGTGAACATCTACCTCTATCTACTAAAATTGTGATGTTACTACATAATTGTTAAAGTACTTGCCTTGAACATGTGGTTTCAATGCTAGATAGAATTAAATCTATGTGGAGACCGATAGTAACGTCCAACATTTTGATCTTGAAAACAAATTCTTTCTAGTCCAACTTACTAAGCTATGTGGAGACCAATATATATATATATAATGTGGATACCAATATATATATATATATATATATATATAAGCTCAATATCATACATTGACTCACATGCTCATAGCCATGCATTTCCTATTCTCGCTTATGAAGTGGCCAAGATATCATACTCCTATACGAGGGACAAATCCCATCTACATCACTCACAATCATCCTCATGTATCACAATGCACCCGAGCACCACCTTTATGGAAACCCTTATTCATGGTCACAGTCGATGATGTCAAAGTACATCAAAAGACATGTGATGATTGTAGTGATTTCTAGTCTAAGACCCACAATCACCACCATCACTATGAGAGTTGATTCTAACTACCATCAACGGTTACATGTATCACTCTCAAGGTGGGTCTGTCTAGTACACTATACTCTAACAAGTATCTATGTACTTCGTTTAATATCACATATCATGACTAATGAGATTCTATCATCAACCAACACACACTCTAGTCTTAAGTATTATTGTTGTCTATCATCCTTCCACAATAACATTTGACTAGGACACTAAAAAATGCATATACTATTAACATATATATGATCTCATTTTTCAAGTCCTCGACCTGAAGACATACGTCATTGAGTAATATCATTCTTTAGATATCTATTATGTTACCTCATTATCTCATAATTCGATAAAATAGAATAAATTGGAATATTGTATTTATTATTAATCAAAACATTTACAAGATATGACATTACAATCATCATATGATTGGCTCTCTGGGCATACATACCAACAAACTCTCACGCGCACTTACAGCCAATCACCCATAAACTTAAACCCAAGTGATCTAGCATGACCTTCATGCTTCTACTGCAAAAGTGCTTTTGTCAAGAGGTCAGCCACATTGCTTTCATTTGGTACTCTACAAATCTTCACATCTCCTTGTTGTATGATTTCTTATATGAGATGGAACCACCTTTGTATATGCTTGTGATGCTGATGTGATTTAGGTTCCTTAACTTCTACAATAGTCCCATTGTTTTCACGATATAGCTCAATTGCATGGTTGATGCTTGGAACCACCCCCAAGTTCACTGATGAACTTCTTGAACCAGATAGCTTTCTTTGTTGCACTGGTTGCAACAATATACTCTGCTGATGTTGTCGAATCTGCAACTATCTCTTGCTTAGAACTCTTCAAGCTCACAACTCCATTGATTAGGAAAAACATGAATCATGATTGTGATCGGTAATCATCTTTGTTAGTTTAGAATCTTACATCAGTTTAACCTGTTACCACCAATTGTTCCTCACCATTGTAAACAAGGAACTGATCCATAGTTCTTCTCAAGTACTCAAGGATGTTCTTCATGGAAGTCCAGTGACTCCCCCAAGATCTTATTGATATCTTCTTGTCATGATCATTTCATATGAGACATCTGGATGGGTACATGGAATTGCGTACATGATAGATCCAATTGTAGATGCATATGGAATCTTATTCATGAGCTCCCATTCTTCACAAGAATTGGTACATTGAGCTCTAGACATTGTAACTCCATGAGACATGGGCAGTTTCCTCTCTTTGAGTTCTCCATGTTGAACCTCTTCAACACGTTGTCAATGTATGTTCTATGACTTAGTCTAAAACACCTTCTATTTCTATCTCTATAGATCTTGATACTAACATATAGGATGCATCACCTAAGTCCTTCATAGAGAATGCATTTCCTCACCAGTTCTTTACCATTTGTAGAGAAGGAATGTCATTCCTCATCAATAGTATGTCATCTACATATAATATGAGTAATACTATTATGCCCCCACTAACCTTCTTGTACACACAAGGTTTGTCTTTATTTTGAGTAAATCCGAACTCTTTGATTGTCTCGTCAAAATAAAGATTCAAGCTATGATATGCTTGCTTCAATCAATAGATTGACTATTGAACAAACTCTATTTGTGTCCTTTGGATTTATAAAACCCTCAGGTTGTGTCATGTACACATTCTCAAGAAGATTCCCATTAAGTAATGTGGTTCTAACATCAATTTGCCAAATCTCATAGTCATAATACGCTACAATGGCGAGCATGATTTTTATTGACTTAACTATGCCAACTGGTGAAAAAGTTTCATCATAATCAACACCTTGAATTTGTTTGAAACCTTTTGCAACCAATCTGCCCTTATAGGTTTTTACATTACCATCCATTTTAGTCTTCTTCTTGAAGACCCATTTGCACCCTATGGGTTTTACCCCTTCAGATGAATCCACCAAGGTACATACCTTGTTAGTGTACATGGATTCTATCTCAGATCTCATGGCCTCAAGCCATTTTATAGACTCTGGTCCCTTAGTAGCTTCTAGGTAGGTAGTTGGCTCATCATCTATGACCAACACACCACCTTCTTGAGTAACGGGATAACCAAATCTTTCAGGCTCAAGGCATTTCTTACTAGATCTATGAGGTTCTTATGTTACAAGAGGAACTTAAGATTCCACAATAATTTGTGAGTCTTCTCGTTCCTCCTGTACCTCTATACGTTCAATGTTTTCTTGCTGGTCTCGAACAACTTCGAGTTCTACTTTTCTCCCACATATTTATTTGGAAATAAATTCCTTTTCAAGGAATATGCCAGTCCTAGCAACAAACACTTTGTTGTCAGATGGAGTGTAAAACTAATATCCCCTGGTTTCTTTGGATATTCAAAAAAATAACATTTATTAATATTTGGGCCCAAGCTTTTCAGGAAACATTTTCTTCACATAAGATTCACATCCCCAAATCTTCATAAATGATAGATCTTAATGTTTCTCACACCATATCTCATATGGTGTCTTTTGAACTGATTTAAATGGTATGTGGTTAGATGTAATTGTTTCGATTTCTAGAGCATAACCCCAGAAGGAAGATGGAAGATAAAAAAAACTCATCATAGATCGCACCATATCAAGTAATGTGTGATTCATTTTTTCTGATACACCATTGTGCTGTGGTGTTCCAGGTGGAGTCCATTGTGATATGATACCACGGGCTCACAAAAGGTCCTCAAACGCTTGACTTAAATATTGTCCACCTCAATCAGAACAAAGTTCCTTAATACTTTTACCAAGTTGGTTCTACACTTCATTCATGAAATCCTTGAAAGGGTTTCTAACTTATGTTTCATCAAGTAAACATAACGATACCAATTGAAGTCATCAGTAAAGGTAATGAAGTATTGATAACCACCTCTAGCATTTGTTCTAAAAGGGTCACACACATCAGTATGTATGAGTCCTAATAGATCACTTTCCCTTACACTATTTCCAATGAAGGAAGTTTTAATCATCTTATCCAACAAACAAGATTCACATGTCTCTATTGATTCAAAATCAAAACAGTCTAGATATCATCTTTATGGAGTCTAGAAATTTGTTTATCATTGATGTGCCCTAGACAACAATGCCAAAGGTATGTTTGGTTTGAGGTGTTGGGTTTTTGTCTTTTGGTATTTATGTTATACACACTTGTATCCAGATCTATCAAGTATATACCATAAGACATTGGGGCATTGTAATAAAAGATCCCATCTTTACTAATAGAACATTGACCATTCATTATAAGAAAACTAAATCCATTCTTATCTAAACATGATACAAATATGATGGTCTAATTAATAGAAGGTACATAATAACAATTCTCCAACTCTAATATAAGCTCACTTGGTAGAGATAACTCATAGTTTCCAACATCACTAGAAGTAACTCTTGCTCCATTAGCAACGCATAGTTCAACCTCACTTTTCTTCAACGGTCAACATCTTTTTAGATCCTTACGTTTGAGAAAATGTTTAATACACATCCAGTATCCAGTACCCAAGATGAAGAAGTAGTGGAGTTAATCTCAATTATGCATATACCCGAAGTAGAGATCTCTATCACTTGCCTCATATTCCTTAGTTTCCTTATCCCTCTCCTTATTTTGAGTGTAGAAGACTTGGATTTCAGATTTGCCTCAAACACTTCTTATCCTTGTCTTTGTCCATGGAATCTATTTTGCTAATCACCATCATAGGTTTTTCCTTCTTCATTTTTGCTTTGACATTTAACATTTCAAGCAACTCAGACAGTACTTTAGCCATGCCACTCAATTGATAGCACTCGATAAGCTAGCAATATGATTTAGGAAATGATTGCAAAATCTTTTTTGTGGCCTACTCCTGACCTAAAGGAAATCCAAGTCTTTCTAAATGTTCCACATACCCAATCATATTGAGAATATGGGGATCTAATGGATCTCCCTCTATCAGTTTTCACTCAAACAACACCATAGAGACATTATACCTTTCTTTCTTATCATGCTATTTATGCAACTCAAAGTTCATAGGTCCCAACATAAGGTTCTCAATGTCTACAACATCATTGGCATGTTTCAAATAAGCATCTATTTCAGCCTTAGGTGCATATGGAGTGGGTTTCTCCAGGGACACAACGAACGCTTCTTAAAGTCTTGAACCGATTATGGAAGTTTATCCCTTTTGGATTGTCCTTCTTAAGGACCGATCATAATGGTTGTGTGTTTTCTATTTATATCTACAAGGGTAAAATTTTGATTTTGTCAAAACACTTTAATTCAATAATATTGAAAATATTTAATTAGGCCTTTAATTAATTATCACTCTCACATTTTTCTTGAAATTGATAGCCCTCACTACCAATTTGTAAGATTATTGTGTACAATCTTCTAGTGAGCCATGATTCAAAACAATTAAGTCAATACCCAATCAATGCCTGGTGCTCATGACCAATTATTAAGCTAGGAAACATTAGTCAATTGTATCCCATGCAATTGTTGGATAGATGGTATGCACAACTCCTTGCCATAGTCCATCTCTATGCATCTAGGCATTTAATCCTATTAAGTTCACATAGTTAAGTCTGACCCATAAACCAACACGATATAATATGCACTCTACCATGGCAAACCAACATATCTACTACCACTCTTCCACAAGATAGACAGTGTAGCATGCTAGGGCATGCCCACGCTTGGTTGATCAAGCTTTTCTTGTGTGCTTTTTATGAAAAGCATATGAGATTTAATATTTATTGAGATATTTATATTTATAAATATATATATATACCTATCCAATCACAACATAATTATAGTATTTTATACATGCTACATACCATAAACAAAAACATTCAATCATAAACACAAATGATGGTTATGGCCATGTCTATTGTAATTCTTTAAAGTTACAAGGAATTACTACCACCTATGGTCTACATCACATGCATCAACCTGTTGTTGATGAAGATCTGTGCTTGAACCAATCTTGGTTGATTGGTTCAACACTTGAAATGATCGGTACACCTCCTGGTTGGTTGGTTGGTGGGTCAGATCGATTATTTGTTCCAAATGACGTCTGGACATCTCCAGTCAATTAGTTAGCCCACCAGCCGGTCGGTTCAGCTCCACCTATTGTCATGGTCCTCGTTCCTCCAGACAATCAGTTTGTCTTCTGAAATGTGTGGTGCATCTGGTGTTGAGTGTCTTCTTTTCCATAACAAGAATGAAAACTATCCTAATCCTATCTAACATAATACATGGCAATAAGGAAAACATCAAGTTACATCCAAGGGGAGCATACGAAGGAAAGAATTAATACGTTTACATATGAAAGAGAAGATAGAGGCTTGGTATGGAAACTGGGATAAAATAAGAACAACAACCATCCAACCTAACACAAAGATCTAGGGGTTATGGGTCATAACAATGCTAAACATCCACCATCAAAACCAATTTTAGGAGGATGCATGTAAATTGCATATATATATATATATATATATATATATATATATATATATATATTAGTTGGGATCGTATGTGGCACTTAATCGAATATGCACATCAATCATTTTAAGTATTAGCATACTATATAGTAAATAAATAATGAAACAAAATCTGATAATGTCAATTAAATCTCAAAACATAGTAAATTGATGTATCTCTGATACCACTGTAGGGAAATATGGTATCAGATAAGGCAGTGGAAAATAATTTTTACTAGCCATATTCTTCTAGAATAGTAAATTGTGTCAACAAATATGTAATAAGAAAGAGGGTGGCAAGATTTATGCCTAGTCCTGGAGTAAGTCCAGTGATGCTTGTTGCAATGTGAATTTTTCTTCAAGTTGCACCTAGACGGCTATCTACGTTGTCCTCCTGATTGATCACCATGGATCGTAGTTGACATTGTCCTCATAGAAGCAGGCAAAAGCCTCATTACCTTTTTTGTAGTCCACACAACTACTGGGAACTTCTGTCATTATGCATGAACAAAAAGGAAGGAGTTGTCCCTTTTGGTCAGCATGCAAGTGCCGACTTTCTCTCCCAACAATCTCTCGCTTTCTATCCCTCCCTTTGATGGGTAGAACTTGCTTGATCTCTCTTGCCTACCACAACTAGAGTGCACAAAAATTGTCAGAGCTATTATTATGTCTATGGAATGCCCCCAGTTCCCATCTATCTCTAGGAGGGTCAGAATTAGGATTCTAGTCTAAGCAGGAGTGGAAGAGATAGAATTTCATAAATTTTCTAGAACCAACAAACATTGAACCAGTCAGTTCACACATAAGACAATTGATTCAACACTTGAACCGATCATTTCACTATGTTTCCTATTCACAATTTTATTGACAATTAAATGTTATTAATGCACCACATGATGTCAGCATAAATCTCTGATCCAATTGAATTGATCAACTAATGGGTCGGTTCACAACCTGAATTGGTCATTTTAGAGAACTGAGCCAATCGGTTCACTTGTTGAACTGGTCATCTCATGGATCTGATTGCCAATCTTGGTTCAATTGACATGACACTTGAATCGATCAGTTCAACACTTGAACCTTTCGACTCTTAGTCTGGTCAGTTAACTTTCAATTAATGTTGTTTATTTTTTTTTGTGTGAACCCAACTCATCTATTACTTTTTCTGAATGTTTTTACATATTTACAAGTAAGTATGTACCATCTCAGGGAACATCCTAAACTAAGAGTACTAACAAAAGTAGAGAAAAAGGAAAAGAACTGCACATCTTTACAACAACAAATTATCTGCTCAAGAAAAGATCAAAATCATTTAGGATGAAATTTCGTAGCTGTGAAGCATCCCTTGAGACTCATATATGAACTCGGTCATTCCTCTCCTTCTAAGTCTATAGGAAAACACAGAGTCAAATCACGTGAAGCTTTCTGTTATGTAATCTACAGACGACCTCCATAGAATCTGGATTCTAGAAGTTAAGATGCTCACAAGTAAACCTCCAAATGTTCATGGTGTAATCACAGTTAAAGAAAATATGATCCACCTCCTCTTCATCTCTCTTGCAAAGAAAGAACATATATGCCAAACTAATACCAAGATGCTTAATATAACAAGAAGTAGGGACTCTGTGATGACCAATTTTCTAGCCCAAAATCCTAAAGCTACAGGGACTTTTATGACTCCAAAGCCATTGAAAGAAAGGAATCGACTCAGATTTGGATCTAAGGCAATCTCATACAATTATGAAATTCACTTCAGACCTTCCATCAAACAAGATATCATCACTACTATGCTGGGGTGGAGGAAGGGTTTTGAGGAGATCAAATAATCTGGTATGAAGTCTAGAATTCTAAAAGGACCAGTTGCCATTTTCAATAAGGCAACTCACTTTAGCACCATTGTGAAAACCCAGATGAATAACGCTATGACGACCTAGAATCTCAATAACAAATTTAGCACTATGGACCCATGGATAATTCCAAATGGAAATGTAACAACCATCACCAATGACAAAGGTAATAAAATTTCTCAGACAACTCCTTTCTATGAGAATTCTTCTAAAAATCCAAGAAAATGCATCACTAATAGGTAGAGACCAAAAGGAATTCTTGTTTAAGTACTTATCACAGATCCACTTGATCCATATGATATCTTTCTTTTTATCTAGGTTCCATCCGTTCAACAGAATAGATGATTTGATAACATCCTGAATGTTCTTAATACCTAAACCACCTTCATGTTTAGGTTTCACAATGTCACTTTGTAACATACTAGATCTCAGACCCTACCCTGGAAGTTGACATTTTGGACTTAGCCAAACAAGGTTGAAGGTTAGACCTAAATAGATGTTAGTGTATAACCCAATGAGCTAATGCATGTATAGATCACCTTAATGTAACATAATGTTCTAACATAAATCTTAGGTTTATAATGGATACATAAAATATGCCACGTAACTCATTTTGGTGGTAATATGAAAATAAGAAACTTAATTGGATTAATAATTTAGATAATGGGTTGTTAATGGGCCATATGACATATCTCATAAAAATAAGTCTCAAAAGTGGAAACAAACTTCAAATTTGAAATCTACATATCAAAATTAGCCTACATGTCAAATTTAATCTTATTTAGACAACCTTCAAATATTAGGATAAGTTTAGGAGAGAGAAAACGAGTAAAAGGAATAAATAATGAATAATGTGATTATATAAATTCAAATATGTAAATAATGGAAAATTCATATTCAACACATCAATGATAACTTGTGGATGAAGTTTGGTCCAATTTGGATGTTGTTTGTGCAAGTTATGCAATTTTAGGTACATTCTGAACTTTTCTACAATTTACCCAATTAAGAGGTTTTCTTTTCAAATTGTGACATGAATTATAATCCGTATATATTCGCTTACCATTCTTGAGTTTTTTAACCATGGGGAACCTAGTTGCACCTTGGTTTGAAGGTGTTACTTTCCAAGGGAATTATAGGGATTACCCTCTTTATAAATGAGCTGATCTTTAAAAGCTATCAACCAATGAGGTTATTTCTTTGATTGGAGGTTGGTTGGTATGGCCCATAAGTGTCCATAAACAACATTTGATATTCAATAAGCCTCTATGAGCTATCCTATTGCATGGCCATGAAATCCCTAGGCTAAGGACACATGGAAATCTCCATGGACATCTCATCCTTGACTTCTTCCTTATCCATAATGGTTTGCATGTCCATAGGCATTCTTAGCATTGGACACATGGAAAGTAACTTAACACCTCGTGCTTGACTTATTCCTTATCCATGAAGGCTTTCATGTTCATGGACACCCTTATACATGACACATGGAAAGTCTCATAGACACCTCATACTTGACCTCTTTCTTTATATAGCCATATCTACCCCTTCCCAACTCCTAATTCAAAAACTCTTACTCTCCTTTATTTCCTCTAGCTTAGAGCATCATTCCTACTCTGTATTGCCACACAGGTGTTGTCCCAAGGTAAAAGGAGGATCCTACCTTGGTGAAGAAGGCTCCTAGGGTTTCAAATTTCTCTATTTAGGATTTCTTAAGCTCCTCCTTGGTGATTTTGACCAAAACTAGTAAGTATCCTCCTTTCCTTCCCTATTTTCATGTCATTAGTCTTCATTACACCTTCCTCTTGGTCGGAACCATGGCATTCCATGGTGAAACCGCACCTAGAACCCATCAACACCTCATCTCCATGTTCTTTTCTTAGGGTTTTTCACCTCTAAAGTGGAGAAGGTGCTTCTTGCTCGAGATAGGAGCTTTGTTGGAGAAACCAACCTCTCTAAGCTTGGGAGCCTTACTTATTGGACCTTTCCACCTTCTGTAGAGGTTCTTTGGAGGCCTAGGCTTGGATCTAGAAATGACTTGGACTGTTTAGACTCTAAAGTTGAGGTATGGTGTATCCCCTATTCTTCTATGTTGAGCAATTCACCTATGCATATTCATTCTCTTTGTCCTATGGACATTAGCCAATACACAATGTCTTTTCTTTTGAAAATCATGGTTCATGTGGACTACCTTATTTGATATTGATCATGTGATCATGGATATTCTTTTGAACTCTTATCTTATGCTTTGTTCATGATGGAACTCTAAAAGATGACATGTGATGTCTTTTGCCCACTTATGAGGTGAATGTATATGTTGGTCACTTATGTGGTGACTAGTTTATATATTCTGAATATACTTTCTACTTGCAACTACATTAAACATGCTATGTGATTTAGTATCACTAGAGTAGTGTAATTGCATTGTTTTTTTATGGCAGATGTGTTATTTCCTGCCGAGCAGATGTGATATTTCCTGCTGTTTTTGGGATGGAAAGGAACCTCATACCCAGGGCAAGATGTGTGATTCTTGTGGGATATTTTATATATTTGGGAGATTGGTAGTATTCCTTTCACTATTAGGTTTCAATTTTATGATACTTGGCTGCCTTTGTGTTTATATTGTTCTAGGTCTATGCTTATCTCACATGCATGAAGGTTGATGATGATTGTAGGGGTGTGTGCCATACTTTCTTTACATGTGCTAGTATGACACAACTTTATTGTTTAATTATGCCAAGTATCTCTTTTGTTATTGAAAATCATTTCTCTTGATACCCACTTGGGTTGTCCTTATCTTTTACATGGGAAGCCTTTACAATTTGATGTCCATTATTCCATATATTTCTCAATATCCTCTTTAGTATGCACATACCAGCCTATCCTGATGTCATCTATTTTCTCTTCTTGCTGGGATATGCTTCCAACCCTAGGTGTAGGACTTGGTTGATAAGGCATGAAGTTTTGGACTAGCTTAAGGAGTTAAAGCTTGGAGACAGTTTTTATGGTTTAGAATTCTCTCTACTTAGATCCTTATGTTGTATCATACATGTAAACCCTAACGGGATATTATGATGTACTTTTGTAATCTTTTGTGAAAATTTACTATAGTCATTATTTTTATTCTGATGCTATACTTTGGTTGTTTTGAATACCATTTATTGAAGTTTGAAAATTTTGCACCTATTCTAGCATACCTTTGAGTGTGTTTGGAATGGATGTTTTATTCTTCAAATTTTTAGTAAGGGGGTAATCCCGCCTCCTTGCACACTTCACTTGATAAGATGAATATGTTTTCTATTATTAGTCTTTCCCCAAATAAATTTATGACATAAACTCTCAATGTTATCACAAATAGAAGAGGGAATAGGAAAAGCAGAGGTCCAATACTGGAACATGGTAGTGAGAGTAGTTTGAACAAGCTCAACTCTACCAACCATGGAGAGGTGATTGGCTTTCTAACCATTCAGCCTTCCTTTAATTCTATCTAGTAAAGTGCTACAATGCAATTTTTTGAGTTTACCAATTACCAAAAGAATACCAAGGTATCTTTGTGGAAGTGACCCTTCATTGATACCCAAGATAGCACCCATTCTTTCTTTATTAATTTCTTGACTATATAAAGCAACACTCATCTCAGTATTAATCTTAAGACAAGTCACAACAAAGAGATTATCAAGAACCCTCTTAATAGTCAAAGAACTTTGATCATCTACTTCAGAAAAGACCATAAGGTCCTCAACAAAGATCATATGTGACACAAAAAAATTAGAAAAAGCTCTCAACATTTTAAGAATTTTTTTCAGCTACTTCCCTGTCAAAAAGAAGAGTTACAACCTGCATGACCAAGAAAAAAATATATGGAGTTAGGAGGTCACCCTTACGAACTCCATTTCTAGTTTGAAAGCCTCAGAAGCCTCACCATTAATCAAAATTTCATAGGATATCATGTTAAAAATCTATTTGAAATAGATGATCGAGCAGTGAGGAAAATTCATAAGGTGAAGAATATGAAAAATGGCCTCCTAAGACACAAAATCATAAGCCTTTGGGATATCTATTTGAGATATAATCTAGGCTTCCTTCCTTTCTTGTTGAAATTGGAAATGAGTTCACTAGAGAGAAGGACAACATCTTTAATTGACCTAGCTTTCACAAAGGCACATTGATTACTACTAACAATAGATGGCATAACAACTTGCAACCTATTAGTCAATAGTTTAGAAATGATCTTGTAGAAGATATTATAGAGAGAAATTTTCCTAAGGTTCTTGAGGTCATTAGAATCTTGGAATTTAGGAATGAGTGTAATGAAAGTATAGTTAGCTTCATTAAGCATCCTAATAGAAATGAAAAAATCAAGGATAGCTTGAACAATTTCTGACTAGATAATACTCCAATGAGACGTGAAGAACATGCCATGGAACTGATACAGTCTAGGACAATTATCAGTGTTCAAGCTTCTTACAATATCAATAATATCCTTTACAAAGAAGCATCTATCAAGGATAAATTTATCCACAACATTAAGATTTGGGAAGGTAAGACAGTCCAAGACATCTACATCAGCCATGTGATGGTTGTTAAAGATACTAGAGTAAAACTCCACAATATGCTTCTTAATAACAACACCATCCATGCAGATAGAACCATTAATAGTACGGGCCCTAATGTGATTTAGATTCCTTCTAACTTTGATTGATACATAGAAATACTTTGAGTTAGAGTCACCTTCCTTTAACCATCTCACTCTGGAAATCTATCTAAGAAAATATTCTTCATGAAGCCTTGCCAGAAAAGCCTCCTTTCTTTTCACACTCACATCAAATTGAAGCTCAATATTGGAAGGACCAAAATCTAATTTAGACTGGGCTTCTACTACAAAGTACTCTTTCCTTTTAGTTACATAAGTAAAATTACCTATGGAGGTCTTGTTCCACTTTGACAAATCATATCTTAGCCTTTAGAATTTTGAGTAAACTTTGAAGATAGGAAACCAGTATCACTAACAGTCCAACTCCTTCCCACAATAACTTTGAATCATCTTTTTCTGACCACACATTAATAAATCTAAAGGGAGAGAATACATTGCCCCTCTCACCAATATCAAGAGTTTAAATTTTATGGTCGTTGATGATATTAGAGTGCAAAATACCCTTGTAGTCAGAAAACTCAGACATAAACTTGTCATTATAAAGAACCCTATCGATGTAAGAAGTAACAAACTTATACTTAAATTGATGATTGTCCCAGGAAATTAAAGGACCATTTAATTTGAGTTCAAAAAGGTTGTAGTTAAGTGTAGAATTACTAAAATCCTTCATGGATTTCTTAGGAGGGTCCTTCCCCATTTTTTCATCCTCCTTTCTAAAAGCATTAAAATCACCAAGATAACCCAAGGAGAAAGCATAGTGCAACTAATGAGATCAATACCATCCCAAAGATGTACCATGTCAGCATCAGGTTTATGGTCATATAAAGTCGTAAGAAAAATTTTTCTATTGGCTCGAGATACTTCAACGTGAACAAATTGATCAAACTCATAAATCTTCATCACATCACAGTCACACTCCTTCTAGAGAATAACCACTCTTCCAAGAACATGAGAACTATGATTGGATACCCAGTTGAAATCAGAAAAACTCTACTGACAAGTTTGAACATATTCTTCTCTCTAACTTTCATCTCATTTAAAATAACAATGTGGGGATTGAAATCCCTTATTTTGTCTCGAACTGAAGATGCCTTAAGATTAAGGCCTCTTACATTCTAGGAAAGGATATTAACATTGAAGGTATCCATTACAACCAATTGGAACCAGTACTTCACTGGCTTGAGGCTCAACTCTGCTAAAAGAATTATCATTCACAATCTTCAAGTTGTCAAACTTGTTAGATTATGAAGTTTGAGTGATGTGGTCTAGATATTTAGAAGTCTTCCTACCTTTTCCTTTGGTTTTATTCCTCCTATTAACTTTCTGAACTTCAAAGCCATTGTCATTGGCACCCAAAGTATTAACTAAGGAGGGGTGGACAGGTCCACTATCACCTCATCCATCTCTTATGAACTAGATGCATCCCCTTCAATGTTATTCAAAACATTATCTTCAAAACAATCATAGGGGACATGAAACTCTTCCTTGTTGTTACTTAGTCCATACCATCAGAAGTAATGGACTGATCAAATGAGTTCAGTTTGTCAGAACTTATGTCAGTAACCTCATAGACAACTAACTGAGAAATAGAAATGATCTTCTTCATCCAAACCTTCTTCATAGAAGGAGCAGGACCACTAGCAACCTCCTTACAGTCATAGTGACTGAATAAGTTTCACACAACATAGGCCTTCACCACCATTCATATTCAAAATTGATCATGTGAGTGTCACCCTTGTCAATGGACACCTCTAACTCCATTAGAAACTCATCAGAAGCCAGCATAAGGATCTATAATCTAGCAAAGTCAAGGTTCCTCAGTTCAAAAGTGTATCTATCAGCACGAAGAGGATTTCCTAAGAATGAGCTGATCCTAGTGAACATTTTTATATCCCCCAATTCGAGAGGTAAGTTGTAAAATCTACCCAGATAGGCATATCCGTCAACTTGAACCTCTTTAGGGAGTCTCTCGGCTTCCATTGCATTAGTACTATAGGTTTTCCTCTAACAAAGTAAATTCCATTGTATAAGACATTCTCCATATCTAACTCGTCTGAGAATTTGATGAGAAAAAATCCCTACCTATGATTCATGACTTCAATTATACCCTTAAGGATCTAAGATAGATGATGAATGCATATTCATCATGATTTTCAGTCACATTAAAGAGCTTCTTCTCCATACGGGTCTTGCTGAGACACGTATGCATGGCCACTTCTTCACATTCAAGCGCCTTCAACTTCGGGAAAGGCTTGACAGAGTTATCGCTAATGATGATTGGCTCAATGTATACGGAAGGTACAAAAATACTATACAACCTTGTTTACACTTGGACCACAACCCTATTCTTATTTCCAATATGAAAAGTCAAGGAGCACAAAGGTAGGTGTTCAAAACGAAAGCCAGTTGGGCATCCATACTAGAGTTTCAGACGGAGCTGCTTCCTCAATGGCGACGCGATCTTTCTTTTCTATAAGCTCTGCCCATCTTCCAACGGGCAGCTACCAAATGGGATAACCAAAAAAGGCGGGCCAAACATAAGGAAACACATCGTATCTTACACAAGCTTGATCGCTGTCATGTACTGAATAGTAAAAATCCTTGTATTGCTAATGATCTTCTATCTATCACCCTTCAAGAACAATATAGCCGCATACTACTCCAGGAGGAGATGGATTGGCGTCAAAAATCACATGTAACTTGGCTTCAAGCTAGTGACAGAAATACCAAGATCTTCCACTCTTTTGTTAAAGCAAGGAGGCATTTCACTAAGATCAACAGGCTGCGTAATGAAGAGGGAGAATGGATTGATGACCCTATAGCGCTTAAATGCATGATCAAGAATTATTTTGAAGCCCTTATGTCCACAAACAGTAATAACTTAACTCAAGCCAGCAACATCAACAACTTTATTGTCTCCTTTGTCCAACTATCTCCACAACAACTAAACATTATCGGTCGCACGCCCGGGCCAGATGAAATCAAACAAACACTCTACCTGATGGCACCATCCAAGGCGCCAGGCCCAGATGGAATATACATTGAATTCTTGCAGTCGAATTGGAGTAGGGTTAGCAATTATGTCCTTACAACAGTCCAAGCCGCATTCAACACCGAAACCATCGACCACAAGATGGCAGATTCATATATGGTTCTTATCCCGAAAACAAGGAAACCATCCAGTTGCCCATATTTGAGGCCAATCTCACTCAATAATTGTTTCTTTAAACTTATTTCTAAGATCCTTGTGGAGCGGATAAAGCGTCATCTCAACCAATGGATTTCTGAAACACAATGAAGCTTCATTCCCGGTTGACAGATAGAAACTTGGGCTCTACGATTGCACAGAAATATAGTTGTCATGGATTAACCACGGTCATCTGATCATGGGTCTAATGAAGTCTTCATTGTTGCCTAGTTGGATGATGTAATAGCCCTTTTCAAGGTCTATAGCTCTGAAGGAGTCCGTCGGGGACCAGAGAAAAGAGAGTTTGTTAACATGTGCTTGAAACCCTATGTTTCCGCCTAGCATCTTGACGATGATTGCATACTTGTAGGGTTCCAGCAACTGCGGTAGGGAGTTGGGATTGATCGTGATGGCTGGTAGGGCTCCACTTCTGTCGACTAAGATATCATTTAGTGTCAGGTTATCTGGGGACACAGTCTTGATCTAGTTAGATACTTTGCGTCCAGTCATGGCGTCATGGTAAGAACGTTCTATTGGTTGCGGTTGTGCGGTTGCTTCACATGGGATCTTGGCCTCTTTTTGATTTAATACATCCAATTACAATTACTAAATATGAAAATGTGCAAAATTTTCTAATTGGTTCAATTATCAAGGTTTCTAACTGAGTTTATATTGCTTTTATGCAGGTCTTGATGAGGTTGAACAATCAGCTAGGACCCACCTATATCTGCCCTTGATCTACTCTCACTCACCCTCGGTCTTGACCATACGGTCTTTCCCATACAGTTTCATCCATACGGTCTCAAGACCGAATGGACATATGCTCATGTCGAGACCGTTTGAGTATTACTGGTCTGTGAGACCGTTTGGAGTTGGGGCTGCAAGACCATTTGGAGGTGGGAACGCGGGACCATTTGGAAGAGGTCGCGAGACCATTTGACGCAGCTGCAAAACTGTTTGGAAAAGGCGGGACTGCAAAACTGTATGGGGGTTGGCTGCCAGAACGTTTAATAAAGCTACGTGCATGGGACCGTTTGAAGTATCCTGCACAAAACTGCTTAATGAAGCACACTGCAGTAGACGGTTTGATAAAGTTGGCTGCGAGACCGTTTTGGCTTGCATGAAACTGATTGCAAAAGTAATCGCATGTAGAACATTTAGTTTGGTAGCTACATGCATGCGAGAAAGCATGCATGCATGAAACCGTTGGAGGCTGGAAAGTATGGAGGAAGATCTGCCAAATCTATTGATTAAGCACGTGCATGAGGACCGCATGCAAGTGAGACCGTTTGGTCAGTTGTTCAAAATCGTATGAATATCCAAGACCGAATGGAGGCTGGCCTTAAGACTGAATGGCAAAGCATATTGCAGCAAACCGTTTGATGTTGGAAACCATTTGATATCACAAACCGTTTGGATTAGAAAGGCATGCATGCATGCATGAAACCGATCGATAAAGCACTTTGCAGCAGACCGTTTGGAGAAAGCATTACCAAACTAGTTGGATAAGGTTGCGAGACCATTTGGAGAAGTCTTATGCATGCAAACTAAGAAGGCCCTCACGGTCTCAAGACCGTGAGGATGTTAAATTGATCCAAAGCAGCAGACCAAATTAAGGCAATTATTTCAAAACTGAATGGCCACATTACTTGCGAGACAATTTGATCAAATGGCTTGCATGAAACTGATTGCAAAAGCAATCACGTGAAGACCGTTTGATAAAGTGGACCATGAAGACCGTTTGTTAAAGTGGAAGAAGTGCAAACCGATTGATAAAGTAAATGCATGAAGCCGCTTGGATACATGCACGTAAGATTCAAAACCATTTGGTCAACTTATAACTAAACCATTTGGAGCAAAATATCTCAAGACCGTTTGGGCTGAAATCACACCAAAAATGTGAGGGCCAGACCCGAGCCTATAAATAGGACCAGCAGTGTCCTCATTTGAGCATCAGATCTGGGACGCCGCCAGGCTACCCGAGCACAAGATTTGATCCAGATCTGTCTGATTCTGCGACTGCTACTTCACCTGTCGTTCTTGTTGAAACTCAAGGAGACTGAGAAGAGAAGGAAGGAGGAGTGAGAAATACTACCCGGTCTATCTTGGCATCCCTTGTTCTTCGTTTAGATCTGCTCCGACATGATGTAGGAGACTGCATCATCTTCACCGAGCTATGACTGCCTTCTACATCATGCTCATGGTAGATTCCTCTCTCTTTCTTATTCTTCTTGTTTCTCTCATCATGAGCGAGTAGTTCCTTTTCACTGGGGTGTGGGGACTAGCCCCGCTTCCCATGCAACCATGTTTTTTCATTTAAAATTCCAAGGCAATGTATATAACTTTTTATTTCATTGCTAATTGATATGCTTGTAGTTGATTACCTGCTTGCTTTCATCTTCTTCTTCTTTTTGTAGTATAGAATGTCGATTAATGAGGTAGAATCCTTGATGAGAAATCTGATAGAGTTCCTTGAGGTTGTAAGTGTATGATCCGTGAGGGGACGAGCCATCTAGCCTACGGTGATGCTTATGTGGTCTAAACATCCCTCACGGAGGACCACAACCTTAGTTGGATGTTGTATCTTCTTGTTAATCGTCGATGTTTACTTGAAGACTAATCTCCTACATGTATGTTGTTAGCACGGTTGACTCCCAAACTAGAAATAGAATGGGATACCTTGAGGTCGTAAGTGTATGATCCGTGAGGGGACGAGCCATCTACCCTATGGTGATGCTTCTGTGGTCTAAACATCCCTTAGGGAGGGCCAAAACCTTAGTTGGATGTTGTATCTTCGGAACCGTAAGTGCATGACCCGGATGGCGACGAGAAATCTGATGCTTAAGGGGATGCTTACACGGGCCTAAACATCCCTCCGAGAGGGTTTGCAGTAGTTCCATTTGGATAGTTAGATGCTTGCATGGATGTTATGTGTTTGGATGTGTTTGCATGTGCAATGGTGGTGAAACCTGATACCATCCTAGTGAGTCTATATCAGTAATCTAGAACAAACTTTAATTCTACTCTTTTACTTTCTTGCATTTAGTTTAATTAACCTCAACCAAATCAATCATTTTAAATATTAGTCTCACTTGAGCTCGATTCAACTAACAAAGATTCTTAAAAACATTGTCTCTTGGGATTCGATCCTTAACTATACTGTGATAAGACCCGTCCTCTTGCGGGTGGTATTATTGCACGAGGTTTTGGTAAAAGCTTGGAGATTTTAACCTCGAGTGAATTTGTTAGTGCGATATTTGCCACGTCAAATTATGGCGCCATTGTCGGGGACAACAGAATTAGTTGGTCAAATCTAGTTCTTTTAAGGCTAATCTAGTATTTTACTTTTTGAAACCATTGATCATCTACTTGAATTTCACTCTACTCCATCAATCTTACTTAAAATCTTTTTATTTTACAAACTTCAATAAGGACTAGTGCATGCACCGTTTGAATAGTCCCAGACTCACTGCCGGCTTTGATCCCGAGATTGACAGAACCTTTCACCGTCAAAATAGAGAAAACCAAGAAAGAATGGCTCAAGAGGAGAAGATAGCTCGAAGGGTAGCTCAAGCCCTCCATACATAGAGTGATAGGCTCATGCAAGAAGCCCGAGCTTCCGTTCAACAAGAAATCTTAGCAGCACAAGCAGCGGCACAAGCAGCAAAACTGCAAAAGGATCTTAGGGAATTCTCTATCCCTAAAGCTGCTGACGCTCATCATCCAGTACAACCTCCTCCCATCAATGCTGCCAATTTTGAGATTAGGGCACATTGGATCACATTGCTTCAAAACAACCCATTCTATGGCAAACAAGGAGAGGATAGTCAGGAGCAGCTTTTGAGTTTTATTGATCTATGTGCTATGACAAAGCAAAACAGTGTATCCGATGATGCCATCAGACTCCGCCTTTTCAAGTATTCACTTGCTGATAGAGCAATAAGATGGTACAATTTATTTCAAAGTGAACCCATCACCACTTGGGAACAACTTTAAAATGTATTTTTGGGAAAGTTCTACCCTCCCTCTCTCACCTATGAAATTAGGGGACATATAACAAATTTCACTCAAGTCCTTGGAGAAATCCTTGCTGAAGCATGGGATAGATAAAAAGAGCTTCTATGCAAGTGTCCACACCATGGAATTCCTAAGAATCAACTCATCGACATTTTCTATAGGGGTGTGGACGATGATATCAAAAGGTTTTTAGATTCCTCATCTGGAGGAAACTTCATGCATCAAAGTTATGACAGCGCATGGAGGGTCTTCACCCTAGGAGCTAAAAATCAAGCTAATTGGGGAAGGTTTGTAGGAAAAGGAGTGTTGAAGGTAGCTATGGGTGAAGTTATTCCCGAATACAAGTCAATCGTTGAAACCCTCAAACTCCTAGTAGACAAGCAAGACCATATCAAATCATCCCTTGCTGCATTTGGAAGAGAACGTGCACCCCTTCAACAACAAGAATAGATCAAGTCTGCTTCTTTGTTCTGTGAAGCATGTAAAGGAACTGATCATTCCACTTTAGCATGCAATGTTCTATATGATGTTGTTCCAAGCAATGTATGTGGACAAGGAGATAATGGTCAAATGGAAAATCTTAATGTTGTTAATACCATCCCTGGTCAAGGTTATTACAATCTGAATCAGAATAGGAACCATCCATGGTTTCAATATGGAAACCCTTTTGGAGTAGTAAAATCACATCAATTTGGTTCGAACAATCAACCACGAGGCCCACCAGGATTCCAGTATAATCAACAATAGAATTTTGGAAATCAAGGAAATTTCAAGGGAAGCTTTCAGAATAGGAACTTCAATAATTATCAAAACAATTCTCAGTACCAGAATCTTAATCAACCTCAAGGACAACAAGCCGGTCCCATCTCACCTGATGACAAGCTATCAGCCATAGAAAAGATGTTGCAAACTCAGCAAACTATGATAGCTAACCAACAAGCTCAGTAGAAGGCTATTGAATCCCAACTTGTAGCTAGCATTAAGCCACCAGTTGGGGTTTTTGCTGGCCAACCGGAAAACAATCCTAAGCACCCAGAACAACTGAAGATGGTCACCACCAGGTCAGGAAAGGACTATTCTGATCCTCCTGTCAGGCCACTTGTGATTATTACAGAAGAGGATGAACCTGGGATTGACAAAGACTCAACAACACCTAAGTCTCAACTAAAAGAATCAGTAACCACCGATAACACATACAAGGGAAGTCCTGAGAAACCTATCGATGAAGAAACTGAAACACCAGAACATGATATCCCTGTATACAAGCCTCGTATATGTTTCCCTTCTCGTTTAAGGCAAGCCAAGCTTGATACTCAGTTCAATAAGTTTAAAGAAGCTATGAAGAAACTTCATGTTGATATACCCTTTTTGGATGCGCTGGCTGAGATACCAGCATGGACAAAGTACTTAAAGTCTCTCCTCACCAGGAAATATATAATTGAAGAATATGAGACAGTCAAGTTAACTAAAACCACTTCAGATATCGTCCAGAGTAAGATGCCCAAGAAGCAGAAAGATCTAGGATCTTTTGGGATTTCCTGCCATATCGGTGATTCTTCATGCAAGAAAGGACTAGCAGATCTTAGTTCTAGCATCTCTATCATGCCACTCAGCCTCTACAAAAGGCTAGGGTTTGCTGAACTTCTTCCAACTGACATGACCATACAACTCGTATAAAATTCGATAAAACGTATGTTAGGAATTATTGAGGATGTACCTTTCAAGGTAGGAAAAGATTCCTATGTTCCGTGCGACTTTGTCATCATGGACATAAAAGAAGATGCCAGATATCCTCTCATCTTTGGATGTCCATTCCTTGCCACTGCAAGAGTTCTAATTGATGTTGAAGTAGGAACATTGCTACTCAGACTTGGTAAAGAAACTCTTGAATTCAAAGTTTTTAAAAGTATGCAAAGGACAAGCATGCAAGAGGAAGTTTATCTTATCGATTGCATAGAGAAGATGTCACTTCTGACTCAAGAGAATCATAAATTAGACGATCCATTAGAAGTTTCTCTAACGGATCCATCGGTTGATGATCCCATCAATGAACAAGTTAAAGAATATGTTCTCGACCTTGACACTGCTGACGAAGACTCTGAAGCCAAAATGGAAGAATTCAAGGCTGTGGAAGCTACTGAAGAAACATACAAAAAATGAGTAGCCCCTGAGATGAATCCCCTACCCGAGGGGCTGAAGTATGTGTTTTTGGATGATCTTGAGGTTTGTCTGATTATTATAAATTCCGATCTAACGACTGAGCAAGAAGATAAACTCCTGAAAGAACTAAAGGAAAGAAAGAAAGCCATCGGTTACAAAATGAGTGACCTCACTGGGGTTAGTCAAGCATTGTGTATTTACAAGATCCCTATGATGGAAGATCACAAGCCAACTATTGAACATCAATGGAAATTGAATCCAAATATGAAGGAAGTAGTCTGTCGTGAGGTCATTAAACTGCTCACTGCTGGAATAATCTATCTGATATCAGGCTCGCCATGGGTGAGCCCAGTGCATGTAGTCCCGAAGAAAGGTGGAACAATTATAATACAAAATGAAAACAATGAACTCATCCCCACTCGAACAGTCACAGGGTGGAGGATGTGCATTGATTGTAGAAAGTTAAACAAGGCAACTCAAAAAGATCATTTTCTAATGCCCTTTCTTAATCAAGTATAAGAGCGGATGGCTCATCAAGAATACTTCTGTTACCTCGATGGTTACTCTAGATTCTATCAAATACCCATACATCTAGACGACCAAGAGAAAACTACTTTCACCTGCCCATTCGGAACATATGCATTTAGAAGAATGATGTTTGGCCTCTGCAATGCACCTGCAACCTTCCAGCGTTGCATGGCTGCCATATTCAATGGTCTCATTGAAACAATTATTAAGTTTTCATGGACGACTTTTTTGTGTATGAAGATTCATTCGATTCATGTCTAAAACACCTCTCCCTTATTCTCAAACGATGTGAAGAAGCACACCTTGTGCTAAATTGGGAGAAGTGTCACTTTATGGTAAAGGAAGGTGTTGTCCTCGGCCATAGGGTCAGTAATCGAGGAATTGAAGTAGATAAGGCCAAAATCGAAGTGATTTCCAAGCTCTCCATCCCTATCAATGTAAAGGAAGTTAGAGCATTCCTAGGTCATGCAGGCTTCTACAGATAGTTTATAAAGGTCTTCTCTAAAATAACCAAGCCCATGAAAAACGTGTTACTAAAGGATGCTGAATTCAATTTTGATGAAGAATGTGTTAAAAGTTTCAACAAACTGAAGCATGCCCTTACATCCACACCCATCATTAGAGCTCCTGATTAGGACCATCTTTTTGAAATTATGTGTGATGTAAGAGATTATGTTGTGGGAGCTGTCCTGGGCCAATGTATAGAAAAGAAACATTATGTGATCTATTATGCATCAAAGACCCTCGATGAAGCCCAAAGGAATTATGCTAATACTGAGAAAGAACTTCTAGCAGTTGTGTATGCCTTTGAAAAATTCAGATCCTACCTTATTGGTTCAAAAGTCATTGTCTACATGGATCATGCTGCTATCCGTTACCTTCTGATAAAGAAAGATGCAAAACCCATGCTAATTAGATGGATTCTCCTATTGTAATAATTTGATTTAGAGATAAGAGATAAAAAGGGTACGGAGAATGTTGTAGCAGACCACCTCAATCGCATCCACACTTTGGATACCGAGAAGATTCCGATTAATGATTCCCTTCCAGATGATCAACTAATGAAGGTCTCAGAAGCCACACTGTGGTACTCGGATTATGTGAATTACCTTGCTGCTGGGGTTATCCATCCTCAATGCACTAGAAATGCACTGAAGAAATTTATGCATGATGTGAAACAGTACTACTGGGATGAGTGTACCTTTTCAAACTTTGTGCTGATGGTCTATACAGACGGTGTATTGCTGAGGAAGAAGCTCAACTTATCTTGGAGCAATGTCACTCAGGAGGACATATGAGCTCTAAAAAAACTTCCTTGAAGGTTTTGCAATGTGGTTTCTTTTGGCCAACCATATCCAAAGATTCCCATGACTTTGTCTTATCATGTGAAAAATGTCAAAGATCAGGCAACATAACAAAAAGAGATGAGATGTCGCTGAATCTGTGGCAAGAAGTAGAGATATTCGATGTTTGGGCGTGTACTACATGGGTCCATTCCCATCTTCTCATGGATTTTCATACATCCTAGTGGTGGTGGACTACATCTCAAAATGGGTTGAAGACATACCAACCATCACTAGTGATTCCAAACCCATCATCAAATTATTCAAAGATATTATCTTCCCCCGTTTTGGAGTACCACGTACTGTGATATCTGATGGAGGGTCTCATTTCCTTGAAAGAAGCTTTGAAGCTTTACTGAGAAAGTATGGTGTAACACACAAGGTAGAATCACCCTACCATCCACAAATGAGTGGACAAGTAGAGGTTTCTAACCGTCAACTCAAGGCTATCTTGGAAAAGACTGTAGGCCACAATCGAAAGGATTGGTCGGTAAAAATCAATGATGCATTGTGGGCCTACCAGACTGCTTTCAAAACTCCCCTCAGAACTACACCATTTAGATTAATATATGGAAAGGATTACCACCTTCTTGTTGAACTTGAGTACAAAGCATGGTGGGCAATTAAACAACTTAATTTTGATATGAAGGAAGCAGGCCAAACCAGGATTCTACAACTCCAGGAGCTGGAAGAACTCCGGATGGCATCTTACGAGAATGCACAAATCTATAAAGAACGTACAAAACTTTGGCATGATGACCATCTAAAAAGAAAGGACATACAAGTGGGAGACCAAGTTCTTCTTTTCAATTTTAGATTGTGGTTATTCCCAGGAAAACTCCATTCTCACTAGTTAGGGCCTTACATTGTCAAGGGCATCTACCCACATGGTGCTTTCTCTTTATGGAGTGAAAAGTCAGGTGAATTTGTGGCAAACGGTCAACGATTGAAGAGATACTTCACCTCTTCTGATACAGACTCTGAAACGATGATGGATCTAACCAATCAAACATATCCACCGTAGAAGTTGAATGAATGATGTTGAAACATTAATGTAAAACAAAGGTGCTTGTCAGGAGGCAACCCGATAAATAAAATTTGTATTTAGTTCTAATTTTGAATTAGGATTTTTCTTTAATTTTGTTTTTACCTTTTAGATAATTTTACATTAAATAAAATTGCATCACAAGATGCTATTTTGAGTTTTGATTGGTCTTCATTTTTGAGATTTTCAGATGGAGGATGCAAGCTTATTGGAACGCAATCACATCCGGTGGTCCAAACGACATGCAAATTCCCCTCCATCTCGGATTTAGAGTTGCTCGGGACGAGCAAATTTCTAAGTTCGGGGTGGAGGGTGGGTGGTATGTGTCCTTTTCCACCTTCACAAATCTAAATCAAACTTAATATTTCATCATCGCATTTTTGACCTAATTTTCAAAATTTTCAAATAAAAATTTCAAAATGTTAAAGTTTTTCAAAGAAATTTGAACATATACTGGATGAACTTTTGACACTTCTTCATGCATTCCGAATCATTATACCCTCCTTATTCGAAGCAGATCCTTAAAAGGACCACTTTCTGAAAACTAGCCTTTTGATTGAAATCATCTTGTGAAGCTTATGAATCCTAACATCATGATCTTTATGCAAAAATGGCAAGTGTCTGTTGAATTGATAGGGATCAAACATGTCTTGCTTCCTAACTGACTAGTGGAACAACAACATGGAACCCCCACCGGATCCTCATCAAGTCATTATTAGAGCAGAGTACGATAAAGAGAACAACCTGATGCATGAAATTGTAAATCAAGTTGCATTCTGATCTGAGCCCTCTTCTACACTTCTTCTATCACCTTCGTACCCCTCCATCCATAAAAAAGAAACTAAAATAGCCAAAGTAGTTCCAAACCCTAAGTTCGGGGTGGCACATCACTTCCCTCTATATCCACTTCTTCCATACCCCTCGCAATTAAATAGGGGTGTACCACCAAGAAAAGATGCCAAAGCGCACACAAAAAGAAATGCAATCTCGAGTCGAATAGAGGAGAGATTCACACAAAAATATGCAATAAATGAAATTGCAAATAATATAATAAAAATCTCGAGTCGAATAGAGGAGAGATTTATTTCTTCCTTCCATACCTCCATTCATTCCCTTTTCTACCTAAAGGCATAATTAATGCCTCCACCAACCTAAAATATACCAGTGTGAGATCAAATGTACACTTGTTGTTCTGTGGGTATCTCTGGACTCTTACGAATTTCTTTGACATGCTTGTTGTTGAAAAATGTGAGGAGGAAGTGAAGTTAGAAAGCAAACTCAGGAACGAAGATATGGTAAGATGTGTTTAGTGGTCTCAGGAAGTTGAGATGCGTAGTCATACTAAGTAGAAAGGAAACAATCATGATGTGAAGAGGAGGCAATCACATGACTAGAAAGTATTCATTTGGTGACTGTTTTGGACTTTGTGTTACTCGAGGATGAGCAACGTTTAAGTTTGGGGTGTTTTGATGAATGCATATTCATCATGATTTTTAGTCGCTTTCTTGGGATCTTTTTTATTTAATACATCCAATTACAATTACTAAATATCAAAATGTGAAAATTTTCCTAATTGGTTCAATTATCAAGGTTTCTAACTAAGTTTATATCGATTTTATGTAGGTTTTGATGAGGTTGAACAATCAGCTGGGACCCACCTATATCTGCCCTTGATCTACTCTCACTCACCCTCGGTCTTGACCATATGGTCTTGCCCATACGGTCTTGCCCATACTGTTTCATCCATACGGTCTTAAGACCAAATGGACATGCTCACATCGAGACCATTTGAGGATTACCAGTATGTAAGACTGTTTGGAGCTGGGGCTATGAGACCGTTTGGAGGTGGGAATGCGGCACTGTTTGGAAGAGGTCGCGAGACCGTTTGACGCAACTGTGAAACCGTTTGGAAAAGGCGGGACTGCGAAACCGTATGGGGGCTGGCTGCCAGACCATTTGATAATGCTACGTGCATGGGACCATTTGAAGTAGCATGCATGAAACCGTTTAATGAAGCACACTACAACAAATGGTTTGATAAAGTTGGCTGTGAGACTGTTTTGGCTTGCATGAAAATGATTGCAAAAGTAATCGCATGAAGAACGTTTAGTTTGGTAGCTAGTGCATGCGAGAAAGCATGCATGCATGAAACCGTTGGAGGCTGGATCGTATGGAGGAAGCTCTGCCAAATCAATTGATTAAGCATGTGCATGAGGACCGCATGCAAGAGAGACTGTTTGGTCAGTTGTTTAAAACCGTATGAATATCCAAGATCGAATGGAGGCTGGCCTTAACACTGAATGGCAAAGCATATTGCAACAAACCATTTGATGTTGGAAACCATTTGATATCGCAAACCGTTTGGATTAGAAAGGCATGCATGCATGCATGAAACTGATTGATAAAGCACTTTGCCACAGACTGTTTGGAGAAAGCATTACGAAACTGGTTGGATAAGGTTGTGAGACCGTTTGGAGAAGTCTTATGCATGCAAACCGAGAAGGCCCTCACGGTCTTAAGACCGTGAGGATGTTAAATCGATCCAAAGCAGCAGGCCGAATGAAGACAATTATTCAAAAACCGAATGACCACATTACTTGTGAGACCATTTGATAAAATGGCTTGCATAAAACCGATTGCAAAAGCAATAATGTGAAGACCGTTTGATTAAGTGGACCATGAAGACCATTTGTTAAAGTGGAAGAAATGCAAACCGATTGATAAAGTATATGCATGAAACCACTTGGAGACATACACATAAGACTCAAAACCATTTGGTCAACTTATAACTAAACCATTTGGAGAAAAGTATCTCAAGACCATTTGGGCTGAAATTACACCAAAAATGTGAGGGCCAGACCCAAGCCTATAAATAGGACCAATAGGGTCTTCATTTGAGCATCGGATCTGGGATCCCGCCAGGCTGCCTGAGCATAGGATTCGATCCAGATCTGTCCGATTCTACCACTGCCACTTCATCTGCCGTTCTTTCTGCAACTCAAGGAGACCGAGAAGAGAAGGAAGGAGGAATGAGAAAGATTGTCTGGTCTGTCTTGGCGTCCCTCATTCTTCATTCAGATCTTCTCTGACACGACGTAGGAGACTGCATCATCTTCACCGATCTGCGACCACCTTCTACATCATGCTCATGGTGGATTCCGCTCTTTTTCTTATTCTTCTTGTTTCTTGCATCATGAGAGAGTAGTTCCTTTTCGCTGGGGTGTGGGGACTAGCCCCACTGCCCATGCAATTATGTCTTTTCATTTAACATTCCAAGGCAATGTATATAACTTTTCATTTCGTTGCTAATTGATATGCTTGTAGTTGATTACCTACTTGCTTTCATTTTGTTCTTCTCTTTGTAGTATAGAATGTCGATTAATGAGGTAGACTCCTTGATGAGAAATCTGATAGGGTTCCTTGAGGTTGTATGTGTATGATATGTGAGGGGATGAGCCATCTAGCCTACGGTGATGATTTTGTGGTCCAAACATCCCTCAGGGAGGACCACAACCTTAGTTGGATGTTGTATCTTCTTATTAATTTTCAATGTTTGCTTGCAGACTAATTACCTACATGTATGTTGTTAGCACGGTTGACTCCCGGACTAGAAATAGAATGGAGTTCCTTGAGGTCATAAGTGTATGATCTGTGAGGGGACGAGCCATCTAGCCTACGGTGACTCTTATGTGGTCTAAACATCCCTCAGGGAGGGCCACAACCCCAGTTGGATGTTGTATCTTCGGAACCGTAAGTGCATGACCCAGATGGCGATGAGAAATCTGATGCCTAAGGGGATGCTTATGCGGGCCTAAACATCCCTCTAGGAGGGTTCACAACAGTTACATTTGGATAGTTAGATGCTTGCCTGGATGCTATGTGTTTGGATGTGTTTGCATGTGCGTTGGTGGTGAAACTTGATACCATCCCAGCGAGTCCATATCGTTAATCTAAAACAAACTTTAATTCTTCTCTTTTACTTTCTTGCATTTAGTTTAATTAACTTCAACCAAATCAATCGTTTTAAATATTAGTCTCACTTGAGCTAGATTCAACTAATAAAGATTCTTAAAAACGTAGTCTCTTGGGATTCAATCCTTAACTATACTGCGGTAAGACCCGTCCGCTTGTGGGTGGTATTATTGCTTGAGGTTTTGGTAAAAGCATGGGGATTTTAACCCGAAGTGAATTTGTTAGTGTGATATTTTCCACATCAATAGATACTTCTCTAGAGTAGGTAGATGTGGTTTGAAACCTACAAATTTCCATACAATGCATCTCTTCTAACGCTCAATGTTCTTCTCCTCTTCCTCCCTTGGATAGATGAGCTTCTGGCCTTGAATCTCAATGTCAACCTTCTCTAAAGAAGTTTTATAGATCATTGACTTCATCAACTCCACCCATGACTTAGTTATATCAGAATGGATTGGACCTTTAAAACCTAAAGACGAGTCAGAAGTAGGATCAGGAACTAAGGAAGGGGGTGTTCTACTTTAAGCCAAGAACCACCACTACCTTCATCCTCTCTGTTGTGTTCTTGGTTGTCGCCATAAGACACCATCACAAGAGTATTCATGAAAGTCAGATAGTTATTGTAGTTTAAATTGAATACCTAAAACACTTTAGTGATAAAGTTAAGCATCATTCATGAATAAACTCCTATTCTAAGTGTATCCTATGTGTGTAACCTTATAGGTTCCAAGTTACATTGGAAGTCAACGTCCATAACTAATTTATGGTATCACAAGAGATGAGGGATATTTAGAAAGATGCCATTGCTACCCAAGTAATTTGAAAGTTGGAGAACAACTTCAACCTACAATCTGTGATCGGTGTTATAGTGATTGTATAATTCCTTTTTCACTGTTATCCATATTGAACTTGAGGCATGGAATCATCATCCTCTTCAATGTTCAGTCCATGTTCCTTGAACTAGAGCAGCCTGTCTAAGATATATGTAAGATCAATATCACGTATTGACTCACATGTGCATGGTCATGCAGTTCTTAGTCTTGCTTATTAAGTGGCCAGGATATCATACTCTTGTAGAGAGACAAATCCCATCATCACCACTCACAGTCATCACCATGTGTCACAATGCACCTGAGAACCACCTTTATGGAAACCCTTATGAAGGTCATGGTGGTTGATGTCAAAGTACAACAAACGACATGTGATGACTGTAGTAATTTCAAGTCTATGAACCAAAATTACCACCATCACTATTAGAGCTGATTTTGACTACCATTCAATTATTCCATGTACCACTCTCAACATGGGTTTGTATGATACAATATTATCTAACAAGTATCTATGTGTTTGGCTTGATATCACATATCATTATTAATGAGATTTTGTCAACAAACAAACACTCTAGTCTTAAGTGTTATTATTGTCTATCAGCCTTCCACAATAATATCCGACTATGGACATAACAAAAATGCATATATCGTTAAAATATGTATGATCTCATTATTCAATTCCTCAATTCGAAGATATGTCATTGAGTAATATCTTCTTTAAACATTTATTATGTTACATCATTATCTCATAACTGAAAAATAGAATAAATTGGAAGATTGTCCATATTATTCATCAAATCGTTTATGAGATATGCCATTATAATCATCATATGATTGGTTGTCTGGGCATGCACACCAACATAAGATTCTTACAAAAGGATTGTCATCACTTAAAACAATGATGTGCAAGTATTTTATAGGAAACTCGTTTAGGGATCTAATTGCAAACACAAAACTTGCTCTCATCCCTAAAACTGTCACACTGAAAACTAGTAATCATTTTATACCAATTGTGCTTAATAAAACCATCTTGAAATTGATCCAAAAGTTCTAGTGAAGCACATTCGGCCATATTTCTCAAACTATATGCCAACATTGTAGAGTATCTTTGTCTAGGGATGAGAAAACATCGTCAATATTATCCTTGTCCATGAAATCATCCATTCATTATGGATAAGAACCAGAAGAAAGACAATTATGACGAGGACATTGGACCTATCAAAAGCCTACAATAGAAATATTGTCCTTTATTCTAGATATGCTTAGAAGAATAGTAATACTAGACAATCTCATGAAATTTATAATTGTATTATCACTATAGGGGAGATATCTATTGTGTGGGATGGTGAAAAGTTCAAGGAATTCATGAATGAAGTACAATACCAACTTTGCAAGAATATGAAATTACTACAATCTAATCATGGTGGAGGATATCTGATCTAAGAGTTTGAGGCCCTTATGAGATGTTGTAGTATTGTAACACTATTGGCTCCAGCTATAATACCACAACATAATGGTGAGTTGGAAAGAAGGAATCACGCTCTGTTGGACATGGTACGATCAATGATGAGTTTAGCTAGTCTTTCGACCTCCATATGGGACATGCTACTAATACCATTGTTCTTAAACATAATTGAGTACCTTCCAAATCATTTCAAAAGATTTCATATGAGGTAATGAGATGGAAAGCATCCCAATATGTATTTTATGGAAGTTTAGTGATGTGAAGCTTATGTCAAGAAACAATTCTATGGAAAGCTTGAAACCTAATAGGATAGATGTTTATTTGTTTACTACCTAAGGAAACTAAGGGTTATTATTTCTATACTCCATCTGGAAACAAAGTTTTGCTGCAATAACTATTGTATTCCTTGAAAAGGAATTTATCTTATAGGAATTAGTAAGGGGGAATAGATCCCAAAGAAGTTTGAAGCCAACAAGATAACATCGAGCCTAAGGAGGTCGATGAGGAACAAAAAGATTCAAAATATATTGTAGAATCTCAAATTACTCATGCAAAATTTGAACCTTGAAGGTCTAGTACGAAATTTCTAGAGCCAGAGAGATTGCGGTTTCTTGTGACTTCATTAGATAATTTGATGGTTATATATGATGAGCCAACAAACTACATTGAGGACATAGAGGTACGAGAATCTAGTAAATCATTTGAGGCTATGAGATGTGAGATAGATTCCATTTATGCCAACAAATTATGAACTTTGGTGGATGCACCTGAAAGGGTAAAACCCATAGGATTCAAATGGTTCTTCAAGGTGAAGACTGATATGGAAGTTAATGTAGAAACTATTAAAGGATGATAGGTTGAGGAAGGTTTTAGACAAGTTCGAGGTGTTGACTATGACAAAACTTTTTCATTAGTTGCCATGGTTAAATTCATCTAGATCATGCTTTCTGTCGTAGATTTTCATGACTATGGGATTATTAAAATGGATATCAAAATAGATTTCCTTAATATGAATCTTTTAGAGGATGTGTACATGAAACATATTAAAGGTATTGTCACTGCAAATGAATCCAATAATGTATGTAAACTACAAATGTCAATCTATGGATTTATAAAAAAATATGGAAGTTGGAATCTTCATTTTGATGAGATAGTCAAAGAACTTGACTTTATCAAAAAATGAAGATGAATCTTGTGTGTACAAGAATGTTGGTGGGAGCATAATTTTATTTCTCATGTTATAAGTGGATGACATAGTATTGATGCAATATGACATACCTACTCTACAATTGGTTAAGACATGGTTGGGAAATACCTTCTCCATAAAGGACTTAGTAGAAGTGTGCTATTTCTAGGAATCAAGATCTATATACATAGATCTAGAAGGCTTCTTATTCTAACCTAGAGTACATATATTAACAAGGTATTGAAGCAGTTCAAATGTTTCTAGTTCTAAGAGAGATAAATTATACATGTGTCTTGGAATAAGTCTCTCTAAATCCCAAAGTCCTAGATATTTGGAAGAGAGGACACACATGAGTAAGATTTCTTATGCATTTGCAATTGGATCTATAATGTATGCCTATATGTCATGCATGATTTGAGCACAAATATATACCAGTCAGATCCCAACGTATGGAGAAGGTCACTAGATATTTCAATTAATATCCTAAAGTACTTAAGAACAACTACGGATCTATGATTGACACACGGGGTTGAGGAAGAGTTAGTTGTAATGGAATACATGGACAAAGGCTTCCAAATTGAGAAATATGATTATTGATCAGAATAAGGATGTGTTTGTATAAATTGTGGAGTTGTAAGATTGAAGAGTTCCAAGCAAGAGACAATGATCGATTCTACAATAGAAGGTGAGTATTTTGTCACAAATGATGCAACAAAGAAAGCAATATGGATCAAGAAGTTCATAAGTGAACTTGAGGTGATTCCAACCATTAAGAACATAGTTGAGATTTACAATGAAAACAATGGAGCCATTTCACAGGCTAAAAAATCTATATTTCATCAAATTTCCAAGCACATACTATGGTGATATCATCTCATACGAGAGATCGTGTGTATAGGAGATTTAATATTTGTAGACTACGAACTTAAACTAAATGTTTTTGATCCTTGAACAAAATCATTTTCACAACATAAGCATGATGGTCTTGTCATACCACTTAGAATTCAATTCAAGGGTGATGGGCTCTAGTGCAAGTGGTAGACTATTGGTTTTATGTTCTTAGAGTCATCATTCAATGAATGTAATACAAATACATTGCATATGATTTGATCATTAATAATGGAAGATCCACTTAATAAATTTATAACGATATTAAGAAAATGAATAAATGTAATAATATCCTAAGAATATTTTAGCTTGATGACATATGGTTTAGGTTGAGGAACAAAACATGAGATCATATGTGAACTTATAAATATTCATTCTTTTTATGTCCCTAATCATTTATTATGGATACTATAGGGCAAATATAATATATAAGACTAGTGTGTATGTTGAGTGATGACTATGTCTCTTTAGTCACGACATTTTATATCATCTCAGACACATGAGTAATTTTTAGAGAACAAGTTGTAGATGACATACCAACTTTGAACATGACACATGGAGGCCATGTAATGGCAAGTCAGAGTCATATATCAATGTGACAGTGGTGAATGTGATTCTTAGACCTAAAGTTAGTACATTAATCACAAGTTGTTCTATGTACTTTTGTACAGGTCAAACATGACTTTAAATAAGGGTTACCATATAAGTGATGATTGGCTGCACTATGACACTTGTGTATTATTGTGAGTGATGGAGATGGAACTATTGGTATGTATGCCCAGAGAGCCAATTGTATGATGATTGTAATGGCATATCTTATAAATGATTTGATTAATAATAAAGGCAATCTTTGTTTATATGTTTGTTCAATTATGAGATAAGGTATAACATGAAAGATATCTAAATAATGATGTTACTCGATGACATATGTTTTTGGGTTGAGCACGTAAATAGTGATATCACATGCATGATAAGAGTACTTACATTCTAGTTATGTTCCTAGTCAGATGTTATTGTGGAAGCTGATAGACAATAATAGCACATAAGACTAGCGTGTGTGTTGGTTGATGGCAGAACCTCATTAGTCATGATATGTGATATCAAACCAATCACATAGGTACTTGTTAGAGAATAGTATATCATACAGGTTCACCTTGAGAGTAATACATGGAAACCATTGAATGGTAGTTAGGAACAACTCTCATAGTGATTGTGGCGATTGTGGTTCTTAGACCTGAAGTTACTATACTGATCACATGTTGATTGATGTATTTTGACATTATCCAAGATGACTTTCAATAAAGAATGCCATAAAGGTGATGCTTGGGTACATTGTGACACATGAGGAATGATTGTGAGTGATGTAGATGGCATTTGTCCCTGCTACTCGAGTTGATATCATGGCCACATGATAAGCAAGACTGAAAATTTATGACCATACTCATGTGAATCAATATATGATATCTAATCTAACACGCATATCAAACAGTATGCTCTATTTCAAGGAACATGTATTGAACTTTGAGAGGATGAAAATTACATGCCTCAAGTTCAATCTAGATATTAGAGACAAAGGAACTATACGATCACTATAACACTAATCACAGATTATGAGTTGAAGTTGTTCTCCATCTTTCCAATTGCATAAGTAGAAATGATGTGTTCCTAGATATCAATCATTGCTTGTGATATCATAAGTTAGTTAAGCACATTCACTGCCAATGTAATTTGGGACCTATAGTGTCACTCACATAGGATATGCCTAGATTAGGAGTCTACACATGAATATGCTTTCACTTTATTACTAAAGTGTTTAGGTATTGAATTTAAATAAGATTGGCTAAACTAGAATTTGAACCACCTAGTTCTGAAATGAACCAACCATTTCAAAGATGTGAAATAACTATTTCAGGTTTTGAAATGACCGGTTAGATGATCAATATGATTGAATCAAGGATTTATGATGATGTCATGTTGTGCATTAACCGCCACATCAAAGCTGATATGTTTGCGAATAGGAAACTATGTGAACCAATCAATTCAAGTGTTAAGATGATCGTTTCACATGTGAACTGACCTGTTTAGCAGTGAACCGACCAATTTAGTAGTGAATTGATTGTTTTGACATTTGCAACTTCCAAAAATTCATGAAATTACGTCTCTTCGAATCCCATATGATCTAAGAACCCTAACTTTGACCCTCCTATAAATAGAGGGGTAGTGAAGGCTTTCAAGAAACAAAAAAAATAAGCTCTAAAAATTGTTTTCCTCTCACAATTGTGGTAAAATAAGTCTTGAGAAATTTGTACCTATCAAAGAGAGAGATGACAAGTGAGAGATAACAAGGAAGAGCAGGCCAAAGCTAGGATGTTGATGTTCGAAGGGACAACTCCTTCCTATCAGTTCCAAAAGAATGGTAGGAGTTCCCGGCAGTCTGCATGGACTGTGTAGAGGTGTGGTGGCCATTTCCACCCGCTAGGAGGATGTTGTAAACTGTCATTCATGGTGTTATACTAGGAGACCACTGTCGGGAATCATCTAGGTGTAGCTTGCAAAAGAAGCATGCTGCTATAAGGGTAGATGTTGGAATTTCTCTAGGACCAGGTCTATACCTTGCAACCTTCCTTCCCAAATCCATAGTTATAGACACGATCCACTAGTCAGGCAACTAGACCAATTGAAAGAAAGAAAAGGAAAATTTCCTTGATTTGATTTGGAATCATATTAGCCAGCTGAATTGATCCAGGGTTGTTGAGTTGGGTGAATGGGTATGCCAGTTGGGCAACTAGGTTTTCAAATTGGTCTCAGCAGGGTGATTGGGTGGTCTAGTCTAGAGATTGAGATTACTATCCTACTTTTCCTTGTTTTAGACTATTTTGAGCTGTGATTAGGAATAAAATTGGGTTTTCAATTCCAAGCCCATGACTATAATATATAGGGGTGGACATCAATGGGGTGAGAGAAACACAACATACCAGATAATTTGTCTAAGAGTTTTTCCGCTTGGAGATAGAAACACTCACCTCAAGGACTAAAAAATGTAATATGAGGAGAAGGTGAGTGGTGACACTAGAACATTGACAAATCTGGTTCTATTACCTCTTTATATCCAAGGTGGTGAGCCACGAGTTCCTACATCTGCATGGATGATGTAGAGGCAGAGGCTCTTGGATGGAGGCTTGAGAAACCACAACATGTTCAAGAAGGAGACAATGTGGTTATGTGATTACAAAGTGGAAATAACAAGAACAACTTAATGTTAGACCTGGAGGTGCAATTTGCACATCGATATAAGATGTTTCTAGTTGTTGGACAACTATTGTACATAAATGTATACTCGTTATCCCTTTTTGGCTTATATACCGTCATTTTATGGCTAAGAAGGAAGTGTTGCCTTAGGTTCTACCAATAGAATTTCTTGCATTTCAATTATACCCCCTCTCACCAAAACCCTATACATAAACCCTCAATCTTCTGGTTGGTTTCTATAGTAATGATAAATGTACACATATGGTTAGATAGCTAATTGATTTTTCAACAAGTTTCACCTACAAATGCAAATTGTAATGGTATATACATGATTCAGAGAGGATTTGGTGCAAATAATACCCTAGGGAAACCTATTTCATGTATCAATGATACATCTTCTTGATTGACAGTATCAGGGTTCTTCATCGATAGAAGATGCTCATCTTTCATAACTTTCCCAGTCATGGAGTTTGAGAAGCATGTTTTACACTGAGTAACTCTGGCACCAATTCAGACATAGTCTTCTCACCTATTTATATATGTTTATTCCTCACTATGTTATCGTCATTGCAGACTATCTATACTCATTCCTTGGAGAACCAAGTAGAAAAAATCAAACCTTGACTCCTTAATCTAAATTTGAGAGAGATTTTCTTCCTTGTTTGTATTCCTTTCTTCTTTGAAAGTTTGTTGAACATCTTCCATGGTGTTCGAACCATCATTTTTGGGTGTACTAAAGGCCAAACATTCATCTTCGTATTCACCATATCGGTTTGTGTTTTTTATGTATATGACAAATTCCTCACCACTTTCATCACCCAAAACCCAAAAATACCCTCATCCATGCATTTCAACTACTGGAACTGCATGGATACAACAACTCAAATGCTTGTAACCACCACAAGTACACATAGCATTGCCTTCTTCTCTCTCCAAACCCCTATTGGAATGTATTCCTAGAGAGACAATCATATGGTGATTGTAATGTGTCATTAGATACTTGATTTGATAATGATAAAGGTAATTTTGTCTATTGTGTTTGTCTCAATCATGAGATGGTGAGACATACATAATATATGTCTAAAGAATGATGTTGCTTGATGGCATACGTCTTCAGGTTGATGACCTGAACATTAAGATCATATGTATGATAAGAGTACTTGCATTCTTTTTATGTCCCTAGTTAGGTATTATTGTGGAAGAAAAATAGACAACAACAATACATAATACAAGAATGTGTGTTGGTTGATGACAAAATCTCAACAGTCATGTTATGTGATATCAAACCAAACACATAGGTACTTGTTAGAGAATAGTATACCAGACAGACCCAACTTGAGAGTGATACATAGGGACCATGTTATGGTTGTCAGAATCATCTCTCATAGTGATAGTGGTGATTTGGTTCTTAGACTTGAAGTCACTACACTCATCACATCTCATTCGATGTATTTTGACATCATCCAACATGACCTTGAATAAGGGTTGAGATAAAGGTGATGCTAAGGTGCATTGTGACACATGGGGATTGAGTGTGAGTGATGTATATGGAATTTCTCCCTCCTATAGGAAATTGATATACAAGCCACTTGATAAGCAAGAGCGAGAAACATATGGCCATACTCATGTGAATAAATATATGATATGTGAGCTCACATGCATCTTAGATTGTCTACTCTAGTTCAAGGAACATGGATTCAAAGTTGATAGGATGATGATTCCATACCTCGAGTTCAATCTGGATATCAGAGACAAAGGAACTATATGATCATTATAACACTAATCATCGATTGTAGGTTGAAATTGTTCTCCAACTTTCTGATTACTCAAGTAGCAATAATGTGTTGCTACCAGTCATTGCTTGTGATGTTATAAGTCTGGTATGGACATTCACTGGTAACATAGTTTAGGACCTATAGGATCACACTCATAGGATGCACCTTGAATAGGATTTTATTCAATAATGGTGTTTAACTTTATTAATAAAGTGTTTAGGTATTCAACTTAAACATCAATGGTTGAGAATTGATTGATAGGACTATGAACCGACCAGTTCATGTATTGAACTGATCGATTCAAGTGCCTAGTCAATATAAACTACATTGGTTGAACATTGTCTGAGATGGAACATGAACCGACCAGTTCACTTAGTGAAATCACTGGTTCAAGGTCTAAAACAACCGTTCAACTTGTGAACCACTCGGTTCAATGATGAATATGGTTGGATCAAGGATTGCTGCTTATGTCATGTTATGCATTAATCGAATATTAAATGCCAATACAATTACTAGTAGGAAACATAGTGAAATGACCGGTTAAAGTGTTGAACATATCATCTCATGTGTGAACTGACTAGTTCATGGTGTGCAGATTCCAGAAAATTCATAAAATTTTGTCTCTTTGACTCTCGCTTGAACTAGAACTCCTAACCCTAACCCTCTTATAAATAAAGGGGTAGTAGAGGCTTTCTACAGACACAACAATAAGCTTTAACCATTGTTTTCCTCTCTAGTTATTATAACTAGAGATCCAAGCAAGTCCTACCAGTAAAAGGGAGAGACATAAGGGAGAGCCAATATGGGAGAGGGAATAAACCCTAGATGGTTGACATTCAAAGGGACAACTCCTTCCCATTGGCTTTGGTAGAACAACATGGAGTCCCTGGTGGTCTACGTGAACTATGTAGAGGAGACGTCGCCATTTCCACCCACTAGGAGGACACTGTCAACTGTCGTCCATGGTATTGCACAAGGAGGTCATTGATGATAACTGGTAAAGTGATGCTTGAAGAAGAAGCATGTTGCTGCAAGGATAGTGGATGGACTTGCTCCAGGATCAGGTATATCTCTTGCAAACTATCATTGACAGTTCATATTTGTTTATGCGATCTGGTGTCAATGGGGAATATGGTAGAAATTTTTTTATTTCCTCTATCATACCTCATTCCATATTTCCCTACAGTGGTATCAGAGCCACGTCAATTTACTATGTTTAGGAATTTCATCGATATGATTAGATTTTGGGTTTTGTCATTTATTTATTACATGCTATGTGAATATTTGAATGATTAATGTGCATATCTGATTAAATACCACATAGGATATATATATATATATATATATGCAATTTATCAGAGTCACCCTAAAATTGGTTTTGATGGTGGATGTTAGCATGGTTATGGCCAACAACCCTCTAGATCTTTGTGCTTGGTTGGATGGTTGTTATTCCTGTTATATCTTGGTTTGCATATTGAGCCTCTCTCTCCTTTTCCATAAAGTATTAATTCTTTCCTACATATGATCCTCTCAAATGTAACTCTAGGTTTCCCTATTACAATGAATTAGGATAGTTTTAATTTTTTTATGGCAAGGAAGGCGTTGTGCTCCAGATGAATCGATCGTTTTAAAAAATGAACCGATCGACTGGAGGATTGAGGAGCTAGACGACAAGAGGAGCCAACTGATCGACTGGTGACCCAACCGATCGACTAGAGGAGTCCAGATGTTTCTTGGACTGGAGACCAGATGAATGATCTGAGAGACCAACTGACCGACTTGGAATCCAACTGATGGATTCATGAGTTGAATCGATCAACTCGGACTAGTTCCCATATATATGCTCATCAACAACAAGTTGTTATATATGACATGGACCTTAGGCGGTAGTAATTCCTTGTGGCTTGAAGTAACTACATTAGTTTGACATAACCATCGCTTTTTTTTTAATTTATGTTTTTGTTTGTGGTATATAGTATGTATATGATACATATAAGTATGTGGTGATTGGATATATATATATATATACATATATATACATATATATATATTGATATAAATATTGAAATCAAACATATCCTTTGACATTTTCCATAAGAAACACACATGAAAAACTTGATTGACTAACCGTGGGCACGCCAAGCATGGTGCGTTGTCCATGTCGTGGAAGTGTGATGGTAGTCATGTCAGCCTGCTAGGCAGGGCACATCTCTATCATGTTAAATTTTAGGTCAGACTTAACTAGGTGGCCTTTATGAGATTAAGTGCCTAGGATAAAGCATATGACTATACAAAGAGTTTCACATGCCATCTATCCAATGATTACATAAGATGCAATTGGAAAAAGTTGCCTACCTTAATATTTAATTATGGACACTGGTGTTGGCTGGGTAATAACTCAACTATTTTGGGTCTTAGGTCATTAGAAGGTTATACGCTGCAATCTTCCAAATTGATATGTGAGGGATATCAATTTGAACAAAATATTGGGAGCGATAATTAATTAAAAATATCATCAAACTTATCAAATCAAATCAAATCAAAAGTGTTTTGACAAAAGTTGTAAATTTTCCTTTGTAGAATATAATAGAAAATACAAACATGTTTTCTTTGTGATTGGTCCTTGAGAAGGACAAGTTTAATGGGAACAACTTCCATGATTGGTACAGGACATTTAAAATCATTCTCACTGAAGAGCACAAGCTCTATGTCTTGGAGACACCATAACCATATGAACCCACTCCCAACGCACCTAAGGATGATGGGGATGTCTACTGTAAGCACTCTGAAGTTGGTGTGGATGTCAAGTGCATGATTCTATGCTCAATGGACTATGACTTGTAGAGACAACATGAGAGCATGGATGTTATTGAGATGGTTACACATCTTAAGAACATGTACCACGATCAGGAAAGACGAGAGAGATATGATGTCTCTAAGGTGTTGTTCAAGTGAAATATGGTTGAAGGAGATCCATTAGGTCCCCATATACTCAAGTTGATTGGGTATGTGGAGAACCTTACTATACTGGGATTTCCCTTGGGTCAAGAGTTGGTCACCAATGTGATTCTACTGTTACTGCTAGAATCATATAGCCAGTTTGTCATGAACCACAACATGAATTATTTTGACAATTTGTTATCAAAATTACTTGGCTTGTGGAGGATAGCTAAAACATAGATCATGAAGGATAGTCCCAAATATGTGATGATATAGTATAGGAAAGTCCAAGGGCAGAGGAAAAGCTAAGAAGAGTTCTAAAGCTAGCCAGAAACCAAAGTTTTCTCCATTAAAAGCTATGGGAGGAGTGAATAAGAAAGGAAAATGCCAACATTTTCACCAACCTAGACACTGGAAAAGAAATTGTCCTCTTTACTTAGAGGAACTCAGGAAGAAGACAGAGATAGAGATCTCCAATTCAGATCCTGAGAAGGAGTAAGCTAGAACTATGCCAAGTAAGAGTTTCTGCTAGTACAGTTAGAATCTATCATTCATGGGCATGTAATAGAATTAGTGAATTTTGATTATGTATTTGCCATTAAAGAAAACATCATGTATCTTGTATGGACAAGAATATTATGATTAACTTGATCTTTCATGTTAAAAGATAAGATCTTATATGGTAGTGCCCCAATGTCTCATAGTTTATATTTGATAGTTCTAAAGATAGTTATGTAAATATTAAATGACTCAATAACTCAAATAGGGAATACATATATCATTTTCATGTAAAGCAAACAAATGAGAAAAGTTGGAATCCATATGATGTTGTCTAGACTCCTTTGATTATTGAACCAATAGAGACATGCAAGTCTTATTTATTAGGAAACGTGACAAAATCACATTTCACTAGATGTAGTGGGAGAGCAAGTATTCTATTAGGATTCATACATATTGATGCATATAGACCTTTTTAGAATAAATGCTAGAGGTGGTTAATACTACCTCATTATATTTACTGATGATCTCAGTAGATATGGTAATTTGTATTTAATAAAATACAAATATCTTGAAGTGCTCAAGGAGATCATGAATGAAGTACATAACCAAAATGGTATAAATATTAAAACACTTCGATAAGATCAAGGCAAAAATATTTTAACCAAGAGTTTGAAAACCTTCTAGGAGACCATGATAGTGTACCATGATGAACTCCACCTGAAGCATAATGATAGTAAATCATGAAATTGTATCAGATAGAAGGAATCAAACCCTGTTAAGTCATGGTTCAATCATCAACAAATCTAGTTGATTTTACAATTTCCTTTTTGGTACATGCTTTACACTAAAACAATGTACCGTCTAAAATGGTTCAAAAGACACCATATGAGATATGACATGGAAAGTGTCCCAATATATCTTTATAAATATTAGGATTGAAAGATTATATAAGAAAATAGTTTTTTGAATAGCTTTATCCACAAGTAACTTAAATGTTAATCTATTGAATACTACTTTTATATTCCAATCCAACAACAAAATTGTTTGTTTCTAGGATGGTTGTACTCGTAGAGGGAATTTAATTCCAAAGGAATTAGTAGGAGAAAAGCAGAACTCAAAAAGTTCAAGATTAGCAAGAAAACATTGAACCAAAAGAGGTACACTAGGACAAGGAGAATCACAAATTGTTGTGGAATCCCAAGTTCATTATGTAACACAAAACCTCATAGATCTAGTAGAACATGCCATGAGTCTAAAATATTTTGATATCTTATAACTCAAGAAGGTGATGTGTTGGTCATAGATGATGAGCCAACAACCTACCTAGAATCTATCCAGGGTCTAGAGTATGAGAATTGGCTTGAGTCCATGATATCCACGATAGAGTCCAGGTCAACCAACAAGGTATGATCTTGGTGGATCCACCCGAAGGGGTAAAGTCCATAGGGTGCAATTAGGTCTTCAACAAGAAGACTAACATGGATGGTACAAACCTACAAGGGCAGAATGGTTGCAAAGTATTTCAAAATTCAAATTGTTGAACATGAAAAAATATTTTCACCAGTTGCCATGATTAAATCCTTCAACATCATGCTTGATATTACTTCTTAGTATGACTATGAGATTTGGTAAAATGGATGTTAAAACCACATTCTTAATAGGAATATTTTAAAGGATGTGTGTGTGACCCAACCTAAAAGGTTCTATAAATCCCATTATTGCAAATATAGTCTATAAGTTACAAAGGTCAATCTGAGGAATGAAGCAAGCATCTTAGAGCTGGAATATTTGATTTTCCAAGATAGCCAAAGAGTTTGACTTTAGTAGAAATGAAGATGAAACATGTGGTTACAAAAGATTTAGAGGGAGCATATTTATATTCCACACAAAATGGGGAATGAAATCCTTGTATTACATATGTTATAAACATGGCTGAGAATTACCTTCTCTATGAAGAGTTTAGGCAAAGCATACTATATTATAGGAATTGATATCTATAGAGATAGATCAAAAATGCTTCTTAACCTAAGTAAGAGAACATACATTGGAAAAATGTTGAAGGGATTCAACATGCAGGACTCAACGAGAGAAAATCTATCCATGTTCCATGGGATTAGTCTCTCAAGATCTTAGTGTTCCAATTCTTATGGAGAATGGGAAAATATGAGTAAGATTTCATATGCATTTACAATTGGATTGATTATGTGTGCAATGTAATGTACTCATCCCGTTGTCTCATATGTATTGGATATAACAAGTGAATATCTGTCAGATCCCACGGAAGTCACTAGACCTTCAGAAAGAACATCTCTAAGTACTTAAGAAGCATTAAAAGGATATGCTCCTTGTTATGGTAATAAGGAAGAGTTGGATGTAAAGGATTACACTGATACAAGCTTCTAAAATGAAAAATAAAATTAATGATCACAATCTAAATTTTTGTCTGAAATTAAAATACAATTGTAAGCTGGAAAAGTTCCTAGCAAGAGACAGTCCTTTAATCTACAATAGAAGTTGAGTACCTTGTTATTTTGAAAACAACAAAGGATATTGTACAGATCAAGAAGTTCACGTAGATCAACTTACAGGAGGTTCCAACCTTTTGATGACATAGTACAAATAGTGTGAGAACAATGGAGATACTAGATAGGAAAGGAATCTCAAATAGCATACTACAATATTTCCATATCATACGACAGACCAATACAACAAGGAGATGTGAATACCTACAATATACATACTAAAAGCAAATGTTTCTAACCCGCTACATAAGCACTTGCGTAACAAAATCATGATGGACATGTTAATATCACTTGGAATAAGATTTGTGGATGATTGTATCTAAATGAAAGTGAAAATATATTGGCATGTATGCCCAAAGATAAAATCATATGATGATTATAATGTGCCATTAGATGCCAGATTTGGTAAATATACATGTAATTTCATCTATTATATTTGTCTTAATCATGAGATGATGACACAGACATAATATATGTCTAAAGAATGATGTTACTCATTGACATATGTCCTCAGGTTGAAGACCTGAATAATGAGATCATATGTCTGATAAGAGTACATACATTCTTGTTATGTCCCTAGTCAGATATTACTATGAAAGAAAAATAAAGACCAGTAATACATAAGAATAGAGTGTGTTGGTTAATGATAGAATCTCATAAGTCATGATATGTCATATCAAACCAAACACATATGTACCTTGTTACATCGTGATCTCACAATTTTCACTAATCATGAGATTAGGGTATAAATTGAGGATTTAACGTAATGCAAAGTTCACCCTTAACTTTTTCTTCTTTTTTAAACTCTTTGTTTTCTCGCATTGAACCACATAAACTAACTTTACAAGAGAATTAAACTTTTATTTCTCTAATATAATCTCATCATTAATGATAAACATCCATACATTCATTATGTTTCTCACACTTCCATGTACATACGACATGACAATCATTTGCATTCTCTCTTATTAAGGAAACAAACATACAAAACATCATTTACAACTCTCTCACATCTATACAAGGACCTAGAGTGACAGGGACTGACTGAACTTAACTATACTCAGACATAACTCTTGTGGCAGATCTACTCTGATGCAATGATATCTTCTTCAAGTCAATGTGATTTCCCTAAAAATTTTGAGTAGAGGGGTGAGCCTACTCACTCAGTGAATGAGTACTTCAAAGAAACAATCTAAAGCACTGATATAATTACATATATACTTTTGAGCAACTGATATCAATTATAACAACACTATGCTTTAAAGAGTCTAATAATTGACAATCATAAATATGGCAGGGTACTCTAGATATCTATAAGAGTGAATCAATATATTAAATGCTTGATTGATCATAAAGAGAACTAATAATTCAGAACCATACAAAGAATAATTGAATAACTGTACACACTTGTTTGACATCTCATTCATTTTATTATGCCATGATCATATGCAGTGTACTCTACATATGAAGACTCGTAGTGCACTACGATCCCACCGTACCAGACTTAGCCGACACCCCAAGATAGCTAAGTCTGACTACTCTCCTGGTCTGTAATAGGGAAACTGGCTCTCTGACCTCGACACTCCTATTGTGATGTAAACTGGACTCCTCCTCTAACCTGAGCACACAGGTGGAGAGTCAATTTATGCCACCAGTACTTCTGGTTGATGTTGGACATGCTTTTCTGTACTCTCATGCCACCAGGACTTCTGGTTGATGTTGGACACTACAAACTATAATTTAAGGAGGCTTCCACTAGGGCCTCGTCCCCCATGCCACCTGATAGCACGTTCTGACCCCCGTATACTGGACGCAGCCAGGGTTAGGTCGTTTCACCCCTAAGGCACAGACCTCACATAGGGGTTCTATAGAGTTAAGGCCCCTAAATCTATAATTTTATGAAATCCTAGAAAATCACAACATGAATATCATTCTAGACCTGACAGAGCAGTATACTCAAAAAAATTGTAATATACAGAGTAATCAACATATTATACATGTAGGCAGACTAAAATTCTTAAATAAACAGATTGCATGTCCACTTGGCACATACACACTAGAATCGTGCAATTGATCATCTTATTACACTAATAAGATTTAATTACTTGATATATGAGTAATCGTCAGTAGAACCTGCAACTTATCTGTAATTTCTCAAAGAACGTGCATATCAACCCAAATCTTGAGTTGTGCATCTCATAACTCAATTAAGAGTTAATTACTTATCATGACAAGAATTATTAATAAAAACTGAGAACATTGATGTCACAATACTTGATTCATTGAACACCCTACCCTTAGGGTTTCATTTAATCACAACAAATGCTACAAAGAAAGGTGTAATACATCTATCACATACTTTTCAAATATTTAAAACACATGATACCTGGGATCTCAATCCCTTATCACATTACTGGGAATTCTCATCCCTTCACATCATTATCATGATTATTGGATCTGGATATTCAAACCCTTAGATCATCACATAGCATGGTTACCTCTGTAACAGGTAACCATTACCTCTAGGTCCTGAAACCAAGGAATTCATTTCACTGGTTGTACAAGTATTCTCATGGCTCACAAGGCCATCACACATCTTGTCACCTCTCACTAGGCAACAAATTATTCACATGGTTCCCATAAAGATTTTATCCGACATAAACATTCACTGAATAAAGACTACTATCAACAAATCATATAAAATCAATATATGTATGAAACCTTAGAACTGAGTTGAATTTGGGTTTCCATACCATTCACTGGGATATCATGCATCAATAATAACATTGAATAAATAAAGTCTATCATGTCAAGAAAATCCCTTCAAATGGATTTCACGATATCTATTCACAAATATCCAACTTTCTTCGCATCTAGGGTTTCACCCTCTTTACTGAGATATCAAACAAACACTATTCACTTTGAAAAAAATCCAAGATATTATCTGACATATATGGACTATGAATTTAGATAGACAATCATTCATAACTAAAGGGATCTAGATAAGCAAATTTCTCTATTTACTTATACATCAAATTTCAGTCATAGACGAATTCCCTATATTTCAGTTTACTCTTATAACCTCTGCAAATACTTAGGGAATTTTCATTAGGATGTATTGTATACATTTGTAATATGATTTTATCATCCAAAATTTATCCAAATAGAGGAAGAATCCATTTCATATCATTTTTCAACAACTTAGAACAAATAGACAATTCATGGTTTGTAGTCGCATACTATACAATTAAAGATTATGGATGAATTAACCAATTTTCGTGCAATATTGTAAAGAGTGGGAAATCAATCCACCTCTCTACTCAAAACTATGGTAAACAAAATCCAATTTGGATAGCAGCGGAAGATAAAATTTTGACTATATTCAATTTCAAATAAAGTGTACATAAAAATTCTCCCAATATGGGTGTACATGCTTTATACAAAAAGAGGATCTAAGTAGAGGGAAATCTAACTAATCCACTTTTGTCTCCAAGTAACATGTCCATCATCTAAGTCCAAACCAAAGCCGAGATCTTCAAGTCCTATACATCACCTTGTTGGATAAATTGGATATTATGATAAATCCCTTTGTTTCGATGATGACAAACATTTCATTCTTATTAATCTAACGAGCTACTTGAGTATGCAGGACTAAGCAGGATGACAAAGTAGCAAGGGAAAATCCAAGAGCTTACTTAGTTATATTTTCATGCAATGTAATCAATGTTGTAAAACTTGTACAAATATATAATGTACAAGTACTTAGAATTGCATGTAAATCAAGCGTTAGATTTTCTCTAGCCAAACACCTTAGTTAGACATGTCATCCCATTTGAATAGAATCACCTTTGCACACTCACACATATAATTAGTGCTTAAATTGAAACCTTGAAACAGGATCATTCTCGGTCGACAAACTCCTCGACCGAGACACTCTCAGTCGACAAACCTCTCGACCGAGAAAGATCCAAAGTAGCCGTTAGACACAACAAACAAGTTAGTTGGTAGTTGAAGAAAGACGTTGCAAATCACTTGTTCCAAAGAGCCTGTCAGTCGACAAAAGTTCGACTGAGTAGGTGTCTCGGTCGACCATTTGTCGACCGAGATGGTCTCTGACAGCAACTGCAGAATAAATTAATTAGCCGTTGTTAAAGCAACAACTTTGTACCTAACGGCTAGTTAAGCACTTAGAAACCCCTAGAAGTTGTCTAGAATGTCCTTAAGCATACTTAGGCCATTCCTATAAATAGGACAAGCCATAGGACACTAGAATTAACTTGTTACACTTGAGAATACACTTGAGCATACTTGAGCAATCTTTTGCAAGCAATTTGAGCACTGTGATCATTGGCCTACTTTCTCCTTAGCTCAATCTCGTGTCCTATAGGCTAGATTCTCCTATCCACAGCAATTACAAGTTCACATACTTGGCTAGGAGATCTTACGCTTGATCTAGGCATATCAAGCCTCGGACTTAAAGGATAAGTTGTAATTTCCGTTTCCTTTCTTGTTCCTTGTTTATCTTTCGTACTCTCCTTGCTACTCCTAGGGTTGGAGGCTGCGGATTGGAGAGGGTTGACTTCTCAGGTGGAGAAGGGGACTTCAAGCTACTTCAAGAAGGCTATCGCAAGGGAAGCTACTTCAGAAGGCTGGTGCAACGGGAGTTGGTGCATCTACTTCAAGGGAAGGCTTCTTCAAGGTTGGCGATTACTTCTAGGTGAAGGCTGCTTGAAGGGTTTAGGAAAAGAGATTGTATTTTATGTAAATTCCTTGAGAGGTAATAAAATAAATTTCTTTTCAAATCCCAGTTGGGTAAGCAACCGGGTAGTGGACTGACGGCTATAGTATTTGCTATAGTTGGAACCACTCTAAACCTTGTGTCTCCTTATCCAATATTTTCATTGTGGTTGTTTGAGTTCAATAATTGTTTAAAATTGTTATAAAACTCTATTCACCCCCCCTCTAGTAGTTTTCAATTGGTATCAGAGCAGGCTTCAAGGAACCCTAACCAGGTCTTGAAGAATGGAGGGAAATGGTGAAAAGTGCTTGAACGAAACCACTACATGCTGCAATTGGTGTTTAGGAACAAACCACAAAACAACTGGATGCCCATGGAGATCAAAGGAAGAGGATAAGCACAAAGAATGCTTTATTGCTACAACTAGTGAAGAAGAAGAAGAAGAGGTAAGTCTTTTTGATTTATCTAAAGAAGAACTAGTTGCTATTATTGAAGAAACACATAATAAATATGTTGAGTGCAAAAGGAAATTAAAGAAATCAAATAAAGAAAATGATGATCTAAATGTTAAACTTCTTGCTCTTGCATCTGAAAATGAGAATCTTAAAGAGGGAAATAAATTTTCTGATCTTAAGCTAAAATCTATAGAAGCCGATTGCAAGCTCCTTTCTGTTGAAAATTCAAACTTACAGACTCAAGTAAACGATCTTCAGAAACAACCATTATTGTGCAACCATATAGATTATGACACTATTGTTAAAGAAAGAAATTTATTGTCATCAAATCTAGACCAAGCAAAAATAGACATTAAGAAAAGAATGGATGAGATTGCCAAGTTACAACAACAAGTTCGTAGTTTGAATAACCATGGAATTCTTGATCAAATTCTAGATAATCCCTATCAACAAATTGGGAGAAGGGGACTAGGTTACAAGCCTAAAGGAAAATCTCATCAACAACCTAGTCAGAGAAAGTCACATACCCAATCTATATATGTACCTAAAAGGACATCCTCATCCAACGACAACATAGGACATAACCATAGAAAAAGATATGAAGTTGACTCAATATGTTGTCATTACTGCTTGCGCCTTGGTCACTATTCATTTTCATGTCCTTATAAGAGAAAAGATGTAGAGTTAGTTTGGGTTCCAAAACCTCCAAACTAAATGAACAAAATCAAGTTGAGATATGACCAAATACATTCGTTGCATATTTCTATGTCTATCTCAACTCTACATAATGACAAATATAAATGAAATTAATATTAGTTTGTTCCCTAGATGATTTAAAGTCTAAGTCAAATGAAAAGAAAATTCTTATTTTCATATGATTTTCTGGTCTATTCATATACTAATTATAATGGAATTATCATTGTATGCTTTATACCATGCTTTCATCATTGGGTGCGCATAGAAAATTGTATGCAAACAAGCAAAATAACTTATTAGTTATATGTTATTGTTTGCAACAAAATCTCTAACTCAGTATCTTTGAAATAATTAAATTGTATCTCCAATTAAGTAGTATGCTTCAACTTGATATTTAAATTTTATGCAGATATTAGACTCAATATATTCAATCTGAAAAATCTGCAAAATTTGCCTCTTGGTCAAAATAAAACTTGACTAAGGGGCGCCATGGTCGTAATCAAAGGCGACCTAAAATAAGCTTCGACAAAAAAATTGCTTATTTTGGAAATTCTCTCTTTGGACCTAATCTTTCTTGAAAATTAAATCATTTGTTATCATTTAAGCCTTAAATTATCCCAATATTACTCCCTTAGAATATCCATATAAATGCTCTACAAAAATGATCTACCATTTGCATCTAAAAATCAACTTTAAAAGTTGGGCTCAGTAAGTCTGTCAGTCGACGAATTCGTCGACCGAGAACCACTCGGTCAGCCCATCTCTCTCGACCGACAAATACTAAACAGACTCAATATCGGACGAACTGTCGGTCGACAGATGCTCGACCGAGACAACGTCGGTCGATAAGTGCTCGACCGAGAAATAGCCGTTGGATATGACCGTTATAAACCGACCGTTATGACCGTTTTCTTGACCGTTGGGGAACCAAGTGGCGCATCTGCAACTCGACCGTTGCGGACGCTCGGTCGACGAGTCGTCGACCGACCAGGTCGCTGGAATGCTATAAATAGGAGGAAAAATGAGTCACTTACTCACACTTACATTTCCTTATCTCCATAGTCCATCTCTAGTGCATTTTTGTGCAACTCTTCAGCATTCTTATCCTCCAATCTTCCTTGCTTCTTCTCCACACTCAAGAAACACAAATGGCCTCATCCTCAGCTGTCCGTGGGAAGAAGAAAGTCGCCGGAAGAAAAAGAAGAGAAGATCGGGAAGCCACTCCGCCACTGACGATCATCAATGACATCGCCTTCGTCGACGGAGATGCTGGAGATCGATACCTACGGCTTTCCTCTAAAGCTCCTCTTCCCCGACGCCCGGTCGAAGCTATGGACTTCATCAACATAGTCGACCTGGAGAATCTCTTTGGAGTGCAGAAGCTGAAGGACTTCATCTATCCTTCTTTTCCTTCCTATTCCACTAAGGTAGTCAACGAATTCTATGCCAATCTCTTATCCCACACCGAAAATGAAACCACATTCTTCTACACCATGGTCAATGGGCGTAGTTTTAAATTTTCCGAAGAGGATATTCTTGATATGCTAGAAATTGATATAGATGAATACCAAGATTTCCTTGACCTTACTACCGGCAATCCACTAAATTTATTATCCCATGATGACCACTCCACTAACCTTAGTGATATAAAAAGAACCATATTTCAAACCAATACCTCTTGTCATGAAGATAGGGGAACTTATTATGCAATAAACCTGAAACCTGCATGTAGGATAGTAAACCTCATTGTCTCCACCAACATACATCCTAGAGCCAATAAATTTGAGGTCCCTATTTTCCGCATGTGTCTAATTTATGCTATCATAAAAGAAATTCCTACAAACTTCATTCGCATAATACTTAAAAACATGCTTGAGTTTTCTGGCAATCCACCGTATGCCGATTTTGTATGCCAGATCACTCAACATTGTCTTAAGTTACAAATTGAAGATATGGGGTATACATGGGAGCGTAGACCACCAAAGATAAGTAAGAATACCGTCGAGAAGATGGGGATTGACTTTGGTCACAAAAGGGCAAGAGTAGAAGGAGAATCATCACATCAAGATATACCACCACCCCCTCCTCCTACTAATCTTTCTGTTGATCCCATTCAAAATACTCTCACTTATCTTGTCGGCTCCCAATATCATCTTAGTAACCAACTCAACTATACCCACCATGCCATGACATACTTGAATCAAAGAATGCAAAATCTTTCTCCGAGCCAAACCGATGAATATCCGCATTCCTTAAATCCTGGCATGCTCAACCCATTCAACCCTTCATACAACTACTATCAACCTCCACCTCTACCATCAATGGATCTTGCACATACTCAATTTTCCTCCATACAATTGCAAGATATAGCTGCTCACTTCCGTTTTGACCGAGTTCCCACATTTCTGGAAGCATATGCGTTAACTACGACAGGTGCTTTAGATTGGCAAACTCTGGTCAAATATTATGGAGCCGAGCCATTCCTTGGGAAAGATCTGGACATCGATGTAATTCTTAAATCTTTCCAGTGAAGTGTTGAAGTTGTACTAGTTGTAATGACAATGATTGTAATAAATTGGTCATTTCTATATGATTGTAATATTTTCCATGCTATTGAATGAAGTTCGTTATTGTAGAGCATAACCAATAAGGGGAGTAATAATTAAAACAGGCAACTATTAAAATTGTGGCTAAATTTCCAAATGACAAAACAGTTCTCCAGAAACATCCTCGGTCGAGCAACTAGTCGACCGAGAACACTGTCGGTCGAGCAATTGTCGACCGACCGGGTTTCTGTTTTCCAGACTGACATAAATTGCATACATCTTTGTTAAATCATGGAGATCATCTACAACATTCTATATATTTTCTTAGTACTCAAACTTTCAATTGAGATGTCTATCTAAGGGGGAGCAAAGCATAAGACTAAGGGGGAGATCATAAAAACTTTGATCATTTGATTGAAGAAGCTTACAAAAACATTGTAACCACCATGTGTAGCTGAAAATTGTCAAGAAATTTATGAATTTATTGAAAATGGTATCTTGTACCTGAAGGAACTCTCTACCCAAAACAGGGCTTAACATCTCTTGCATTTGGATGGAGACATTTTTATGTACTCTAAGCTTAGAGGATTCTCATTTAATCTAGGGCTTAACATCCTTTGATACATGAGAAATCAATATACATTCATCATACGCTTAAGGGAATCTCATATCATTTCAAGGCTTAACATCCTTTGCAAATGATTGAGAAACAAATTGTGGATAAATTAGATAAAAAAATCCATGCTTCTAATAGGATATCTAGTTAAGGGGGAGCATTATATTAAGGGGGAGAAGAAAAATAAAATATTCAACTTGGATATCTTTTTGAAATGACAAAGGGGGAGAAAGAATATAAAAATCAAAAATATAAATGAGTTTCATCACATCTTGGCCAGCACTCACTTGCAAAACATAAATGGCTACAAAAGGTAATTTTCAGGTATGAAACTCACATGCTTTATATTTCCTTATTTCATATTTAGGAAATGTTTGTCATCTTCAAAAAGGGGGAGATTGTTGGATAAATTGGATATTATGATAAATCCCTTTGTTTCGATGATGACAAACATTTCATTCTTATTAATCTAACGAGCTACTTGAGTATGCAGGACTAAGCAGGATGACAAAGTAGCAAGGGAAAATCCAAGAGCTTACTTAGTTATATTTTCATGCAATGTAATCAATGTTGTAAAACTTGTACAAATATATAATGTACAAGTACTTAGAATTGCATGTAAATCAAGCGTTAGATTTTCTCTAGCCAAACACCTTAGTTAGACATGTCATCCCATTTGAATAGAATCACCTTTGCACACTCACACATATAATTAGTGCTTAAATTGAAACCTTGAAACAGGATCATTCTCGGTCGACAAACTCCTCGACCGAGACACTCTCGGTCGACAAACCTCTCGACCGAGAAAGATCCAAAGTAGCCGTTAGACACAACAAACAAGTTAGTTGGTAGTTGAAGAAAGACGTTGCAAATCACTTGTTCCAGAGAGCCTGTCGGTCGACAAAAGTTCGACCGAGTAGGTGTCTCGGTCGACCATTTGTCGACCGAGATGGTCTCTGACAGCAACTGCAGAATAAATTAATTAGCCGTTGTTAAAGCAACAACTTTGTACCTAACGGCTAGTTAAGCACTTAGAAACCCCTAGAAGTTGTCTAGAATGTTCTTAAGCATACTTAGGCCATTCCTATAAATAGGACAAGCCATAGGACACTAGAATTAACTTGTTACACTTGAGAATACACTTGAGCATACTTGAGCAATCTTTTGCAAGCAATTTGAGCACTGTGATCATTGGCCTACTTTCTCCTTAGCTCAATCTCGTGTCCTATAGGCTAGATTCTCCTATCCACAACAATTACAAGTTCACATACTTGGCTAGGAGATCTTACGCTTGATCTAGGCATATCAAGCCTCGGACTTAAAGGATAAGTTGTAATTTCCGTTTCCTTTCTTGTTCCTTGTTTATCTTTCGTACTCTCCTTGCTACTCCTAGGGTTGGAGGTTGCAGATTGGAGAGGGTTGACTTCTCAGGTGGAGAAGGGGACTTCAAGCTACTTCAAGAAGGCTATCACAAGGGAAGCTACTTCAGAAGGCTGGTGCAACGGGAGTTGGTGCATCTACTTCAAGGGAAGGCTGCTTCAAGGTTGGCGATTACTTCTAGGTGAAGGCTGCTTGAAGGGTTTAGGAAAAGAGATTGTATTTTATGTAAATTCCTTGAGAGGTAATAAAATAAATTTCTTTTCAAATCCCGGTTGGGTAAGCAACCGGGTAGTGGACTGACGGCTATAGTATTTGCTATAGTTGGAACCACTCTAAACCTTGTGTCTCCTTGTCCAATATTTTCATTGTGGTTGTTTGAGTTCAATAATTGTTTAAAATTGTTATAAAACTCTATTCACCCCCCCTCTAGTAGTTTTCACACCTTGCTCAGCACCAACACCTGGGTGGTTGGGAAGACACCCAGCAAGAGGGAAAAATAAAGGAAGTATGTGTTACAAGAATATTCTAACAATGGCAATGAAAGTTGTAATAAGTACATTAGGCTAGATATTTTGTTTTAAAGAGACATCAAAGAGTATGAGGTTTTTATAAGGAAACGTGCCATTAACAAAATAAATAAAGGTTTTAGCATGTCAATTAATATGTCTACCTAACTAAGTAGGGTTGAGGCACCTACCAGACCTCTAACCTTAGGTGAGGGAAGAATATAAACATTTCCAATCACCTACAATTTTTAATGGGGAGAATTATAAACATTCCCCTAGGGAGATTTTATACATGCCCTCTATGGGTGGTTGTACATAAGTACCACTACTTAACATTAAATAGATCATTTAATTACATGCTAACAAAGAGTTATGGCAAGGATAAGCAAAAGAATATATAACATGGCAGTAGGGTATGAATTCCCAAACAAGAGAATACTACATCTACTTTTGAGGCAATAAGCAATTTAGGTTTCAAGATTCAAGGGTTTAGATCAAGTTAAACCTCATAAGGAAGTATGGGTAATGGAGTAATGATTTCCCAACTGAAAGGTAGATGCACAAACAAAACACATACCTTATTCTTTAGAATCCTAGAATCACTTTTCATAACTTTTACATGAGATCAGATCCACTTTCCCTAATATGATCATCATATTTATGTATTAGATATATGTATATTCATTAAAGGATTAAAACATCAAACCCATCGACTTTTTCCACAAACGATCGATTTAGACTCTAAAAACCTCACTACTGTCTTAGTTAGGATTTTCTAATCAAAATAACATATAGGTTTGTATATTTTCGAGATATTAACTTTTTAGGCTATTTTCCATATTTATTAGTTAATTAAATCAACTCGAAAAAGTACATATTCGAAAAAAACTCAGAATCAAACCACGAAAGTATTTTTATTAGATAGATCTCGTTCTCCCGATTCCAAAACATATTTTAGTTTTAAATTTGGATAATCGAGTAAAAAGATATGATTTTTCAAAAACAGACCAATGATAACTTGCCACGTAGGCACAAGCGTTTGAAACAAAAGCAAATCAAAAGACCGGAGTGCCCCCACACGAGCACAGCCAGAGAAGAGAGGAGGTGCGCGGGTAGAAACGTAAAAAACCACGGGTTGTCTTCCCCAACCCAGCCCACACCATGGCTGCGAGCAAGCAGTAGCTTGCTTGGGGAAAGATTAGGCGTTTGCGTTATACTCATCCAAATTCGAAGTTCAAGTATGCGATGGAAATCTCAAAGCAAGACGAACTCGATGGTACCTTTGATTGTGCCGATAATGGAGAGAGCAAGGAGGGACGAGCGCCGCAAGGTCAGCATCTTCGGTGGCTCGAAGCAGGGTCAAACGTCCATGAAACGCAAAATTGAAAGTACGGGTGAGATGCTAAGATGATTGCGGTCCTAGGGGCATAGGTATATATAGGCAAGGGGCCCCGAGTTAGGATTTAGGTAGGAGCAAAGAGAGGAGGTCGGCGGCCACTTTAGGCGTTTCTCGAAAACTCGTATAATTCCAAAACTTTTGGGATAAACCAGTGCGGAATTGAAAGAGGAATCCAACAAGCCAAAAATCTCGTGATTTGGTTAAGAGATGAGAGAGATATGGTATCCGAAAAAAATTACAAAAACTCGGAATTACTGTTCATGCGCGACCAAGGTAGAAGATGAAATGACATCATTTAATACAACTTGCTAACTTTAGTCATTTGGTGCATTTAATGCATAAACCTTTCTCTAATTATTTAAGGGTGCAAATAAAGTCCAAATAAACTCAAATTTGGTAGGTTTACTGATTTTGGGGTGAGGAATCCGAATATAAAATTAGATTTGACTTTTGAGAAAATTAGATTATTTAATTAAGCCAATTACTTTTTTCTCTTTCCTCCTTTACTAATGATGTTAGGATTATACAAAAATTATAAAACTTGACCCACAAGTCACATTTAATATTTTAGATACTAATTTAGTATTATTTCCATTTGTTTATATCGTTTATTATTTTAATTAATGGTTTTAATATTTTACACACTTTCTCTCTCCTAAATTCACCTTCTTATAAAATATTTTCCAAATTGATTCAAAATTCATACAAAGGTATATTTTAACATTTAGAACACGAATTTGGAATTAATACATTTTTTTTGAAGACATTTATTATTTTATTTAATTCATTTAATTTTTATCACTTATTTAACCTTTTAATTTATTAGTGGCATCTAGAAACTTTCTAAAAATGTAAAACTTGTTCTATAAGCAATAATAAACGTGTGGAACAGGATTTTGACATTAATTAATTTTTGTCAACATATATTTAATATTTTTAGTCTTTAAGTCATTTTCTCTCTCCATATTAAAATAAAATATTAAACATTGACCAAATTAAATGCAAATTTGCCCAAAAGATTATTTTTGTGTTTAGAATACGAATTTGGAGTTAGTTTTCTAATTTGAGGACATTAGATATTTTATCTCTCTTTTATGGCTTATTTCCCATTATCTTGTATTAAAGACATTATATATTTATTTATTATCCAAATTAGATGATACTTGGCCATTAAGCAACTTTTAAGTCAAGAAAACGAAATTGATATATTTATTATCCAAATTATCTTCTTGGGTTTCTATTTAGGATTTTTGGAACAATATATTCCTCATTATCTTCTTTTATCCAAAATATTCCATATTATCCCCAACTATTGCATTTATCATCTCTTTTATTCATATTTCGGGATTTTCTTTCTTTTTCATATTCTAAAAACACTAGAAAGTTTAGGACGAATTTGTTTATTCTTTTAATCACTTAAGTGGAATTTTACATATTAAGCCCATTTCTAAACTTTTACGGAGGTATTGTGCATAAACCCAAATATTGGAATAAAAGGTGAACAAATGTTCATTAAACCATCATATTGTCCACAAATTAAATAGAAAGGCCAAAGAGGATAGAAATGAAAGGAAAAGATGGAAAAAGAGGACCAAAAGACAAAATGCCCAGATTTCGGTATGTTACAGCACTCCACCCCTTAAAGAGGATTTCGTCCCCGAAATCACTAGCAATTAGGGAAGGGTGAGTGTGCAACCTCACATCACCAAAACTTCAGGTTGTTCCTCCAACCATACAACTTCCACCAAAACATACACTTCAACTACCCCTAAGGGTTTAGAAACTTCACATACAGCTCAACATAGGTTGGGTTCTCAAGGATCACCTAGGGTCCATTATTAAGATATTCTTTTTAAGAGATTTAACTTTATTTACATTTTTGACTTATTAACATTATATCACATTATCATCATTATTTTAATTATGTCATGTCATATTCACTTTATTGTCAAAAGGGTTATATTTCATTATTATCCATTAAACTATTTATATATATATATATTTCTCATTTATCTTATTAAGGATTTTATCACAATTAGTTGTTACTCAACTATTTCAACATTCATTATTATATTTGATCATTGTCCTTAATAATTCGGATTTATACTCCATTATCCTCATATTACTATTTTATTAATTATAACAAATTATTTTACATGAATATAAGACATTCTATCCAATTTGTCGTTAAGCATTCAATTATTTCAATTAATGTCACATTAGTTACTTATATTCATATTAACGTTGTCACATTATCATTATTGCTCACATTAATGTCATCATTAATCATTATTCATATTTATTCCTTTATATTATTGATTTTGCACACTTATGTGAATCCAATCATCTCATATTCATATTGAATACATTACATGTATTTTAATGATCAAGGTGGAACATATGTCATATTAATGATTTGATTCACACTAAGTGACTAATAACATGTATATTAGTTAACAAGGTAACACTCATTCATATTGATGACTTAATTAATATGTGATTAGATGATCATATATATCATTTATGTGTATCAAAGTATGTTAATTGATTATGGCTCTTAACATCATTAATGTATCATGAAAGGCATAAGGGTGCATATGTTAAGGTTAGATGATTACAACTTTAGGGTTTAGGTCAACATGACCATTATATTTCGCTTATTCATCCTTAGCATGCATTAATTACGAATTATAACCTTACTCATCATATCATTAGGGTTCATGCCATTATTAACAATTTACCTATTGACAATTATCATTGATATTCATATTATGTGCATTGAATATTCATTAGGGTTCAAGCATATGATTTGTTTCTTAGATGATAATTATATGTTCATTACATATTAACAAGCATGTTAGGGCTATGATTACATCTTGTTTGGTCAAAACCAAAGATCCAAACACACTAACCACCTAAGTATGAGGTTAGGGTTTTCTAAAGATAGATCAAGATGTTATAGGGTTCCATCCCCCAAAGAAGATTTCGTCCTCGAAATCTAACCACTCAAACATCATCAACTAACCATACTCCACCCCTTAAAGGGTTTGACCTACTACACTAGGGTTAAAGGATAATTCTAACTAAACCATTATCAAGATCCATCATGCTTCCACTGTGCACTCTGATATTCTCACAAACACCCAAACTCCAAGGTCTAGGTTCTACGGATAACTATTCAAGCATATAGTCCTAAGGGACATAAGGAACTGTATAGGGTATATATCCTCAAACAAGTCAACTTAGGGTTCCCAAAGATATAGATCATAGAAGTCTAAAGTTACTATTGCCTAAAAGCAAACTATTTCGGGCAATTCGTATCAGCGCAAGCCAGGACAGATCATATGGGCACGGGAGTCCTCGTATACCAAGCTAGTGGTGCGGAGGAAAATTTTGCCAGCTCCCGAAACCCTGATCCTTTCTAGACACCCTTGCTTCAACTACATGCCCTAATAGTTGCCTAAAGGCAAACCTAAACAACATCAAGTTATGCATATTTTAATTATAAGTATTTTAGGATTTTATTCATCAAGGTTCTAATGTGGAACTATTGAGTTCTAAGTCAACCTTTCAACGTAGATCAAATCTAGGGTAACCGTGTCACTTAAAGGAAACTATGCAAATCTAGGTTTCTAACTAGGGAGACAAATTGAAATAGTCAAAGATCCGACTACCATTGGCTCTGATACCATGCTGTAAAGAGTGGGAAATCAATCCACCTCTCTACTCAAAACAATGGTAAACAAAATCCAATTTGGATAGCAGCGGAAGATAAAATTTTGACTATATTCAATTTCAAATAAAGTGTACATAAAAATTCTCCCAATATGGGTGTACATGCTTTATAAAAAAAGAGGATCTAAGTAGAGGGAAATCTAACTACTCCACTTTTGTCTCCAAGTAACATGTCCATCATCTAAGTCCAAACCAAAGTCGAGATCTTCAAGTCCTATACATCACCTTGCTCAGCACCAACACCTGGGTGGTTGGGAAGACACCCAGCAAGATGGAAAAACAAAGGAAGTATGTGTTACAAGAATATTCTAACAATGGCAATGAAAGTTGTAATAAGTACATTAGGCTAGATATTTTGGTTTAAAGAGACATCAAAGAGTATGAGGTTTTTATAAGGAAACTTGCCATTAACAAAATAAATAAAGGTTTTAGCATGTCAATTAATATGTCTACCTAACTAAGTAGGGTTGAGGCACCTACCGGACCTCTAACCTTAGGTGAGGGAAGAATATAAACATTTCCAATCACCTACAATTTTTAATGGGGAGAATTATAAACATTCCCCTAGGGCGATTTTATACATGCCCTCTATGGGTGGTTGTACATAAGTACCACTACTTAACATTAAATAGATCATTTAATTACATGCTAACAAAGAGTTATGGCAAGGATAAGCAAAAGAATATATAACATGGCAGTAGGGTATGAATACCCAAACAAAAGAATACTACATCTACTTTTGAGGCAATAAGCAATTTAGGTTTCAAGATTCAAGGGTTTAGATCAAGTTAAACCTCATAAGGAAGTATGGGTAATGGAGTAATGATTTCCCAACTGAAAGGTAGATGCACAAACAAAACACATACCTTATTCTTTAGAATCCTAGAATCACTTTTCATAACTTTTACATGAGATCAGATCCACTTTCCCTAATATGATCATCATATTTATGTATTAGATATATGTATATTCATTAAAGGATTAAAACCTCAAAACCATCAAATTTTTCCACAAACGATCGATTTAGACTCTAAAAACCTCACTACTGTCTTAGTTAGGATTTTCTGATCAAAATAACATATAGGTTTGTATATTTTCGAGATATTAACTTTTTAGGCTATTTTCCATATTTATTAGTTAATTAAATCAACTCGAAAAAATACATATTCGAAAAAAACTCAGAATCAAACTATGAAAGTATTTTTATTAGATAGATCTCGTTCTCCTGATTCCAAAACATATTTTAGTTTTAAATTTGGATAATCGAGTAAAAAGATATGATTTTTCAAAAACAGACCAATGATAACTTGCCACGTAGGCACAAGCGTTTGAAACAAAAGCAAACCAAAAGACCGGAGTGCCCCCGCACGAGCACAGCAAGAGAAGAGAGGAGGTGCGGGGGTAGAAACGTAAAAAACCAGGGGTTGTCTTCCCCAACCCAGCCCACGCCATGGCTGCGAGCAAGCAGTAGCTTGCTTGGGGAAAGATTGGGCGTTTGCGCTATACTCATCCAAATTCGAAGTTCAAGTATGCGATGGAAAGCTCAAAGCAAGACGAACTCGATGGTACCTTTGATTGTGCCAATAATGGAGAGAGCAAGGAGGAACGAGCGCCGCAAGGTCAGCGTCCTCGGTGGCTCGAAGCAGGGTCAAACGTCCACGAAACGCAAAATTGAAAGTACGGGTGAGATGCTAAGATGATTGCGGTCCTAGGGGCATAGGTATATATAGGCAAGGGGCTCCGAGTTAGGGTTTAGGTAGGAGCAAAGAGAGGAGTTCGGCGGCCACTTTAGGCATTTCTCGAAAACTCGTCTAATTCCAAAACTTTTGGGATAAACCAGTGCGGAATTGAAAGAGGAATCCAACAAGCCAAAAATCTCGTAATTTGGTTAAGAGATGAGTGAGATATGGTATCCGAGAAAATCACAAAAACTCGGAATTACTGTTCATGCGCGACCAAGGTACAAGATGAAATGACATCGTTTAATACAACTTGCTAACTTTATTCATTTGGTGCATTTAATGTATAAACCTTTCTCTAATTATTTAAGGGTGCAAATAAAGTCCAAATAAACTCAAATTTGGTAGGTTTACTAATTTTGGGGTGAGGAATCCGAATATAAAATTAGATTTGACTTTTGAGAAAATTAGATTATTTAATTAAGCCAATTACTATTTTCTCTTTCCTCCTTTACTAATGATGTTAGGATTATCCAAAAATTATAAAACTTGACCCACAAGTCACATTTAATATTTTGGATACTAATTTAGTATTATTTCCATTTGTTTATATCGTTTATTATTTTAATTAATGGTTTTAATATTTTACACACTTTCTCTCTCCTAAATTCACCTTCTTATAAAATATTTTCCAAATTGATTCAAAATTAATCCAAAGGTATATTTTAACATTTAGAACACGAATTTGGAATTAATATATTTTTTTTGAATACATTTATTATTTTATTTAATTCATTTAATTTTTATCACTTATTTAACCTTTTAATTTATTAGTGGCATCTAGAAACTTTCTAAAAATGTAAAACTTGGTATATAAGCAATAATAAACGTGTGGAACAGGATTTTGACATTAATTAATTTTTGTCAACATATATTTAATATTTTTAGTCTTTAAGTCATTTTCTCTCTCCAGATTAAAATAAAATATTAAACATTGACCAAATTAAATGCAAATTTGCCCAAAAGATTATTTTTGTGTTTAGAATACGAATTTGGAGTTAGTTTTCTAAGTTGAGGACATTAGATATTTTATCTCTCTTTTATGGCTTATTTCCCATTATCTTGTATTAAAGGCATTATATATTTATTTATTATCCAAATTAGATGATACTTGGCCATTAAGCAACTTTTAAGTCAAGAAAACGAAATTGATATATTTATTATCCAAATTATCTTCTTGGGTTTCTATTTAGGATTTTTGGAACAATATATTCCTCATTATCTTCTTTTATCCAAAATATACCATATTATCCCCAACTATTGCATTTATCATCTCCTTTATTCATATTTCGGGATTTTCTTTCTTTTTCATATTATAAAAACACTAGAAAGTTCTAGGACGAATTTCTTTATTCTTTTAATCACTTAAGTGGACATTTTACATATTAAGCCCATTTCTAAACTTGTACGGAGGTATTGTGCATAAACCCAAATATTGGAATAAAAGGTGAACAAATGTTCATTAAACCATCATATTGTCCACAAATTAAATAGAAAGGCCAAAGAGGATAGAAATGAAAGGAAAAGATGGAAAAAGAGGACCAAAAGGCAAAATGCCCAGATTTCGGTATGTTACAAATATATTGTTTAAAAGAAGTTCCCACTCACCCTAAGGTGTGCAAACACCTTAAAAACGCAGCTCATCCCTAAAACTCTCGATCTCATATCAAATCCCTAGCAATTCACCCGATTCTTCTTCCTTCCAACTGGAAAACCCTAAAAATGAGGAATTATGAAGAAAGAGTGAGGAAAGGAAAATTTTTGATACCATTTTGGATCAAATCAGAGGTGGGACGGAATTTTGACATGTGAGAGAAGATTCACCATGAAACTATATCCTAAGAAGCTAAACTTACATGATTCCATCATTCCTCAGACCACAAAACCCTAGGTCAACATCTCCATCACTTTCTCCTCGCAAACCCTAACTCTCCCTCTCTCTAGGATTTCGTTTCTCTGGATTGAATCATGAATTATGAGAGCTCCTTGTATGTTAGGTGGACCATATAGAGCAATTGATCTGCTTGGGTCAATTGCACTTTGACCCCTTACTATACTTTTTCTTATTTCAACAAATTTTATTTCATAAAAAGGTTTATTAGAATTTAGCATATTGTGTATAATTAAGTTACAAAGGTTTCTTTTAAATTTTAGATTATTCCAATCTTCCATTAAATAACTAAAAATCAAATAGTTCACTGTTATCCAGAGTTCTATAGAAAAGTCAATTACTGTAATTTGTCTACTGATAAGGTCTAAGCACATCCAAAAAATATGAAAATTTTACATGTTGTTTATGATTGAGTTTTAGATCTAAAGTTAAAATTTTAGATCATTTGAAGTTATCAATAAATAAATAAAAATAAAACAATATACTACTAAACAACATTCTGTCAGCATGGTCGGTTGAAGTATATCTCGATCGAGAATGATTTTCAAAGATCATCCAAAAATTCTGAATTTTTTTATTGAAATGTAGGATTGAGTTTTAAATATAATATCCAAATTTCAATTAAATCTAAATTACATAGAAAATATGATAAATTATTTATCATACTACTATCTTGATCAAATTCCATACTCATGTACCATCAAAACCCTAATTTCAGCCAACTAGGGTTTATATTTCTCAAACCCTAATTTCTAAAACAATAGAACACTTACATTCTTATTAGGTTTAAAACATCATAATTGAATTATCATTATTAATTAGATTTAAGAAATGATCAATATAATTAAGCATATAATCATCCAGGTAAACCCCAGTTTACCAATTAAGCTCGGATACGGTCATAACATACATGTTGGAGAATAGTGTACTAGATAGACCCAGCTTGAGAGTGATACATGGAGACCACGAAATGATTATCAGAATCAACTCTCATATTGATAGTGGTGATTATGGTTCTTATACCTGAAGTCATTACACTCATCACATGTCATTCAATGTATTTTGACATCTTTAACGTGACTTTGAATAAGGGTTTCCATAAAGGTGATGCTTAGTAGCATTATCACACACAGGGATTGAGTATGAGTGATGTAGATGGGATTTGTCCCTCCTACAAGATATTGATATCTAGGCCACTTGATAAGAGAGACTGAGAAATGTATGACCATACTCTTATGAATATGTGAGCTCACATGCATATAATATAGTCTTCTCTAGTTCAAGGAACATGGATTGAATGATGAGAGGATGACAATTTCATACCTCAAGTTCAATCCATATATCAAAGACAAAGGAACTATACTATCACTGGAACACTAATTACGGATTGGAGGTTGAAGTTGTTCTCCAACTTTCAATTACTTGGGAAGCAATGATGTGTTTCTAGATATCACTCATTACTTGTGATGTCATAAGTTGGTTGTGGACATTCATTGCCAACATAACTTGGGACCTATAGGGTCACACACATAGGATACACCTAGAATCAAATTTTATTCATGAATGATGTTTAACTTGATTACTAAAGTGTTTAGGTATTCAATTTAAACAACAATGATTGAGAATTGACTGATAGGACTACGAACTAACTGATTCAAGTGTTGAACCAATCAATTCAAGTGTTAGGTCAATTTAAACTGTATTGGTTGAACATTGCCTGAATTGGGAGATGAACCGACCAGTTCACTTAGTGAAGTGAATGGTTCAAGGTCTGAAACAACCAATTTCAACTTGTGGATTTCCCGGTTCAATGATCAATCTGATTGGATCAAGGATTGATGTTGACGTCATGTTGTGCATCAATCAAATGCTAATACAATTGTGAATAGGAAACATAATGAAACATTGGTTCAAGTGTTGAACCGATCATCTCATGTGTGAACTGACCGGTTCATGGTTTGCAAGTTCTGGAAAATTTATAAAATTCTATCTCCTTGACCCTCACTTGATCTAGAACTCCTGAACCTGACCCTCTTATAAATAGAGGGGTAGTCGAGGCTTTCTAAAGACACAACAATATGCTCTGAAAATTGTCATCCTCTCTACTTTAAACATTTGGCGACACAGAATGGAGACATGGTTGAACTTGATCGATATCGTAATTCAATTTCAATCACATGTTTGGGATTTAGTTCAAATTATGTAATCTTGCTGTGAACATATTTTTTTTTGGGAAGTCAGAGGGTATATATTCATCTTACTATGAACAAAATCTAATGGTCCAATATGAATTGGTCCTAGTATTTTAGTATAGATTTGATACAAGATTATGGTGAAACTAAGTTGAATTTCCAAATAACCTTAGGACCCATTTGGTATCATAGAATAACAAAGTGAAAACATTTGAAGCACGTTGTTTTTCAAACTATTTGGTTCTCAAAGGTCAAACTATGCTTAGAAAAACAATTTCAACGTGATAACAAATTTCCTATTGAAATTACAGAGACAAACCGTATAGAAAATGAGCCCATTTGGTTTTCAAGGATGCCTAGCCACACAGTTGACATGCATGATTGCTTCATGGTATAAAGGAGAATGCCAACAACAACTTAGTTTGAGACTATTATAGTATGTACTGGTTATATGTGTTTAGTCGCATATTCTTGAGTATCAGAGTAATATGATGTCTAGACTCCTATTTATACAAGGATTGTAATCAACTGTAATACATCTCAATATAATCATATTTTACCATTCTTACATGGTATTAGAGTCAAGATCCTATAAGAGAGAGAAAAGTAAAGACACTCCTAGCCGGCAGGAGACAACCCCTTCTCTCTCAGTATGCCACCCATAGACCATTTTTATTTTCTAACATGATGTCCTTCTATTTTTCATTTTCTCCCATTATAGTTTTAACTTTCCTTTTTAATTTATTATCATTGTCATTATCTTCTTTTTCTATTAGTTTCCTTTATAAATTAACCACATTGTCAGTTTTTCTCTCTCTTCCTTTTCTTTTAGTCAAACCATCATTTCCTTTCCCTTCTTTAGTATTCCTTCTTTTTTTTACTCTTATTCTGTTTCCTTCTCTCAACTTCTTATTTGCTTTTTCTTTTCTTTCCTCTCATACCCTCATTCCCTTTTCTTTTCGTTAGTCTTAGCACACACATTAGTTACACCATCTCTCTTCTTCTCAACACATCATCTTCACCATCCATCTAACATTGACTATATGTTTCAAATGTTCTTTCTCCCTCTCTCTCTCTTAGCATCCCCCATCGACATGGATGTCTATTTTGTTTTCCAATTCAATTTGTCTCCTTTTTTTCAATCACTCATCTCCTTCTACTCTTTTTTCCATCAACAACCCCAATAATTTTTCTCTCTCTCCTACTTTCCCAGGTCATCTTGGCGGGCATCCTGATCTACACACATTAGCGATTTGCCTTTTCCTTACCCCTCCTTCCCCTATTCCCTTCACACTCCTCCTAGCCTCCTCACCTTTTAGGAAAAACTACAATCTCCTACTCTCTGATTTGTCCCTCCTCATCTTCGATGGGATCACCTCTACCTCCGACTTCCTCTCGTCCTATCTCAGGCTCAACACCCGTATTTCCGTCGAGCAATGCGAGCAGACATACAATGTCATGCCCTGCATGAGCATGATTGTCAACCACTTCCTACTCTTCGTCTATAAGTTCCTCATGTTCCCAGATTAAAGAGAAAGCTCAACTACTGATCATTGTCAAGATCAGGAATTTTCATTCCTCTTCCTCGTCGGCATGCACATCACCTCCAGCAAGAAGCATGTGAGACTTCTCATCATCTTATCTCATCTTCCACTAGCTCGAATGCAACAACTCCAAATACATCGTCGTTACCATGGCACATGTCCCGACTCGCATGACCAGTAGAGACAAAATAAGATAGCATGAAGAAAACTGAAGAAATAAGTTTTGTATGAACTTAGTGTTTTTTTTAATGTTTTTAGTTTGTTTGCTAAATCGGACATGTGTTTCAGGCATACTCCGGCTTGAGGGGTAGTATTATAGTATGTACTGGTTACATGCGTTTAGTCTCGAGTACAGGACTACTACCATGCCTAAAATTCTATTTATGCAAGGTTTGTAATTAGTGGTAAGACATCTTAATATAATCATGTTTTACCACTCTTTCAGAGACCAATTTCTTTCAACCAAATAAAAACAAATGAAAACAATTGCACTTATGTACATACTACAATCATGTAATTTTTTTTGATAAAGTTGCTTTCGTATTTTCAATTTGCCACTTGACAAATCAATCATACCTAACTATATTAGACCTTATCCAAATCTAAACTACACATATACCATTCGAATGTCTAAATTCAATAGTCCAATCTGAGAACGGCCTTTGTCTCTCCAGTACCGTACTGCCCCTGAATCAGCGGTACCGAACAAAACAAAACAGATAAAGAAGAGCACCATGCCTCCCTTCCACTCAACCACTCGGTTTTCTAGTAGCATGCTGTGAATCAACCAATTGATATTCAAGTGGCAACGCCGGCGCTTGCGACAACGTTACTCAAATTAGTAATGAGCTCGATGTATTAACTATTGACTCAAATTAGTAATGAGCGAGAAAAAAGAAAGAGAGGAGTGCCGTTCTGCACCAGCTCGTGGCTGCTCTCTCACCCTAGTGCTACTAGGGTTTCTTCCTCCGGAGACGGCTGGCTGGGGGGAGGGGATTTGACCGCCGTAAAGCGGTGTCCCGCTCCCCCTCAGCCTCTTCTCGCCCGTCTTCTGCAGGGTCTCTTCTTCGGGAGGCACGCGGGCGTGTTGTCTTTCGAGACAGTGGTCTTCTTCTTCCCTGTCGTGGAGCCCGGCTGCGACGAGTTTTCTACCTCCTTTCTCTTTTATTTGCTTTCTATTTAGACTAGGTTGGTCTCTTGTTTTGTCTCTCTCGCTGTTAATCAGTGCTTCTGTCTCTTCTCGTAGTAGATTTCTCTTTCTCAGTCAAGTCAATTTTGTTGTGGTGTTGTATGGCAGCAAGTGTGGGGGCAATATCCTTTTGGAACACCGATCTGGCGCAGATACTCTACCACATATACATACTCAGGTTGAAGGTATTCCTCATAGAAAGCTGCATTAGTCAGCGAAGGAGAAGAGAGATCTATACATCATTGTTCTTATCAAATTCCGATATGAATTTTTGTAGTAGTTTGTATGTGTTCTTGATCTTTGTGTGGTCCTTTAATTTATTTTTCTTTTCATGTAGATGCCGTATGACTCCTCCATAATGAAATTTGTCTGTTTAACTTCAAAAAAAAAAAAAACTATTGACTCAGAGCGCGCGAACCAAACAATCAAACAAGGACACTCTCCCCCTCCATAAAATTTTGAAAATGCAATCGTATATGATAAGAATCAGAATGCACTTGCGCACTTTAGCATCATAGAATGCCCACTAGCTAGATAGCAATGACTCGGCTACTCTGTCCTTTTGTCCAAAGTCATTTGCTTGGTATGGGGCTTGTCCTGTCATGGACCACACTTTTCTGGACAAATACAAATGTATGCACAATGGATATTATTACCTTTACGACAAATATGACTTGCGTTGTTTAAATAAAGACTGTCACGAGTGGATAAGGGGTGACCCAACAAGGGTGGAGGGTGCAGCGCACCGACAAGAGAGAAGAGGAGAGACGTTGATATGGAGATTGGGGACATGTCTATCTACGAGCGATATAATAACAGGTTATGAAGGACACGGATTTTCTTTTTTATTTTTTATGAGAGAAAAAATAGGATAGAAGGTGGCTAAAGAAGGAAAGAGGAGACAAATAATGGAAATAGAGAAAACATAAGACATTGTGCAAGATAACAATCGTTAAGAAAAGAAAATGTAAAGAGCCAAATAACAAAGAACAAATGATACATAACATAATATTTTAGGCATACAAATAAATGTATATAATTAAAAAGCATACAAATGCAAATAATACCACAAGTATTGATATAAAAGTAATTGTACAAAAAAATCTACGATGACATAATGTGAAGCACACAAAACTATGCATCTATATAATAAAAAATAAACTATTTTATATTAATTGAATTTATATTTTTTTAACATGCATCTGAGTCATGCATATGTATGTGTTATTTTTATACAACGTATTAGCTTTTTTGTTTCATGGGTGTTATCGTTTGTCAGATATATACTAATGTGTTATCTTGTGCCTTCTCCCTTGTCCCTCTCACTTATTATTTTTCCTATCTCTCTCTCCTACCACTAATTCTCCCTTTCTTTCCTTTTATTTTCTCTCTTAAAATCTTCACAACTCCTCCCTCCTATTTTTCAATTTCTCTCTCTTCCCACTATTTTCTTATTTATCTTTTTCCACTACTTTTCTTTCTCGTGTCTCTTATTTATGTATTTTGCTCTCTTCTCACTACTTCCCTCTTTTGTTTCTGCAACATCATACTTTTTAAAACATATTCATTGCCGAGTGGAAGCATGATTCTTGAGGAGGATGTCACAAAATGCTAGTCGTTGCAAATAAGAGTAAATGAAACATCATGTATTATCTTAAATTGATTCATACATCAGAATACTACAACTTTTTCATCTTGAAAACTAAAATTACTAAGACCACACTTGGCTAACATAATCAAGGCATGACATGAAAGGTATCTAAAAGATTGGATCATCTTCGTAGATGGCATCCTAATAGACTAAGCTTTAAGGTTCCCTTATCTATTCTTGTCCTTTTATTCTTCAATTGCTCCAATCGTATGGACAATGTGTTCCCAACCATAAAAAATAAAACATTAATGTAAGTAAGCGATACTTGGCACATTATAAAACATGAAGTAAACTTGACATAAACTTGACAATGGATTAACTAAAATATACTTTGAACATTTTAAATATGATGAATTTGATAAGTGAATATATGTTGCGCCTCTTAATGCCCCATAGGATCCCATGATTTCTAGGAAAGCCCATAGTTTTAGGAAAGATCATAAAGAGATATAAAGGTCCATGATTGATGTTCATAAAAAAGTTAGAAAATTATGTAACTTTGTTCACTATCTTAGAACTTGACTTAATCATTAATGTCTTTAATATTAATCTTGACCATAATGGGCTTGCCCCTCTTAGTGCCATAGTGGGATTTCTCCCCTTCAATCATGGTATTTCTCCCTTCTTGAACCATAATGAGATTTATCCCTTCTTGAGCATAATTTATCAATAATAAATCAGAGGCATAGTTAGGGTTTTATAATAGACCATAAGAAAGCAATCAATTATGCAATAACATCTATACATGACGTCAATTGAGAAAGCATTCATAATTTTATGAAACATAATATTGTGCATAATCATAAAGATAAAACATATAATCAAACTAAATTTAATTGTACCAAGAACCATGGCCTACTTACCTAGATAAACCACCTTAGGTCAAGTTCTTTTACTTTATTGAGCCCTTAATGACCTATAATTTGATTATTTACATGATATGTATATTAGATCATAATCATTAAACCCTAATTTAGTTCATCAAAATGTTGAACCACTTGGATGTAGAAATTAGGATTTGAGAATAGTCTAGATAGCAAGAGAATACAAAAGGCTTTCCAACAAATATTTTTCCATAATTTTTTGAGGACATATGCACTTGTTATGATTTTTGCACTATGGACCACTCAAAAATTTGGAAACTATATGTGTGACATAGATTTAAATCCAAATATTAGTTCATGTAAATAAAAATAAAAAATATGTGAAAATTTTAGGCACACGTTACTTTCAATCAAACATGCGGGGTAAAAACATCATTTAGTCATAAAATCAAAATGCACATCAGATGAATTGAAGTTGAGGTCAGAGAACAAAAATAGCCTTGCGATTAAAATTATCCTATTAAATCAGCTTGGAAATCATGGTACGTATACCCGTACTAGTCTTTCTTTCTTCTCTCATCTTCTTGGAGCTTCATAGAGGCATGAGACATTCGATCAATGTTGAGGAGATGAATCTTGCTCGAGATATCAAGAATGTCGCAGAGTTCTATCTCCGCTTCATCCGTTATAAACAATGACATGAAAAAAACAAAAAGGGGGTAAAGCTCATGAATAGAGCACAAAACCGCCAGACCTCACAAGGTCGCAAAAAAGACAATGGAAAAAATGCACGAAAATGACTGATGTGTCCATGATTTATCGAAAGAACAACACAAATTATGGGAAGCTAGTCGAGAGGTGAATCCATCACGATAGGCCAAAAGAGAACCACCAGAAGATTGAGAAACGATCCTTCAGGTTCAAGGAACCTAGGGGCATGTTTTGTTTTTGCCAAAGAGCCACTGAGGTGCCATGGTGACAAGCGCCAACAAAGTCATCAAAGTCAGCCTATATGGTATAGCGACTTAAGGAAAATCAAGGTGAGAAGATGATTGTGAAATGCTAAAGAGGTACCAAGAACCTTATTGGCTCTCCAATTGTAATGAAAGTGATGGAGAAGATTGAGTTGCAGTGGAGGTCGTTAGATCAAAAAACCAAGTAGGTTGGAGATGTCTAGCGTATGGGAGGTTAGATCGACAGAAGAGGAGTGAAGGGCCAAGGTTGAGGGTTGGTAATAGTCCCTTATATAGATGTGATGATGAGTGTGGGGTTATCTTCAACTTGAGTATGTGAAAGAGGAAAGCCCTAGTTTGGTCAGGTGAGTTATGTATTGATCAAAATGGGAGAGAGAGAGACAGATTCAAAAGTGAATAAATCTAGTCAAAAGCTATAATGATGAGGGAGAAAGAGATAGCATGAGATTGCATTTCCACTCCATTCAAACTAATAAATAAATTGGAGGAAGAGGACGACCCCCACACCATTGGATCATGGGTAACTAAATAGAGACAGTTGGATGTCACGTGCAAGGAGGGAAAAAAGAAAAGGATCGTGTGACATGAGGAAAATATCTTAACTTTGGGTTTAGTTAGCGCATTACATGCATTTATAATTAAATCCCAATAAAACTATATGTAAACCTTTCCTAATTGACTTGAGGGGTCAAACCAAGTCAAAATGGTACCAAAATCAAACCACAAGTTAATTAGGTAAAGTCCAGATCCTTCCTATCCAATAAAATTCGAGTTTAAGATCATCGTTAACCATTATTTATATATCTATTTTTTAATTTATATGTATTTGAAGGATGAGATAAATGGAAAAGAAATTCCTTTGTTTGCTATTGGGTCAATTTTGAGATGAACATTGATTAACCCATAAAATGTTATGTCATATATCTTCTATGCCTTTTGGAGATGTTATCTTGGAGAACAGAGAAAGAAAGATAATAATGCTATTTATCTTAAAATTTATTTAAAAGGAAAAGGAAACTTCTTATTTGAAACATATATTATATATATTTTAATTTTAATTTCTTTCACATTTCCCTTTTATTTCATTTAAACATCCTAGGGGTAGGAGTTAGAGAAAGAAAGGAAAATCACCTTTTGAATTAATAAAAACACATTATGGCATATATGAAAGAGAAAATATATTTTGAGTTTTATTTTGAATTTCTCACTTCATTATTCTATAATGAATATCATTCATGGAAATTTTATGTTAATCCCCTCAACTATTTATATTTAAGCAGACATATCCTTAGGTTCAAGTTAGTTGTAAAAATTGGGATGTTACATTTCTACCCACCTTTAAACAAATTTTGTCCTCAAACTTTTCGTTAGGTTACTACCCACCTTAAGATTTCCCTTACCTCTTTAGTTAATGATAGTTAACAATTCAAGGCTCCCTTAATTTCATGATTTTTCATTAAAAGAGATATGTAACATATGGCATCTAAATTTCATAAAATATTTATGTGAACATGGATTAAATATTACTTTGGTCTCCTTCTCAACTTATACTTAGGGTTTATGAAAATGAACTTATCACTACACTTATGGCATCTACATTTGATGTTGTAATGATTTTCTATCATGAGGTGTGGAAGACTATTTATTCTTACATCTTTAGGTATTCCCTACACTTATCGATATGTGGTGATCAGGCACATAGCCACAGATGTGGGATCTTGTCATGGCCATAACCATCGCCTTTTGTTTTATATTGCATGTTTATGTTGTGGGATGTAGCATGTATATGATACATACTATAGATGTGGTGATTAGATACACTATATGTATATATGATATATATATAACCCATCAATCAAATATATTAAGTCTTAGATGCTTTCCAATAGAAATACACATGAAAAACTTGTTTGACTAAGCATAGGTTGTCCCTCCACGTGGTGCTACATCTGCCTTGTGGAAGTGTGATGGTAATAATGTAGGTTCTGCCTCAGGATGCATTATTATCGTATTGGCTATTTGGTCAGTCTTAACTGGTGATTCTCGGAGTGTTTGGGCCCAAAAGTATGAAGATAATTATGGAAAAAAGTAGCGCATATTATCTATCAAGAATTACATATGATGCAATCGACAAAAGTTGACTACCTTGGTAATTAACTGTGTTTGTTTTGCGGTGCTGTTCGGGCCATAGTTGAATTATCTTGGATCACTCATTTGAAAATTGATTGACTTCAATTTTCTGAATAGATACTTGAGGGTTGTCAATTTGAATAAAATAATTAGAATGATAATGAATTAAATACCTAATTATTATCACCCAAATTTTAATCAAATAAAAACAAAATTGAGTTTTTGAAAAAATTGCAAATTCTTTTGTAGAATCAAATCGCAACAAACAACAATGACTTTTATCTACGATCGATCCTTGAAAAGGACAAACTTACTGGGAGCAACTTCCACAACTGGTTAAGGACATTAAGAATAATTCTCACACAAAAGCGCAAGCTCTATGTCCTAGAAATGCTAACACTAGAGGAACCACCTCAAAATGCACCAAGGGCTGACAAGGATGCTTGTAATAAGCATATTGAAGACGTCATGGATGTGAAGTGTCTGATGGTATGATCCATGAACTATGAGTTGCAAAGGCAGCTTGAGAATATGAGTGTGATTGAGATGGTCACACATCTCAAGAACATGTACCAAGATCAGACGATGTTTTCAAGGCATTTTTCAAATGTAACATGGCAGAAGGTGACCTAGTAGGTCCTCATGTGCTCCAACTCATTGGGTATGTGGAGAACCTTGCTAGAATGGGATTCCCCTTGAGTCAAGAGTTGGCTACTGATGTGATTTTGCAATCTCTTCCATAGTCATATAGTCAGTTTGTCATGAACTACAACATGAATGACTTTGAAATGTCATTGAAAGAATTATTAGGCATGTTGAGAATAGCTGAGGGACAGATGAAGAAAGACAATCCCAAGTATGTGATGATTATCAATAAGACAAAGGGGAAGTCTAAAGACAAAGGAAAAGCTAAGAGGAATTCTAAATCAAGATGGAAGATCAAGTCTTCAGATTTCAAGGCAAAGGGAAGTGTGAAGAAAGTGAGAGGTGATTGTCACCAGCCTCGACATTGGAGAAGAAATTGCCCACTCTGGTTAGAGAAATTAAAGAAGAAGAAAGAAGGTACTGAGGCCTCCACTTCAGGTATATACAATATAAGATAAATTTGATTACTTCTTCATTTTGGTATGTGATACCAAACAAATATCTGACATACTGATGTGTAGGATCTGACAAGAAGTAAAGGCCTTCATGGAAGGACAAGATGGACAAGGTGGAGTACGAGTTGCAAAAGTTGTAATCTAGATTAAAAATTATCTTAGCCCTATGGGCATGTAAGAGAGTTAGTTGAACTGTTATTTCATTATGCCATAAGAAACATTTCTTTTATGCATCTTGTATGACAAGGATGGTAAATCAATAAAAGGTTGTTAATGTTTCTATTTTAAAAGATATGATCTTGCATGGAAACACCCAAACATATAATGATCTTTGTAGGAAGGAATTTGATATGAATGTTTATAACATTAATACCAACAAATGATAATTGATAAATCAAGATTATCATTTGCAATAGTCACCTTGGATTTATATGTAAGAAATGCATATCTAGAATACATATTGATGTTAATCTAGATTTCTTTGGTTACTGAACCTAAGGAATATGCAATTCTTTCTTATACACAACATGACATAACATCCTTCACTAGATGTAGTTGGAGGATAAGTTATCCACTAGACCTCTTACATATGATGCATGAAGATCTTATGTATTGAATGCTATATATAATTACTCATACTTCATTTCTCTTATAGGGAATATGATGATATGTGCTCAGTGAAAAAGAAACACAAATCTCCTAAAATGTTCAAGGAGATTATAAATGAATTATATATTTGATAAAAGTATTAAGAAACTTTGATGATATCAAATGTTAAAATACTTAACATCAAGACCTTGAGAACCTTCAGGAAGGACTGTGATAATGTATCATGAGTCAAATCTATCTGAACATGATGATGTGTCAGAATGAAGGAATTATACCATGATGAGTCATGATATAACTATCAATTAATCTAATCTTCTTACCCTCATAAATATATACCTATCACTAAATAATTGTGGGCTCTTATCTCCAAAACACAAGATAAACATAGCGGAAGTGATTCGATTAATCAGCGGAATACAAAAATCACGAGAAATTAAAACTTTTCGAAAACGAGATCTTAAAAACCTGAAACTCCTTTTATAAAAGTAAGATGAACTGTTTACATCTCTGATAAATCACTTCTCGAGTGATTATATACGTCATGATACAAAATCTCAAGATTTCACAATTCTCAGATCAACAAACTCCTAGGACCTGAGTGTACAGAGACGACATAAGACCATTCTAACTACAAGACTAGACAGCACAGTGTTTCCACCTGAAATCACTACTGCTCCTAAATTCGCTGCTGTTGCTGCTGTCCTCCTGCAGATCGGTTCCTTCGACCTCGACGTCCACCTAAAGGTAGAAATCTACGGGGTGAGACCATTTTAAATAATTATCCCATCGAGAGTTATAACTCTTCGCCAGAAGCTTTATATAGCAACCAAGAATAACATAAGCAATAAAAGCTCTAAGGTAATCAGCAGCAGATTGTTATTAATTAGAACAACATTTAAGGAATATGAAAAACATGTATAGTAAGTAATGTATCATCAACCAATGTATTTCGTGGTTCAACCTAAGAAGATATGCTACGCGGTTGATTATGTTTTACAAACATCATTATGCCCTGCGGAGATGAGGTATACCGCTCATACTCCAACCGATCACTATTAAGTCGCATCAGTATCATACATAGGTCATCAAAAGAGCCGGATTCTTATGACCTCATCTTCCTCAGTCAGTATGAGGGTCAACATGCAGTACATCTAGTGTCTCTGTTACAATAGCTTACCAGGGTATTCTGGTACTTCGGTATTAGAGTCACAGTGGCATTCTGTACTCTCTTCGCCATCGAAAGATTTCTTGTTTATCTCTCATCGATGCGGTATAAAAGATTTCCTCGGGAGATTAGTGTTACATCACCCCATCATAAACACATAGTGAAGGATTGATGGATTAAGATACATCAACATCAACTCCTACACTAGGATGTAAGGATATACACATCCATATTCCCCCACATACTCTAAAGTATGTGATCCAAGAGTTCCCTTAGGAAAACCTGTTTCACCATCATTTAAATTCTGACAATGATGGATCTATGATCAGGGCTTTACATGGTATGATTAAACTTGATTATTAGGTACATTTCAGTATTCTTTTATCATCATACATGTTTTCAAACATTAATCATTAGCATAGCAGCTATGAAGGAAGAATACTAAATGTAACAAGCCTAACACTCATCAATTGTCATTTCTCAATATTCTCATCACAAGTAATCTCTTAAGCATGACCTTGATGGTATTCATGGCCCTCACAGCCTATCAATCTCATAAGATGCTATTAACAAGGCATCAGGATATATCACTATTCATAAAGCTAACAACATGCTTTCAAAGAATATAGTATCATCATCCATACCTGGATATGATCATTCTTATGAAGAAACCTGCATGGTTAAATCAACTGATAATAGTAAATAACTTATTTAAAGAAGTTGTATCTCCTTAATTATTCAAGAGCTAGGTTTCCCTAGTTTTCATCAATAAGGGTTTACTATTCACATTACATGTCTTCACCCTAGAATTAGGGTTTACTATTCACATTACATGTCTTCACCCTAGAATTAGGGTTTACTATTCACATTACATGTCATCACCCTAGATTTAGGGTTTACTATTCACATATTGGTGAATTGATCTCTTAACATCACTATGTATGAGAAACATCATCATTAAAGTCCTCAGATAAGATTAAGATTCATCAATTATCATATTTAGGGTTTCCATGATCTCGTCTGGTGGATCATACCCTAATCATGCACATTCATATATATTGAAGGTATTTTACTTGAGTTTCCATCATAATTGGTACTTTATCTCTCCTCTTACTAGTAGATGGTGATTACACCACTCTAGATTAGGTTGGGTTAAGTCCTCATTGATTAACACAAGTCAACTCATCACTATCATATGATTAGGGTTTGATTAAAACAAGGTATCACTCAATTGAACCTCTTAGGGGCATTTTGGTAATTTACCCATTGATCATCATCATGGGTCAATTCATTAATCACTTGGTCCCTTAATATCTTGAGTTACCATTATGGTTTAAATAAGATCATCATTGGACCATTTACACCTTCAAGTGATTAAGTATAATCAACCTTGAAAACCTCTAACTAGTTTAGGGTTTGACCTTCAACCTTCAACCCATTTGATTCTTAGATGACCTTGAACTCGTTTAACCTCAAACGACCTAGAACCCATTTGGGCCTTAAACGAGTGTGGACCCTCTTAAGTCTAAACGGGTGTGAACCCAAAGGAGTCTAAATGGGTGTGAACCCGTTTGAAGTCAAACGAGTGTGAACCCGTTTGAGGTCAAACGAGTGTGGACTCGTTTGGGCTTAAATGAGTGTGGACTTGTTTGGACTCAAACGAGTGTGGACTCGTTTGGACTCAAACGAGTGTGGACCAACTTGGTTTCAAACCGCATAAACATAAAAAGTGACACATAGGTTATGATTGAAAAGTATTTCTTAAGTTGAAGCCTTCAATTGGCCCAAGCCATGTTAACCACTTACAAATTGGGTCAAAATAGGATGAGCCTCAACCAATTGGGCACCAATTTGACCTTCAATTGAAAGCCAATTATGGTTAAGTCTAACTCAATTAAGGTTTCTAATCGGCTACTCATCAATTTTCAACAATATGAATCAAAACAAGGTTGAACCTATCAATTGAACTCCAATTGGGCCCAAACTTGGCCCAAACGGTCTTGAGATCATTTGGATGATCTCCAAACGGTCTTGAGACCGTTTCCCAAAGTTTGACCAAACATTAAGTTGATTTGATAAGGGTTGAGTCCTAATTAAATTACAAATCAGCACTTTTCATCAATTTATCAATATCTTATGATTGGACCCTCAAACCATCACATAATTTAACCCTAGACCTTAAAACGGTCTTGGGGTGTCACTAAACGAGTGTGAGATCGTTTGGATGAACCCCCAAACGGGTTTGAACTCGTTTGGGTCCTTCAACCCAACACTCAACAAAATCTATATGAAAAACAGCAAATTTAACCCGATTAGGGTTAGGGTGTTGAAATGCCTTCAACTCTTAATTGGTTAGGAATTAGATCATGATTCTTGGTAGAAATGAAATTCAATATATTATGAACAGGAATCCCAAACGGTCAATGCTTGGTCAACTCCTTCAAATGGGTTGGAACCCGTTTGCCCAAAGATTCAAGTTAATCAGTTTAGAAAAACAGCACTTAATTCAATTCAATTGCCTAATTGATTGGCCTTCAACCTACGATTCCTTTGGAGTTAACCCCTAAACTTTGGTGGGTCATTAACCTACGTAATTGTGAACAGAAATCCCAAACGGTCAATGCTTGGTCAACTCCTTCAAACGGGTTGGAACCCGTTTGGCCAAACCGACCTATTGAACCCGTTTGGATTGAAACGAGTGTGAGATCATTTGACCTATTGGTCCAAGATCGTTTAGTAAAGTTGGATAAGGACCAACATAGGTATTAACGCCCTTTGTCTTCAACCTTGAAACCAAGGTCTGTTCTTCACGAAAAAGCTTGCAAGGGTGCAAAGAAGGATGGGGAAGAAGAAGAACTAACTATTTTTGCACAAATAAAAGTATGCATAACAAGGTAAAAGGTTTAGAATTATAAAACCCACCTTAAGGTCGTTCTTGAGCTCCAAGCTTCAAAGCTTCAAGTCTTTAATGGTGTATTGAGATCCACAGGTCGGACAAGGGTTTTTCTCCAAGGAAAGGTTGGGAAAAGATGGCTAGAACGAGAAAGCTAAGTAAGAAAACTAGCAAACCAACCTTGTAACATGATATCCTCCATGAATTTGAGCAAGATGATGATCAAAGATTACCTAGAACTACTTGGCCGTTCTCCTCTTCTCCAGAGCTCTGTCCTAAGTCGGTCTAAGCAAGGAAATAAGAAAAAAAGTGAAGGAAACGTTCCTTTACAAACAAAGGAAGGGTGTATATATATCTTGGGGTCATTTCCAACATAAGGACAACTAGTTTCTCCTTTTCACAACTTGGTCCTTCCTTTCTTTTAGGCACGTCCCTCCTCTTCTTCTAAGATAAAACTCCTTCTAAAACTAAGAACTAAAGGCAAGGAAGGTCAACTTATCACTAAGGTACATATGTACATAAGGGTCTCCTTACTTACATCTTGATGATTTAATTACAAAGGTGTTCCTCATTATATGATTATTCAAAGGAAGTGCCCCCTCATCATTATTACTCTAAATGATGTCAAAAGTCATAAAAGATGTTCTATATGGTGTATTTTATAAGTTGCACCCCATATTTGGGTGAATTGCACTTTAATCCAAAATAGGGTTTTTAAGCACAAGGATCATTCCACAAGCTGTATCTTGATGCCCAAGCTTGGGAAATCCATCTTACCTCATCATATTTACTCATATGATGTCTCATCTCCAGAGGAACATCTTAACTTGTGAAATTTGCAAGTTACACCCTTTAACTGGGTAATTTGCACATAGGCCCCTGCATTACCAAATAATTCTACAACATTGTTTTAAAAGGATAGAAATGAAAATGTATGTTCCTTAGGAACTTAATTACATGTCAAAAGAAAAACACCAGGGTTTAATTACATATTTAGGAAAAACACCTAGGGTTAGTTCATAACCCAGGTCAGGGATGTTACAAATCATCCACCCCTTACAAGGATTTCGTCCCCGAAATCGATAAAACGTATTAAGAGAAAAGAGTAGGGTATTTCCTTCTCATCTCATCCTCTAGTTCCCAAGTGGCTTCTTCAACACCACGGTGGTTCCAGAGGACCTTCACAAGTCTTATTTCTTTCTTCTTTAGCTTTTTAATTCTATTATCAAGGATTGACACTGGTCCTTCCTCATAAGATATATCATCAATCAATTCTACCTCCATAGGTTGTAGAATTGACTCAGTATCGGGATGACATTTCCTTAGCATAGAAATGTGAAACACAGGCTGTAACCTTTGTAATTCTGGTGGTAACTCTAGTCTATAGGCTACCTTTCCAACCCGTTCAATGATTGGATAAGGCCCTATAAATCTAGGAGCTAACTTCCCTCTCCTTACAAAGTGAAGGACTCCTTTCCAAGGAGAGACCTTGAGATACACTCTGTCTCCAACCTGGAATTCCAACGGTCTACGACGCTTGTCAGCATAAGATTTTTGCCTATCTTGTGCAGTCTTAATCTGTTGTTGTATTACCTTAATCTTTTCTATAGTTTGCTGCACAAGATCAGGTCCTAACAACTGATGCTCACCAGTCTCATACCAACACAAGGGTGATCTACAACGTTTGCCATACAAGGCTTCATAAGGTGCCATATCAATACTATGTTGATAGTTATTGTTATAGGCAAACTCTATCAAGCTTAGGTGTAGATCCCAACTTCCGGTAAACTGGAGAACACATGCTCTCAACAGATCTTCTAAGGTCTGTATAGTCCTTTCTGACTGTCCATCCGTCTGTGGATGAAAGGCTGTACTAAACCTTAACTGGGTGCCTAGATCCCTATGTAGCTATTCCCAAAAACGACTTGTGAACTGAGGACCTCTGTCAGAAACTATGGTGACAGGAACTCCGTGCAAACGCACTATCTCTTGAACATATAACTGGGATAACCTTTCAGTAGAATAGGTTGTTTTGACAGGTAAGAAATGTGCTGTCTTAGTCAACCTATCAACAATTACCCAAATGGAATCATGTCCTTTGTTTGTTCTAGGTAGACCAACAACAAAGTCCATGGTTACATGATCCCACTTCCACTGTGGTATGGGTAAAGGTTGCATTGTTCCTGTAGCCTTCTGGTGTTCAGCTTTAACTTGCTGACATACTGGACACCTCAGAACAAACTCAGCTATGTCCTTCTTCATCCCAGGCCACCAATACATATCTTTCAAGTTTCGATACATCTTGGTGCTTCCTGGATGCATAGCATACATTGAAGAATGAGCTTCTTCCAGGACTAACTTCCTCAGGTTATCTACATCTGGTACTACCATCCTCCCATGATAGCATACCACTTGATCATCTGATTCATGAAAACCTTCTCACTTCTCATCACCATACTCAGATCTGATCTGCTGAACTGCAACATCAACTTGCTGTGCCTCCTTAATCTGCTCTCTTAGGGTGGGTTTGATATGCATCTCAGCCAACAACCCGACAATCCATGACACCTTCATCTGTACATTGTCTTGCCTTAAGGAGATAAGCATATCTCTCCTAGGGCATACTAAAGAGTTTAATCGTGCCCTAGCAGAGGATGATGTTACTGATTTCCTACTCAAGGCATTTGCAACTACATTGGCCTTTCCTGGATGGTAATCTATTGTGCAATCATAATCCTTGATTAACTCCATCCAGCGATGTTGCCTCATGTTAAGCTCATGCTGAGAGAAGATATACTTAAGGTTTTTGTGATCTGTGAAAATCTGGAATGTCTCTCCGTAGAGATAATGTCTCCAGATTTTCAAGGCATGAACCACAGCAGCTAACTCTAAATCTTGTGTCGGATAATTCTCCTCGTGTTTCTTAAGCTGTTGGGAAGCAAAAGAAATCACTTGTTTATCCTGCATCAACACACACCCGAGTCCATTCTTGGAGGCATCACAGAAAATTATGTATCCTTTGCCTTGCTCAGGTAGCACAAGCACAGGTGCACTTGTCAACCTCTCCTTCAGCAACTGAAAAGACTGTTGACACTTATCACTCCAGGTAAAAGGAACATCTTTCTGGGTTAACTTGGTTAAGGGTAAAGCTATAGAACTGAAATTCTTAATAAACCTTCGATAATAACCAGCTAATCCCAAGAAACTTTGAATCTCCGTTGGTGTCTTCGGTTGTTCCCATTGTAGAACAGATTCTACCTTTATAGGGTCAACACGAATACCCGAGGCAGATATCACATGTCCAAGAAAAGATACTTCTGGCAACCAGAACTCACACTTGCTAAACTTAGCATATAGCTTATGTTTTCTTAGCAGAGTTAGAGCCTGACGGAGATGCTGTTCATGCTGCTGAGCATCCTTACTATAAATCAGAATGTCATCTATGAAGACGACAACACACTGATCAAGGAAAGGTCGAAAAACTCTATTCATGAGTTCCATGAATGCAACTGGTGCATTAGTTAGTCCAAACGACATAACTGTGAACTCATAGTGACCATATAGTGTCCTAAAGGAAGACTTGGATATGTCATTGTCCTTAATGCAGAGTTGATGATATCCAGATCTCAAATCTACCTTTGAGAAGACTGGTGCACCACACAACTGGTCAAAAAGATCATCAATCCTCAGCAAAGGGTACTTATTCTTTATTGTTATTTTATTTAATTGTCTGTAATCAATGCACAACCGCATTGACCCGTCTTTCTTTTTAACAAACAAAACTGGAGCACCCCAAGGTGAAGTGCTCGGTTGGATAAAACCTTTCTCAAGCAACTCTTGAAGTTGTTTCTTGAGTTCTGCCATCTCAGCAGGCGCCATCCTATACGGGGTCTGGGCTATAGGTTGTGTAACTGGGATCAAATTGATTTCAAAATCAATTTCCCGAGCCGGTGGCACACCTGGAAGTTCTTCAGGAAATACATCTTCAAATTCCCTGACTACAGGAACTTTAGCAGGGTTAGGACTCTCCATGGTAGTATCTACCACATGGGCCAAGAATGCATAACATCCTTGTCTTATCAACTTATCAGCAACCATCGCTGACACAAGACAGGTGGGTAGAATCTTTCTCCCTCCTTGAAAGATCCATGTGTTGCTTTCATCAGCAAACACAACCTGCTTGGATTCACAATCAAAGACAACCCTATACCTTTCCAAGGTATCCATCCCAAGAATTATATCAAATTCTTGCATATCAAGTGGTATAAGATCCACTTGAATGCGATGATCAGAAAAGAAGAGGATGCAGGGAGAGCATACCTCTTGCAAAATAGCAGATCCTCTCAACGGAGTTCCAAGCAACAAGCTATCTGCCCTAAGTCTAACTGTTATATTACAATTATGAATCACTCTTCGAGTGACAAAGGAGTGCGTAGCACCCGGGTCAATTAAAACAGATACCACACGGGATTTAGACATATAAGAATATAAGAGTTCCATCTGACCTGCCACAACCCTTGGATTGACCACTACTTCTGGTGGGTTCATAGCATAGAACCTCGCTGTCGCCTGAGGTTGAGTTGGTGCTGACGATGCAGCCTGAGATGCTTGCCCACGTCCTCTAACTGCTCCTTGAGACTGCCTTCTCTGTGATCCTTGTTGATTCTGCCTCTGAGGCTGTGTCACACTGACAGGCCTAGACCTACAGTCTTTCATCAAGTGTCCCACCTTCCCACAGTTGTAGCAGCTTCTTTCCAGTTGTTGTGGTCTGGGTGGTCATGTGACTAACATTGACGCTGAACTGCGAGTCTCTTGTAGTGGTAAACCTCGTCCTCTACCTCTACTTGGAGACCACTGAGTCTAAAAACTCGATCTGGGTGGTGGAGGTGTAGGTGCAGAGAATCTAGGCTTCTTAAAGTTTCTAGATGAAGATCCCTGGAACTGCGGATATCTATTTTGGGTTTGTCTTTTCTCGACTACAGATCTCTCTATCCTTCGGACTGACTCAACAAAGGTAGAGAATCTCTCTCGGTTTTCTAGTGCAGACACGGGAGTAGTCATGTCGGCATTCAAACCCTTCTCAAACCTCCTAATCCTTTCTTCATCTGTGATAGCCATATGCGGACAGAATCGCAACAACTCCATGAACTTAGCCTCATACTCGCTAATGTTCATCATACCCTGTCTCAGTCTCTCAAACTGAGAGATCTTCTCGTCCAGGAAGGTCTTCGGGAAATATCTATGAACAAATTCCCGACGAAACTCTTCCCACGAGATCTCTATTACAGGCCTCTTCTGCTCTTCCATGGTCCACCAGTGACCAGCACTTCCCTTGAGAAGATAGACATCATGTCTAACCTTCTCAACTTCTGGGATGTTGAGGATTCAAAAAGCTTTCTCCAACTCGGCTAACCATAGATCGGCATCTGCAGGATCAGCTGTTCCAAAGTATTCAGTTGCTCCGACACGACGAAGTCATTCGAATGTCTTACCGATATATTGTCCTTCAGGCTGGGCAGGTGCCCTAGGTGCAGGCATGGGCATCCTGTCGGTGATGTGTGTCATAGCAGTCATAAACTGCCCGAACATAGTTTGAACAACTGGGTTTCCCATGTCAGCTGGGTCAAACTGAGGTGGCTCCACGGGTGGCTCAGGTGCAGGTTGCTCTATTTCTAGGTTCCTTGCACCTTCCCGAGGCGTAGCAACACTACTTTCGACCTCGTACTCCTCATGTGGTCCAGACATCCTTAATTATCTTCTTCTCCTGAGGAGCAGAAAACTCTATTAGATAGGAAAGAAACACTAAGGATAGACTTGACACTCTAAGTCCTATGTCTCTGTAGACTGAGCGAACCTAGAGCTCTGATACCACTTAATTGTGGGCTCTGATCTCCAAAACACAAGATAAACATAGCGGAAGCGATTCGATTAATCAGCGGAATACGAAAATCACGAGAAATTAAAACTTTTCGAAAACGAGATCTTAAAAACCTGAAACTCCTTTTATAAAAGTAAGATGAACTGTTTACATCTCTGATAAATCACTTCTCGAGTGATTATATACGTCATGATACAAAATCTCAAGATTTCACAATTCTCAGATCAACAAACTCCTAGGACCTGAGTGTACAGAGACGACATAAGACCATTCTAACTACAAGACTAGATAGCACAGTGTTTCCACCTGAAATCACTGCTGCTCCTGAATTCGCTGCTGTTGCTGCTGTCCTCCTGCAGATCGGTTCCTTCGACCTCGACGTCCACCTAAAGGTAGAAATTTACGGGGTGAGACAATTTTAAATAATTGTCCCAGCGAGAGTTATAACTCTTCGCCAGAAGCTTTATATAGCAACCAAGAATAACATAAGCAATAAAATCTCTAAGGTAATCAACAACAGATTGTTATTAATTAGAACATTTAAGGAATATGAAAAACATGTATACTAAGTAATGTATCATCAACCAATGTATTTCGTGGTTCAACCTAAGCAGATATGCTATGTGGTTGATTATGTTTTACAAACATCATTATGCCCTACGGAGATGAGGTATACCGCTCATACTCCAACTGATCACTATTAAGTCGCATCGGTATCATACATAGGTCATCAAAAGAGTCGGATTCTTATGACCTCATCTTCCTCAGTCAGTATGAGGGTCAACATGCAGGACATCTAGTGTCTCTGTTACAATAGCTTACCAGGGTATTCTGGTACTTCGCTATTAGAGTCACAGTGGCATTCTGTACTCTCTTCGCCATCGAAAGATTTCTTGTTTATCTCTCATCGATGCGGTATAAAAGATTTCCTCGGGAGATTAGTGTTACATCACCCCGTCATAAACACATAGTGAAGGATTGATGGATTAAGATACATCAACATCAACTCCTACACTAGGATGTAAGGATATACACATCCATATTCCCCCACATACTCTAAAGTATGTGATCCAGGAGTTCCCTTAGGAAAACCTGTTTCACCATCATTTAAATTCTGACAATGATGGATCTATGATCAAGGCTTTACATGGTATGATTAAACTTGATTATTAGGTACATTTCAGTATTCTTTTATCATCATACATGTTTTCAAACATTAATCATTAGCATAGCAGCTATGAAGAAAGAATACTAAATGTAACAAGCCTAACACTCATCAATTGTCATTTCTCAATATTCTCATCACAAGTCATCTCTTAAGCATGACCTTGATGGTATTCATGGCCCTCACAGCCTATCAATCTCATAAGATGCTATTAACAAGGCATCAGGATATATCACTATTCATAAAGCTAACAACATGCTTTCAATGAATATAGTATCATCATCCATACCTGGATATGATCATTCTTATGAAGAAACCTACATGGTTAAATCAACTGATAATAGTAAATAACTTATTTAAAGAAGTTGTATCTCCTTAATTATTCAAGAGCTAGGTTTCCCTAGTTTTCATCAATAAGGGTTTACTATTCACATTACATGTCTTCACCCTAGAATTAGGGTTTACTATTCACATTACATGTCTTTACCCTAGAATTAGGGTTTACTATTCACATTACATGTCATCACCCTAGATTTAGGGTTTACTATTCACATATTGGTGAATTGATCTCTTAACATCTTTATGTATGAGAAACATCATCATTAAAGTCCTCAGATAAGATTAAGATTCATCAATTATCATATTTAGGGTTTCCATGATCTCGTCTGGTGGATCATACCCTAATCATGCACATTCATATATATTGAAGGTATTATACTTGAGTTTTCATCATAATTGGTACTTTCTCTCTCCTCTTACTAGTAGATGGTGATTACACCACTCTAGATTAGGTTGGGTTAAGTCCTCATTGATTAACACAAGTCAACTCATCACTATCATATGATTAGGGTTTGATTAAAACAAGGTATCACTCAATTGAACCTCTTAGGGGCATTTTGGTAATTTACCCATTGATAATCATCATGGGTCAATTCATTAATCACTTGGTCCCTTAATATCTTGAGTTACCATTATGGTTTAAATAAGATCATCATTGGACCATTTACACCTTCAAGTGATTAAGTATAATCAACCTTGAAAACCTCTAACTGGTTTAGGGTTTGACCTTCAACCTTCAACCCATTTGATTCTTAGATGACCTTGAACTCGTTTAACCTCAAACGACCTAGAACCCATTTGGGCCTTAAACGAGTGTGGACCCTCTTAAGTTTAAACGGGTGTGAACCCAAAGGAGTCTAAACGGGTGTGAACCCGTTTGAGGTCAAACGAGTGTGAACCCGTTTGAGGTCAAATGAGTGTGGACTCGTTTGGGCTGAAATGAGTGTGGACTCGTTTGGACTCAAACGAGTGTGGACTCGTTTGGACTCAAACGAGTGTGGACCAACTTGGTTTCAAACCGCATAAACATAAAAAGTGACACATAAGTTATGATTGAAAAGTATTTCTTAAGTTGAAGCCTTCAATTGGCCCAAGCCATGTTAACCACTTACAAATTGGGTCAAAATAGGATGAGCCTCAACCAATTGGGCACCAATTTGACCTTCAATTGAAAGCCAATTATGGTTAAGTCTAACTCAATTAAGGTTTCTAATCGGCTACTCATCAATTTTCAACAATGTGAATCAAAACAAGGTTGAATCCATCAATTGAACTCCAATTGGGCCCAAACTTGGCCCAAACGGTCTTGAGATCGTTTGGATGATCTCCAAATGGCCTTGAGACCGTTTGCCCAAAGTTTGACCAAAAATTAAGTTGATTTGATAAGGGCTGAGTCCTAATTAAATTACAAATCAGCACTTTTCATCAATTTATCAATATCTTATGATTGGACCCTCAAACCATCACATTCTTTAACCCTAGACCTTCAAACGGTCTTGGGGTGTCACTAAACGAGTGTGAGATCGTTTGGATGAACCCCCAAACGGGTTTGAACTCGTTTGGGTCCTTCAACCCAACACTCAACAAAATCTATATGAAAAACAGCAAATTTAACCCGATTAGGGTTAGGGTGTTGAAATGCCTTCAACTCTTAATTGGTTAGGAATTAGATCATAATTCTTGGTAGAAATGAAATTCAATATATTATGAACAGGAATCCCAAACGGTCAACACTTGGTCAACTCCTTCAAACGGGTTGGAACCCGTTTGCCCAAAGATTCAAGTTAATCAGTTTAGAAAAACAGCACTTAATTCAATTCAATTGCCTAATTGATTGGACTTCAACCTACGATTACTTTGGAGTTAACCCCTCAAATTTGGTGGGTCATTAACCTACATAATTGTGAACAGAAATCCCAAACGGTCAATGCTTGGTCAACTCCTTCAAACGGGTTGGAACCCGTTTGGCCAAACCGACCTATTGAACCCGTTTGGATTGAAATGAGTGTGAGATCGTTTGACCTATTGGTCCAAGATCGTTTAGTAAAGTTGGATAAGGACCAACATAGGTATTAATGCCCTTTGTCTTAAACCTTGAAACCAAGGTCTGTTCTTCACGAAAAAGCTTGCAAGGGTGTAAAGAAGGATGGGGAAGAAGAAGAAGAACTAACTATTTTTGCACGAATAAAAGTATGCATAACAAGGTAAAAGGTTTAGAATTATAAAACCCGCCTTAAGGTCGTTCCTTGAGCTCCAAGCTTCCAAGCTTCAAGTCTTTAATGGTGTCTTGAGCTCCATAGGTCGGCCAACGGTTTTTCTACAAGGAAAGGTTGGGAAAAGATGGCTAGAACGAGAAAGCTAAGTAAGAAAACTAGCAAACCAACCTTGTAACATGATATCCTCCATGAATTTGAGCAAGATGATGATCAAAGATTACCTAGAACTGCTTGTCCGTTCTCCTCTTCTCCAGAGATCTGTCCTAAGTTGGTCTAAGCAAGGAAATAAGAAAGGAAGTGAAGGAAACGTTCCTTTACAAACAAAGGAAGGGTGTATATATATCTTGGGGTCATTTCCAACATAAGGACAACTAGTTTCTCCTTTTCACAACTTGGTCCTTCCTTTCTTTTAGGCACGTCCCTCCTCTTCTTCTAAGATAAAACTCCTTCTAAAACTAAGAACTAAAGGCAAGGAAGGTTAACTTATCACTAAGGTACATATGTACATAAGGGTCTCCTTACTTACATCTTGATGATTTAATTACAAAGGTGTTCCTCATTATATGATTATTCAAAGGAAGTGCCCCCTTCATCATTATTACTCTAAATGATGTCAAAAGTCATAAAAGATGTTCTAGATGGTGTATTTTATAAGTTGCACCCCATATTTGGGTGAATTACACTTTAATCCAAAATAGGGTTTTTAAGCACAAGGATCATTCCACAAGCTGTATCTTGATGCCCAAGCTTGGGAAATCCATCTTACCTCATCATATTTACTCATATGATGTCTCATCACCAGAGGAACATCTTAACTTGTGAAATTTGCAAGTTACACCCTTTAACTGGGTAATTTGCACATAGGCCCCTACATTACCAAATAATTCTACAACATTGTTTTAAAAGGACAGAAATGAAAATGTATGTTCCTTAGTAACTTAATTACATGTCAAAAGAAAAACACCAGGGTTTAATTACATATTTAGGCAAAACACCTAGGGTTAGTTCATAACCCAGGTCAGGGATGTTACAATAATGTACCTTCTAAATGGTTTATAAGACAACATATATGATATAATTTGGGAATATCCCAATATTTCTAGGGGATTTATAAGGGAAGCTTCCAATTCATTCTATTTCACTTAGTTATGAGATAACGAGAAATATTATGAATGTTTAAAGAATTACAATACTCAATGACGTATGTCTTCAAGTATTAGCCTTGGAGGATGAGATCATACAAATGTTAAGAGTGTTTACATTCTTTTTATGTCAATAGTCAGTTTTACTATAGAAGGTTGATAGGCGCCAATAACACATAAGACTATAGTGTCGGTTGGTTGATGACATAATCTCATTAGTCATGATATGGCAATATCAAACCAAGCACACAGATATATGTTAGTGAACAATGTATTGAACATACCCACGTTGAGAGTGACACATGGAAACCATCATATGGTAAGTCATAGTTAGCTCTTATAGTGAAGGTGGTGATTTTTATCCTTAGACCTAAAATTACTACACTCATCACATGTCTTTGGGTACGCTTTGACATCATCAAATGCATTCCAAAAACATGGGTTGTTATAATAGTGATGTTTGGGTGACTTTGACACATGAGGATAGACTGTGAGTGATAGATATGAGATTTTCCCCTCCTACATGAGTATAATATCCTGGCCACTTGATAAGCGAGACTGGGAAACGCATGCTCATGCACATGTGAATCAATATATGATACTAAGATTACATTATCTCAGACAGTCTGCTCTTGGTTCAAGAAACATGGATTGAACATTGAGAGGATGACGAGTCCATGCCTCAGGTTCATTCTGCATATCGGTGACAAATGAATTATACAATCATTGCAACACCTTACATATATTGTAGGTTGAAGTTGTTCTCCAACTTTCCATTTACTTGGGTAGCAATGATGTGCAACTAGGAACCTATGTGATATGGGACCTATAGGGTCACACACATAGGAATTCATCTAGAAGAGGAGTTCAATCTTGAATGATGATTGGATTGATTACTAAAGCATTTAGATATTTAATTCACACAACAGAATGATAGATTGGCTGACTAGACTGCCAAATGACCATCTTAAGTGTTGAGATGGCCATTTGGGTAAGCCATACAGGAGTCTAAAGTGTTGAAATGGTTGTTTGGGTTATCAGGTTAATCAGTGTTTGAATTGGCTATGTTCTGCCCTTGAATCGATCGACTCAATGTGATTGAACCGACCGACTCATCTCAGACTCACCAGAAAATCGTCTGGTGAGTGAGACAGGTGTCTCGCATTGGTGAGATGGCTTGGTTGGGTCGAATGAAGGTTTTATATGTTTCTTGAACTTGTTTTTATTGCACAGTACTTGTGGTGCAAGGAATTAATATGTAATATTAATTGGTATCAAAATTTCCAAATTCATGTGCAATTGGGAAACTGCCAAACCACTATCTTGTAAAGTGAGATGATCATCATGTACACTAGATGACCATCAGGGTGTTCAAGATGACTATTTTGTGTCTCACAGGTTGTGAAAATTCAAGATCTTTCAGTCCCTTCCACTCCTGTACAATCCCGTACAGGCTAGATACCCTGGCCTAAACCCCACCCATAAATACAGGGCTATTGGGGGCATCCCAAAGCACAACACAGACAACTAAGAATTAGTTCCTCTAAAAATTATTTTCCTCTCTGGTTGTGGTAACTGAGAGATCCTAAGCATGTCCTACCAAACTAGGGGGGATAGCTACAAGAGAGAACTACTGAGAGTTGTTGTTGTGGGAGAACAAGTTTGTAGCTAGTATGTCAATGGGAGAGACAACTCCTTCCTATCTGTTCTATTCGAACGACATGAGTTCTAGTTCATCTGAGTGGACTACTTCACATGCAGGAGTCTTATGGTTTCTTCTTGGAGAGCAACTTCATCCTATACACTAGTATAGATATCACCTTTAGCGTCGGTTAAATATGACTTTAGAAGTCAGTTTCCAAGCAACACACCCAAGTAGGTGACACTAAATGTAGAAGCCTTCAACGTAGTTTCATAACGGATGACACAAAGCCATCCCTTGATTGCAACCCAAAAAAATGCATGAGTAAGGGGACCATAGGAGTAAGTTATCAAGTCAGAACTGACGCCACATCCCATCCCAAACAAAATAATTGGCCCCAGGTTAGAGAATATGTGTCGGTTAGCAACATAAAACTGACTCCGTTGACCTAAAATTATTGATGGTTTGTAAGTTAACCAAACAGTGACCGACACCATTAGGGATAAATACGTCGGTTAACTATTAATCATTGACGAGTTAAGTTTTTGTTGTCAGATTCTTTTTTTAACTGACGACTATGTTTTGATTTTTTTTTCTTATTTGTTTGCAAGCCTACTGTCTGGCTAGTCAGCAGGATGCAAAACCTGCAGTTTAGTTCTGAACTATAGGTTTATAGCATCCATTGATTTCATCCATCAACAGGCCACAAACCTACAAAATTAATAAGGATGGACAACATTATATATGGATCATGTGATTCACACACAAGTATAAGCACATTTAATTCAATATATGATTCATCACACACATGTAGAAACCTGTAGTTCCATTTCATTCCTCCAGTTCATATTCACACCCATGTAGCAACCTACAATTCCATTCATTCATCTCTTTTCACATTCAGACAGATGTAAAAACATTCATGTATTCATCTTCACATTCTCACATATGTATATAGATAAGACAATTCAAAAAAGTTCATTCAGAAATGTATATATAAGTGTGTCTTTCAAAGTTTAACATGTCATCAAGTACAAAAATAATTATGACAACAAAGTTTAGAAATCTCATTCTTTATTGTCATCATAATCATCATCATCATCATTGCCATCAATATTCCAATGATAATAAAACATTCCCACTACTTATAAGGCTTTTGCCCATTGTTCTCTTACATTATCTAATTCTTCCATCGTATAGGGAGTATGTAGATCTAATAACTTTTCACAAGTAGTGAAGTCAGTTTTAAACACCTACAAAGAGAATGATGTATACATAATTAATAATATATAATAAGATTGATATATTTTATATTATCTAATGAGACTATATGTAACATCCCTGACCTGGGTTATGAGTTAACCCTAGGTGTTTTTCCTAAATATGTAATTAAATCTTTGTGATTATCTTTTGGCATGTAATTAAGTTCCTAAGGAACATACATTTTCATTTCCGTCCCTTTTTAAACAATGATTGTAGTATTGTTTGGTAATACAGGGACCTATGTGCAAATTACCCAGGTAAGGGGTTTAACTTGCAAATTTCACAAGTTAAGATGTTCCTCTAGTAAAGAGACATCATATGAGGGAATATGATGAGGTATCATGGATTTCCCAAGTTTGGGCACCAAGGTGCAGCTTGTGGAGCAATCCTTGTGCTTAAAAACCCTATTTTGGAGAAAAATGCAGTTTACCCAATTTGAGGGGTGCAACTTGTGCTATACACTTTCTAGAATATCTTTTATGACTCTTGTCATCATTTAGAGTAGAAATGGTGAAAGGGACACATCAATGAATAATCATATAAGAAAAATGACATTTGTACATAAAATTCACTAAGTTTGAATAAGGAAACCTTTCATGTATGTACCCTAGTTGAAAGTTGGCTTTCTTTACCCCTAGATCTTGAGATTTCATGAGCTTTGCATAAGTTTAGATGAGTTTGGACGTGCCTTAGAAATAAGGAGGGACTTGGATGAGAGTTACATGCTTTAGAGGTCCTTATGGTGAAAATCAGCCTAAACTATATAAGCACCTTTCTTTCCAAACCAAGCACACGTTTTCCTTCACTTCCTCACTTCTTATCTTTCTCAACCGGCCAAAGCAAAGCTCAGGAGCTCAAGGGGACGGCCAACCTATTCTAGGTAAGAGAACACCACCTTCTAGCTTGGATTCATGGAGGAAATCGTATTTCAAGGTTGAATTGCTAGTTTTCTTACTTAGGTTCCTTGTTCTAGCCGACCATCCCCATCTTTTTCTTGAAGAATTGACCTTGGCCGACCTGTGGAGCTCAAGACGCCATTAAAGGATTGAAGCTTGGAAGCTTGGAAGCTCTAGGAACCACGTTTGAGGCGGGTTTTATAACTCTAACACTTAGCTTTGTTATGCATATCTTTGTTCTTGTTTTCAATGATTAGATCTTCTTCTACCTCCCTTCTTCCTTGCTCTTTTGCAAGCAAAACGGTGGAGGAACCGACCTGAATAGAGGTTGAGGATGATGGGCATGGATTCCTAGGTCACTTTATGAAACGACCTTGAACCCTTTTGGTCCAAACGGGTGCAACTCGTTTAAGGTCAAACGGGTTCAACAAAACGACCCCAAAACCATTTCATAGGGTTGATCAAGGTACGACTGTTTGAGGGTCTATTCATAATGTATTGAGTTTCATTCCTACAAAGAATTGTAATCTAATTCCTAACCAATTAAGAGTTGAAGACACTTCAATAACCTAACCCTAATCGGGTGAAAGTTGATGATTTCAACATAGATCTTGTTGAGTTTTGGGTTGAAGGACCCAAACGGGTTCCAACCCATTTTGGGGTTCATCCAAACGATCTCACACTCATTTAGTGACACCCCAAGATCGTTTGGAGGTCTAAGGTTAAAGAAATTTGATGGTTTGAGGGTCCAATTACAAGATGTTGATAAAGTGATGAAAAGTGCTAATTTTTAATTTAATTAGGGTTCAACCCTTATCAAATCATCTTGGTTTTTAGTCAAACTTTGGGCAAACGGTCTCAAGATCGTTTGGAGGTCATCCAAACGACCTCAAGACCGTTTGAGCCAAGTTTGGGCCCAATTGGAGGTCAATTGATAGGTTCAACTCTGATTTGATTCATATTGTTGAACATTGATGATTAGCCGATTGAAAACCCTAATTGAGTTAGATTTAACCCTAATTGGCTTTCAATTGAGGGTCAATTTGGTGTCCAGTTGATTGAGGCTCATCCTAATTGACTCAATTTGTATATGGTTAACATGGCTTGGGCCAATTGAAAGCTTCAACATAAGAAATCCTATTCAAGCATAAACTTTGTGTCACCTTTTATGTTCATGCGGTTTGAACCCAATTAGACCCACAATCGTTTTAGACCAAACGAGTTCACACTCGTTTGAGTCCAAATGAGTCCACACTCGTTTGAGTCCAAATGAGTCCACACTCGTTTGAGTCCAAACGGGTTCACACCCGTTTAAGCTCAAACGGGTTCACACTCGTTTAGGCTCAAACGGGTCCACACTCGTTTGGACTTAAATGGGTCCACACCCGTTTAAGATTAAGTGGGTCCACACTCATTTAAGGTTCAAATGGATTCAAGGTCATTTGAGATTAAACAAGGTCAAGGTCGTTTAAGAATCAAATGGGTTGAAGGTTGAAGGTTAAACCCTAAACCAATTGGAGACCTTCAAGGTTGATTATACTTAATCACTTGAAGGTGTAAATGGTTCAATGATGATCTAATGTAAACCCTAATAGTAACCTAAGATGTTAAGGGACTAAGTGGCTAATGAATTGACCCATGATGATGGTCAATTGGTAAATTATCAAAATGCCCCTGAAAGGTTCAATTGAGTGATACCTTGTTTTAATCAAACCCTAATCACATGATAGTGATGAGTTGACTTGTGTTAATCAATGAGGACTTAACCCAACCTAATCTAGATTGGTGTAATTACTATCTACTAGTTAGAGGAGAGAGAAAGTACCAATTATAATGGAAACTCAAGTAAAATACCTTCAATATACATGAATGTGCAAATTTAGGTATGATCCACTTATGTGAGATCATGGAAACCCTAATTATGATAATTGATGAATCTTAATCTTATCTAAGGTCTTTAATGATGATATTTCTCATACATGAGGATGTTATGAGATCATTTCACCATGAGGTGAATAGTAAACCCTAATTCTAGGGTGATGACATGTAATGTGAATAGTAAACCCTAATTATAGGGTGATGACATGTAATGTGAATAGTAAACCATGATTGATGAAAACCAGGGAAACCTAGCTCTTGTATGAGTAGGGAGATACAACTTCTTTAAATGAGTTACTTACTGTTATCAGTTGATTTAACCATGCAGGTTCCTTTATGAGGATGATCATATCCAGGTACGGATGATGATACTATATTCATTGAAAGCATGTTGTTAGCTTTATGAATAGTGATATATCCTGATGCCTTGTTAATAACATCTTATGAGATTAATAGGCTGTGAGAGCCATGAATACTATCAAGGTCATGCTTTAAGAGATGACTTGTGATGAGAATATTGAGAAATGATAATTGATGAGAGTTAGGCTTGTTACATTTAGTATTCTTCCTTCATAGCTGTTATGCTAATGATTAATGTTTGAAAACATGTATGATGATAAAAGAATACTGAAATGTACCTAACTAATCAAGTATAATCATACCATGTAGATCCCTGATCATAGATCCATCATTGTCAGGAGTTAAATGATGGTGAAACAGGTTTTCCTAAGGGGATTCCTGGAGCACATACTTTTGAATATGTGGGGTAATATGGATGTGAATTTCCTTACATCCTAGTATAGGAATTGATGTAAATGTATCTTAATCTATCAATCCTTCACTATGTATTATGCCGGGATGAGGTAACACTAATCTCCCGAGGAAATCTTTTATACCGCATCGATGAGAGATAAACAAGAAATCTTTCGGTAGCGAAGAGAGTACAAAATGCCACTGTGACTCTAATAGCGAAGTACCAGAATACCCTGGTAAGCTATAGTAGTAGAGACACTAGATGTCCTGCATGTTGATCCTCTTATTGACTGAGGAAGATGAGGTCATAAGAATCCGACTCTTTTGATGACCTATGTATGATACCGATGCGACTTAATAGTGATCAGTTGGAGTATGAGCGGTATACCTCATCTCCGCAGGGCATAATGATGTTTGATAAACATAATCAACCGCGTAGCATATCTGCTTAGGTTGAACTAAGAAATACATTGGTTGAAGATACATTACTTAGTATACATGTTCTTCATATTCCTTAAATGTTGTTGTTCTAATTGATAACCATCTGCTGCTGATTACCTTAAAGCTTTTATTGCCTATGTTATTCTTGGTTGCTATAATAAAGCTTCTGGCGAAGAGTTATAACTCTCGCTGGGACAATTATTTAAAATTGTCTCACCCCGTAGATTTCAACTTTTTAGGTGGTCGTCGAGGGCGAAGGAATCAATCTTCAGGTGACCAATATCAGCAGCAGCAGTATCAGGAGCAGCAGTAAATCTCAGGTGGAGATTCAGACTGCTGAGTTGTATAGTTAGATAGTCAGTTCTATGTGTTCGCTGTACTCTCAGGTCCTTGGAGTCTTTTGGTCTGAGATTTTGGTTTTGAGTTCTTGAGATTTTGTATCATGTTGTATATAATTACTCAAGAAGTAATTATCTGAGATGTAAACAGTTTATCTCCTTTTATGAAAGAAGTTTTTATAGATTCAAGCTCTTATCTCGAAAAGTTTTAATTTCACGTGATTTTTGTCTTCTGTTGTTAATCGAATCGCTTCCGCTAAGTTTATATCGTGGTTTTGGAAATCAGAGCCCACAATTATTGGTATCAGAGCTCTAGGTTCGCTGAGTCTACAGAGACATAGGACTTAGGATGTCGAGTCTATCCTTAGTATTTCTTGCATATCTAATAGAGTCTTCTACTACTCAGGAGAAGAAGATAATTAAGGATGTTTGAACAACATGAGGAGTACATGGCAGAAAGTAGTGTTGCTGCACCCCAAGGAGGTGCAAGGAACCCGGAGATAGAACAACTTGTACCTGAGCCACCCAGAGAACCACCTAAGTTTGACCCAGCTGACATGGGAAACCCAGCTGTTCAAACTATGTTCGGGCAGTTTATGACTGCTATGACACACATCACCGACAGGATGCCCATGCCTGGACCTAGGGCACCTGCCCAGCCTGAAGGAAAAGGTATCGGTAAGACGTTCGAGTGACTTCGTCGTGTCAGAGAAACCGGATACTTTGGAACAGCTGATCCTACAGATGCCGATCTGTGGTTAACTGAGTTGGAGAAAGCTTTTAGAATCCTCAACATCCCAGAAGCTCAGAAGGTTAGACATGCTGTCTATCTTCTCAAGGGAAGTGTTGGTCACTGGTGGACCATGGAAGAGCAGAAGAGGCCTGGAGTGGAGATCTCGTGGGAAGATTTTTGTCGGGAATTTATCAATAGATATTTTCCAAAGACCTTCCTAGACGAGAAGATCTCTCAGTTTGAGAGATTGAGGCAAGGCATGATGAACATTAGCGAGTATGAAGCTAAGTTCATGGAGTTATTGCGGTTTTGTCCGCACATGGATGCCACAGAAGAAGAAAGAATCAGAAGGTTCGAGAAGGGTTTAAACGCCGACTTGACTACTCCCGTGTCTGCCCTAGAGAATCGGGAGAGGTTTGCTACCTTCGTTGAGTCAGTCCGAAGGATAGAGAAATCCGTAGTCGAGAAGAGACAAACTCATAAAAGATATCCGAAGTTCCAGGGTTCTTCATCTAGAGACTTTAAGAAGCCTAGATTCTCTGCACCTACACCTCCACTACCCAGAACTAGTGCTCAGACACAGTGGACACCGAGTAGAGGCAGGGGACAAAGCCTACCACTACAAGAGACTCACAGTTCAACATCAATGTCAGTTACAGGACCACCCAGACCACAACAACTGGAGAAGAGCTGTTACAACTGTGGGAAGGTGGGACATTCGATGAAGGACTGCCGATCTAAGCGTGTTAGTGTGACACAGCCTCCGAGACAGAGTCAACAGGGATCACAGAGAAGGAAATCTCAAGGAGCAGCTCGAGGACGTGGACAAGCGTCTCAAGCTGGATCATCAGCACCACCTCAACACCAGGCAACAACGAGGTTATATGCTATGAACCCACCAGATGCAGTGGTCAATCCACAGGTAGTGGCAGGTCAGATGGAACTTTTATATTCTGATCTGTCTAAATCCTATGTTGTATCTGTTCTGATTGACCCGGGTGCTACGCACTCCTTTGTCACTCGGAGAGTGATTCGTAACTGCAATATGACAATTAGTCATAGGACAGATAGCTTGTTTTTGGAGACTCCGTTGAGTGGGTCTGCCGTTTTGCAGGAGGTATGCTCTCCCTGCATCCTCTTCTTTTCTGATCATCGCATTCAAGTGGACCTTATACCACTTGATATGTAAGGATTTGATATAATCCTCGGGATGGATACCTTAGAAAGGTATCGAGTTGTCTTGGATTGTGAATCCAAACAGGCTGTGTTTGTTGATGATAGCAACACATGGATCTTTCAAGGAGAGAGAAAGATTCTGCCCACCTGTCTTGTATCAGCTATGGTGGCTAACAAGCTGATGAGGCAAGGATGTTATGCATTCCTGGAACATGTAGTAGATGTTACCAAAGAAGGTCCCAACCCTGCTGAAGTTCCTATAGTCAAGGAATTCAAGGACGTGTTTCCTAAAGAACTTCCAGGTATACCACCGCCTCGGGAAATTGATTTTGAAATCAATTTGATCCCAGATACAAAACCTATAGCCCAGACACCATATAGGATGGCGCCTGCTGAGATGGCAGAACTCAAGAAACAACTTCAAGAGTTGCTTGAGAAAGGTTTTATCTGACCGAGCACTTCACCATGGGGTGCTCCGGTTTTGTTTGTTAAAAAGAAAGATGGGTCAATGCGGTTGTGCATTGATTATAGACAACTCAATAAAGTAACAATAAAGAATAAGTACCCGTTGCCGAGGATTGATGATCTTTTTGACCAGTTGCGTGATGCAACAGTCTTCTCAAAGATAGACTTGAGGTCTGGATATCATCAACTCCGTATTAAGGATAGTGACATATCCAAGCCTGCCTTTAGGACACAATATGGTCACTACGAGTTCACAGTTATGTCGTTTGGACTAACCAATGCACCGGCTGCATTCATGGAACTCATGAATAGAGTTTTTTGACCTTTCCTTGATCAGTGTGTTGTCGTCTTCATAGATGACATTCTGATTTATAGTAAGGATGCTCAGCAGCATGAACAACATCTCTGACAGGCTCTAACTCTGCTAAGAAAACATAAGCTATATGCTAAGTTTAGCAAGTGTGAGTTCTGGTTGCCGGAAGTATCTTTTCTTGGACATGTGATATCTACCTCGGGTATTTGTGTTGACCCTACAAAGGTAGAATCTGTTCTACAGTGGGAACAACCGAAGACACCAATGGAGATTCGAAGTTTCTTGGGATTAGCTGGTTATTATCGAAGGTTTATTAAGAATTTCAGTTCTATAGCCTTACCCTTAACCAAGTTAACCCAGAAAGATGTTCCTTTTACCTAGAGTGATAAGTGTCAACAGTCTTTTCAGTTGTTGAAGGAGAGGTTGACAAGTGCACCTGTGTTTGTGTTACCTGAGCAAGGAAAAGGATATATAATTTTTTGTGATGCCTCCATGAATTGACTCGGATGCGTGTTGATGCAGGATAAGCAAGTGATTTCTTTTGCTTCACGACAGCTTAAGAAACACGAAGAGAATTATCCGACACACGATCTGGAGTTAGCTGCTGTGGTTCATGCCCTGAAGATCTGGAGACATTATCTCTACGGAGAGACATTCCATATTTTCACAGATCACAAAAATCTTAAATATATCTTCTCTCAGCATGAGCTTAACATGAGGCAACGTCGCTGGATGAAGTTAATCAAGGACTACGATTGTACAATAGATTACCATCCAGGAAAGGCCAATGTAGTTGCAGATGCCTTAAGTAGGAAATCAGCAACATCAACCATGGATAGAGTACAACTAAACTCTTTAGTATGCGCTAAGAGAAATATGCTTATCTCTTTAAGGCAAGACAATGTACAGTTGAAGGTGTCATTGTTAGCCGGGTTGTTGGCTGAGATGCATATTAAACCTACCCTAAGAGAGCAGATTAAGGAAGCACAACAGGTTGATGCTGTAGTTCAGCAGATTATATCAGAGTATGGAAATGAGAAGTGAGATGGTTTCTATGACTCAGATGATCATGTAGCATGTTATCATGGGAGGATGATAGTGCCGGATATGGATAACTTGAGGAAGTTAGTTCTGGAAGAAGCTCATTCTTCGATGTATGCTATGCATCCAGGGAGCACCAAGATGTATCGAAATTTGAAAGATTTGTATTGGTGGCCTGGAATGAAGAAGGATGTTGCAGAGTTTGTGATGAGGTGTCTTGTGTGTAAGCAAGTTAAAGCTGAACATCAAAAGCCTGCAGGAACAATGCAACCTTTACCCATACCACGGTGGAAGTGGGACCATGTGACCATGGACTTTGTTGTTGGCCTACCAAGGACAAGCAAAGGACATGATTCCATTTGGGTAGTTGTTGATAGGTTGACTAAGACAACGCATTTCTTACCTGTCAAAACAACCTTTTCTACTGAAAGGTTATCACAATTGTATGTTCAAGAGATAGTGCGTTTGCACGGAGTTCCTGTCACCATAGTTTCTGACAGAGGTCCCCAGTTTACAAGTCGCTTTTGGGAGAAACTACACAGAGCTTTAGGCACCAAGCTAAGGTTTAGTACGGCTTTTCATCCACAGACTGATGGACAGTCGGAAAGAACCATACAGACCTTGGAAGACCTGCTGAGAGCATGTGTTCTCCAGTTTACCAGAAGTTGGGATCTACACCTAAGCTTGATAGAGTTTGCCTATAACAATAGCTATCAGCATAGTATTGATATGGCACCCTATGAAGCTTTGTATGGTAGACGTTGTAGATCACCCTTGTGTTGGTATGAGACTGGTGAACATCAGTTGTTGGGTCCTGATCTTGTGCAGCAAACTACAGAGAAGATCAAAGTTATACAACAACAGCTTAAGACTGCACAGGATAGACAGAAGTCGTATGCTGATAAGCGACATAGACCGTTAGAGTTCCAGGTTGGAGACAGAGTGTACCTCAAGGTCTCGCCTTGTAAAGGAGTCCTTCGCTTTGGAAGGAAAGGAAAGTTAGCACCTAGATTTATGGGACCTTATCCAATCATTGAACGGGTTGGAAAGGTCGCATATAGACTAGAGTTACCACTAGAGTTGCAGAGGTTACACCCTGTGTTTCACATTTCTATGCTGAGGAAATGTCACCCCGACACTGAGTCAATTCTACAGCATATGGAGGTAGAATTGAATGATGACATATCTTATGAGGAAGGACCAGTATCAATCCTTGATAATAGAATTAAAAAGCTAAAGAAGAAAGATATAAGCCTTGTGAAAGTCCTCTGGAATCATCGTGGTGTCAAAGAAGCCACTTGGGAACTAGAGGATGAGATGAGAAGGAAATACCCTGCTCTATTCTCCTAGTATGCTTTATCGATTTCGGGGACGAAATCCTTGTAAGGGGTGGATAATTTGTAACATCCCTGACCTGGGTTATGAGTTAACCCTAGGTGTTTTGCCTAAATATGTAATTAAATCTTTGTGATTATCTTTTGGCATGTAATTAAGTTCCTAAGGAACATACATTTTCATTTCTGTCCCTTTTTAAACAATGATTGTAGTATTGTTTGGTAATACAGGGACCTATGTGCAAATTACCCAGGTAAGGGGTTTAACTTGCAAATTTCACAAGTTAAGATGTTCCTCTAGTAAAGAGACATCATATGAGGGAATATGATGAGGTATGATGGATTTCCCAAGTTTGGGCACCAAGGTGCAGCTTGTGGAGCAATCCTTGTGCTTAAAAACCCTATTTTAGAGAAAAATGCAGTTTACCCAATTTGAGGGGTGCAACTTGTGCTATACACTTTCTAGAATATCTTTTATGACTCTTGTCATCATTTAGAGTAGAAATGGTGAAAGGGACACATCAATGAATAATCAGATAAGAAAAATGACCTTTGTACATAAAATTCACTAAGTTTGAGTAAGGAAACCTTTCATGTATGTACCCTAGTTGAAAGTTGGCTTTCTTTACCCCTAGATCTTGAGATTTTATGAGCTTTGCATAAGTTTAGATGAGGTTGGACGTGCCTTAGAAATAAGGAGGGACTTGGATGAGAGCTACATGCTTTAGAGGTCCTTATGGTGAAAATCAGCCTAAACTATATAAGCACCTTTCTTTCCAAACCAAGCAAACGTTTTCCTTCACTTCCTCACTTCTTATCTTTCTCAACCGGCCAAAGCAAAGCTCAGGAGCTCAAGGGGACAAACAACCTGTTCTAGTTAAGAGAACACCACCTTCTAGCTTGGATTCATGGAGGAAATCGTATTACAAGGTTGAATTGCTAGTTTTCTTACTTAGGTTCCTTGTTCTAGCCGACCATCCCCATCTTTTTCTTGAAGAATTGACCTTGGCCGACCTGTGGAGCTCAAGACTCCATTAAAGGCTTGAAGCTTGGAAGCTTGGAAGCTCTAGGAACCACGTTTGAGGCGGGTTTTATAACTCTAACCCTTAGCTTTGTTATGCATATCTTTGTTCTTGTTTTCTATGATTAGATCTTCTTCTACCTCCCTTCTTCCTTGCTCTTTTGCAAGCAAAACGGTGGAGGAACCGACCTGAACAGAGTTTGAGGATGATGGGTGTGGATTCCTAGGTCACTTTATGAAATGACCTTGAACCCTTTTGGTCCAAACGGGTGCAACTCGTTTAAGGTCAAACGGGTTCAACCCGTTTGATCTCAAACGATCCTGCAAGATCGTTTGGATCAAAAAGACCCCAAGACTATTTCATAGGGTTGACCAAGGTACGACCGTTTGAGGGTATATTCATAATGTATTGAATTTCATTCCTACAAAGAATTGTAATCTAACTCCTAACCAATTAAGAGTTGAAGACACTTCAATAACCTAACCCTAATCGGGTGAAAGTTGCTGATTTCAATATAGATCTTGTTGAGTTTTGGGTTGAAGGACCCAAACGGGTTCCAACCCGTTTGGGGGTTCATCCAAACGATCTCACACTCGTTTAGTGACACCCCAAGATCGTTTGGAGGTCTAAGGTTAAAGAAATTTGATGGTTTGAGGGTCCAATTACAAGATGTTGATAAAGTGATGAAAACTGCTAATTTTTAATTTAATTAGGGTTCAACCCTTATCAAATCATCTTGGTTTTTGGTCAAACTTTGGGCAAACGGTCTCAAGATCGTTTGGAGGTCATCCAAACGACCTCAATACCGTTTGAGCCAAGTTTGGGCCCAATTGGAGGTCAATTGATAGGTTCAACTCTGATTTGATTCATATTGTTGAACATTGATGATTAGCCGATTGAAAATCATAATTGAGTTAGATTTAACCCTAATTGGCTTTCAATTGAGGGTCAATTTGGTGTCCAGTTGATTGAGGCTCATCCTAATTGACTCAATTTGTATATGGTTAACATGGCTTGGGCCAATTGAAAGCTTCAACATAAGGAATCCTATTCAAGCATAAACTTTGTGTCACCTTTTATGTTCATGCGGTTTGAACCCAATTAGACCCACAATCATTTTAGACCAAATGAGTTCACACTCGTTTAGGCCCAAACGAGTTAACACTCGTTTGAGTCCAAATGAGTCCACACTCGTTTGAGTCCAAACGAGTCCACACTCGTTTGAGTCCAAACGGGTTCACACCCATTTAAGCTCAAACGGGTTCACACTCGTTTAGGCTCAAACGGGTCCACACCCGTTTGGACTTAAATGGGTCCACACCCGTTTAAGATTAAGTGGGTCCACACTCGTTTAAGGTTCAAATGGATTCAAGGTCATTTGAGATTAAACAAGTTCATGGTCGTTTAAGAATCAAATGGGTTGAAGGTTGAAGGTTAAACCCTAAACCAATTGGAGACCTTCAAGGTTGATTATACTTAATCACTTGAAGGTGTAAATGGTTCAATGATGATCTAATCTAAACCCTAATAGTAACCTAAGATGTTAAGGGACTAAGTGGATAATGAATTGACCCATGATGATGGTCAATGGGTAAATTACCAAAATGCCCCTGAAAGGTTCAATTGAGTGATACCTTGTTTTAATCAAACCCTAATCACATGATAGTGATGAGTTGACTTGTGTTAATCAATGAGGACTTAACCCAACCTAATCTAGATTGGTGTAATTACTATCTACTAGTTATAGGAGAGAGAAAGTACCAATTATAATGGAAACTCAAGTAAAATACCTTCAATATACATGAATGTGCAAATTTAGGTATGATCCACTTATGTGAGATCATGGAAACCCTAATTATGATAATTGATGAATCTTAATCTTATCTGAGGTCTTTAATGATGATGTTTCTCATACATGAGGATGTTATGAGATCATTTCACCATGAGGTGAATAGTAAACCCTAATTCTAGGGTGATGACATGTAATGTGAATAGTAAACCCTAATTATAGGGCGATGACATGTAATGTGAATAGTAAACACTAATTGATGAAAACCAGGGAAACCTAGCTCTTGTATGAGTAGGGAGATACAACTTCTTTAAATGAGTTACTTACTGTTATCGGTTGATTTAACCATGCAGGTTCCTTTATGAGGATGATCATATCCAGGTACGGATGATGATACTATATTAATTGAAAGCATGTTGTTAGCTTTATGAATAGTGATATATCCTGATGCCTTGTTAATAGCATCTTATGAGATTAATAGGCTGTGAGAGCCATGAATACTATCAAGGTCATGCTTTAAGAGATGACTTGTGATGAGAATATTGAGAAATGATAATTGATGAGAGTTAGGCTTGTTACATTTAGTATTCTTCCTTCATAGCTGTTATGCTAATGATTAATGTTTGAAAACATGTATGATGATAAAAGAATACTGAAATGTACCTAACTAATCAAGTATAATCATACCATGTAGAGCCCTGATCATAGATCCATCATTGTCAGGAGTTAAATGATGGTGAAATAGGTTTTCCTAAGGGGATTCCTGGAGCACATACTTTTGAATATGTGGCGTAATATGGATGTGAATTTCCTTACATCCTAGTGTAGGAATTGATGTAGATGTATCTTAATCTATCAATCCTTCACTATGTATTATGCCGGGATGAGGTAACACTAATCTCCCGAGGAAATCTTTTATACCGCATCGATGAGAGATAAACAAGAAATCTTTCGGTAGCGAAGAGAGTACAGAATGCCACTGTGACTCTAATAGCAAAGTACCAGAATACCCTGGTAAGCTATAGTAGTAGAGACACTAGATGTCCTACATGTTGATCCTCTTACTGACTGAGGAAGATGAGGTCATAAGAATCCGGCTCTTTTGATGACCTATGTATGATACCGATGTGACTTAATAGTGATCGGTTGGAGTATGAGCGGTATACCTCATCTCCGTAGGGCATAATGATGTTTGTAAAACATAATCAACCGCGTAGCATATCTGCTTAGGTTGAACTGCGAAATACATTGGTTGAAGATACATTACTTAGTATACATGTTCTTCATATTCCTTAAATGTTGTTGTTCTAATTGATAACCATCTGCTGCTGATTACCTTAAAGCTTTTATTGCCTATGTTATTCTTGGTTTCTATAATAAAGCTTCTGGCGAAGAGTTATAACTCTCGCTGGGACAATTATTTAAAATTGTCTCACCTCGTAGATTTCAACTTTTTAGGTGGTCGTTGAGGGCGAAGGAATCAATCTTCAGGTGACCAATATCAGCAGCAACAGTATCAGGAGCAGCAGTAAATCTCAGGTGGAGATTCAGACTGCTGAGTTGTATAGTTAGATAGTCAGTTCTATGTGTTCTCTGTACTCTCAGGTCCTTGGAGTCTTTTGGTCTGAGATTTTGGTTTTGAGTTCTTGAGATTTTGTATCATGTTGTATATAATTACTCAAGAAGTAATTATCTGAGATGTAAACAGTTTATCTCCTTTTATGAAAGAAGTTTTTATAGATTCAAGCTCTTATCTCGAAAAGTTTTAATTTCCCGTGATTTTTGTCTTCCGATGTTAATCGAATCGCTTCCGCTAAGTTTATATCGTGGTTTTGGAAATCAGAGCCCACACTATATATAATACCTATTGTATGGTATCGATTTCCATTACAGCATGTTTGATAATTAGGTCCATATATCGCATCACGTGGTATGCACATGCCCAGCCGTTGTTTTGTGTAGCACACTATAAATTGAAACATACAAAATGTTAACAAATACAAACAAGCATAGTTCACATAAATAATATATACATTGGAGTCAGGAAAGTCCTACATGTTAATGTAACACATTAAATTGCATTATTATAGCCCAAAGTAACGATTTCTTTGTCTTGGACATGTTTCCTCCAGCTTTTTTGGACTTTTTTAAAGTCCTACATGTTAATGTAACACATTAAATTGCATTATTAAATAGTAATGTAATAATAGATGTTAACGGATATAAAATATGAAAGATTTCTCACATGAATAATGACCTTTTCATTGAAATTCCATATAATAAGTTTAATTCCTTCCCTGAAGGATCTAGATAATAAATAGTCCACGTCTTGACGACAATAACTAGTAACTCCCAATTCTTAGCACTAGAAAGTTAAAAATTAATAACTCAAAATGCACAATAAAATGTAATCTTCTTAAGTCCAAATTATAAGCAAAGTAAACTTACTCAACATTGAATGGACCTATTATCACTGTCTTCTTTTTTTACCAAAATATTTAAAAGCGACAGAGCAGTATGAGGTAACTGATGAAGGCTCTTTATCTATGTGATTGATCAAAGATGGAATTAGAAATCCCACATGGGGAAATGAATTTTTTTTACAAATCATGTTCAAGTGGCTACAAAACATATATTACGTATGCATTAATATATAAGAAACCATATCACTGTATCTAAAACAAGGTATATAGATATATAAATAAGATCTCACCATTTACATAGCTCTATCATAGATGTATTCAGTCAATCATAACAAAACAACTCCAAAATATCTTGTATAAATAGATTGTTATCGTATGATTTTCCTGCAACATCCACTAGAATAGAAACATTTATAGGACAATTCGGGTTATGCTCACCTATCCGTATTGCCATACCCTTACAATTAGTACCTAACGAGTCATATAGGTCCCTTGGAATCCAACTAGGTACTTTAGGAGGAGGAGGAGGTGGAAGTGGAGGCTGAGCTGTAGTGGGTTTCTTCCTTTTGACCTATATATATAATTTCAGATCAATTGACTTGTATATACATGCTAATAAATTAACGTAATGTAAATTTACCATACAATATCAGTATAGACGACATCTATTTTGGGCCACAATATCACTCCACCTTCTTCACCAAGCATTTCAGAATCTGTGTGGGCCTATGGAAATGGATGATGCCTTCAATGGGGGGAGTACAAGTCTCGGGTTCACATGAACCACACCATATGGCACCGGAGTGCCATGAAACGTGTCCCCTGGAAGGGGTGGGTAAGCCTCGGCTCTGCAATGATAAATTCCTTGCTTTTTAGACGGCATGGATTCAACCCCAACAAATTAATGTAAAGTGTATTATATACATATATACATATATATATCATCTGGAAAACACTAGCTACTATGTCATAAACATACTTATAGCAGACGTGCTAGGTGGTGGGTCAATAAGATTACTCCCAACCACCTCTACAGTAGGAGAAGAGTGGCGTGCCATAGGTACTGTCTGAGTGGAAGTCTGAGATGCCTGCCACTTGCTCATTACTTCATGGAGTCTCTTATTAAGTGCTTCCTCGACTCTCCTATCAATGATCTCATCTACCTATACATGGACAAAAGAAACACTAGCTTTTGATTATTGAATTCCCTTTTGCAATAACCTTCTAAATAAAAAATAGGTTACCTCAGCTTTTGAAAATCCCACTTTTGGGACATGTTTATGTTGTGATGGCCCAAAGAACACTTTTATGCCCACACTAGTGCTTGTACCCATAACACGTCCATGATGCTCTGGGTTACTAAGAGAAACTATCAATTCATCCCTTGTGCCCTCAAGGATGAACTTGCCTTTCTTCCTTTGCTCATAAAGCTTCCTCTAATCACCATCAATAGAAATCGGTAAGTAAACATAACAATAATCAATATTGATTGCTCTGAGAGTTGAATTTTACCATTTTTGCAGCCACCTCAGCAGTTGCGGGCTTGGTTATATCTCCTTTCTTATTTTGCCTCCCAGCTATCCACACAACATGGCAAGGTAGAGGTGCGGGAGTAACAGTAGAGCACTCCCCAGTCTCCTTAGTAGCAGCAAACTCAGCAGCAGCAGCAGCCTGTAGTCTTTGGTGAACACCTGCATAGCCTTTTGGACCCATCATGTGGTCATGCACATTTATTGCACGCCTTGCTCTTTGAGCATCACTGATAGCCTTGTTAGAAAGCACATTGGTTTTTGGCACATTCAGTGCTCAATCTTGAATAGATGAATACATAAGAATGTATATTAATTAAATTGGAAGTGGTGCTTAATACCTTGAATTTATCAGTTTTTCTTTTGGAAACAAACTCCTCGTAGTCATTGGGGTCCAGGTAGTTCCATTGCTCAGTGGTTGACTTCTTCCTCTTCTCAGCATCTCGTATGTAATCTCAGGTGAGATTTGTCATGTAGTTCCTTAGGACCCTCCCACAGTGTTGCATCACGCATTTACGATGCAGGCCTTCATCCAGTTCAAATATACTATGTGAAATTTCATATATTTAACTAGTATCTTAAAAATTAGTAATCTGCAAAATAGAATTACAAATAATAATAACTCACACATAGTTCCTTCCATACTAAGTCTTTCTTCCCCTTAGGAACTTTACGCCAAGATTTTACATTAGGACTACAATGGCTATGAGTAAGAACCCAAGATACGAAATAAATGAGTTGCGGTTCACTCCAACTGGATTTCCTGCATGATCAAAATCCACAGCCAGTTTGGGTCCATTGCCCCTTTGTTGTAGTAACTTCTTCATCATAGTGATGCCCCTCACTTTTTAAATTTTTTTTGCTGCTCATCAAGTACCCCAAGTTCTTCAGGGGGTACATCATCAACCTTAAATTTGACCAAAAAAAGCACTTACAAGATATAACTTATAAATGGACATATAGATAGAAATATAGGATATACTTTAAAACATACATTGTGAGGCAGCACATTAATATCCTCACCCTCCTGGTAATCATCATCATAGTCATCATACTCATGCTTAGCCATCTGAAAGTGTCTTTAAAAATAAAAAATTTAACATTTAACATAACTAGAAGATAATAAAACACTGTAAGTTTCATATTCAGAAAAATAAAACATATAAAAAAATAAAAACATGCCTATAATACTGCAATCTTTTATCAATTAACATTCCTTCAGTGTGATCTCCGCGCACATACAAGTCATCGTTAGCTTCAATATGTGGTGGTGTTGGCAACCCAACTTAGAATGGACTCCAGTCATCATACTTATCATAGTACTCTTCTTCATCTATAGGATCTTCAATGAATTGTCTTTTACCATGAAGAACAACTGACCATTTATCATTTGTAGGATCATCAATATAAAATATGTGTTTCGCTTGTGATGCCGATATGAATGGTTCACCCTTCTTGCTTCAAAGTTCACTAATGTGAAACCCAATTCATCCACTATAACTCCTTTGGTGTTATCAACCCAATTACATTTAAAGAGAGGAATTCTAATATCTACATAGTCAAACTCCCATATGTCTTCAATGACACTGTAATATGACATTTTAGCTTCATGTGGACTCTTATCCTTTGTACTTGCAAAAAACAATGAAGATGCTTGAAGGGTGACCCCAATGTTTTGGACGACACTCTTATCATCTTGACACTTTGTGTAATATGAGAACCCATTTATGTCAAACCCTTCATAAGACATAACATTCAATTTTGGTTTAAAGGCGAGACATTTGATATTTTCAGCAAGATTATTTGGTGTTTGAGATAGTTGATGTAAGACTTTATCTTCAAGCCACTTAATAAATGTCTTATTATGCTCTCTAGAAAGCCACATTGAATTGGCTTGAGGATATTGTTTCTTGATGAAATAGGTATGTTCCTCGATATAAACACTCACTTTGTTGATGTTGTGTAAAATATACAAGTGAGCTTGTTCCAATAGCTCATGGTTGATTACTTTCATCTGTGATCCTAAAATTCCTTTGCCAGAATACTCCTCAATATTCTTATCATTAACAGGAGCATCATTACCACTCAAAAAGTCATTGCAAAAATCCATAACCTCTCTCACCACATAACCCTCAATAATACTCCCTTCAGGCCGATAACGGTTTCAAACATCACCTTTAAAAATGCTCATGTATCGTTCAAAAGGATACATCCAATGCAAGAAAACTGGTCCCAACATTTTCACTTTCCTAGTCAAGTGGACAACAACACGTACCATGATATCAAAGAATGAAGGAGGAAAATACATCTCAAGCTTACACAGGGTAACAACCACTTCTCTTTGCAACTTATCAAGAGTCTCAGGATCAATAACTTTGCTGCACTAATCGTTGAAGAAGAAATAAAGTCTGCTGATTGTAAACCTTACATGCTTCGGCAGTATAGATCAAATTTCCACGGGAAATATTTGTTGCATTAGAGTGTGATAATCGTGGGATTTAAGACCTATCAACTTCAAATCTTTCATTGATACCAATCTACAGATGTTGGATGAGTAACCCTTTGGCACCTTAACATTTTCCAAGCAATCACAAAAACCTTTCTTCTCCTTTCTAGACAACGTGCAACAAGTAGGAGGTAAGTATGTTCTCCGATCACTACTAACTACTTCTGTTGATTTTGTCCTTATTCCCATTTCACGTAGGTCCATTATGGATTTTATCCCATCTTTAGTCTTGCCTTGTATATTCAATAGAGTACCAATGACGCTATCACATACATTTTTCTCAACGTGCATGACATCGATACAATGTCTGACTGCCAAAGAACTCCAATAAGGAAGATCCCAAAATATTGACTTCTTCTTGAATAAATATTTGTCACTCCATGTGGTCATGGTACATTGTAATCTCTTAACAAATTCATTTACAAAGTCTTTTACTCTTTCATAAACAACCTCCACTGGTATAGGTTTAGGTGCACTCCGTTCCTCATTCCATTCATTGAATGCTTTGCACAACCTATGATACGAATGAAATTTTGGAAGAAACCTTTGGTGACCAAGATATATAGTCTTGCTGCCATGTTTTAGTTGTATTGAATCAGTATTCTCTTCACATATACGATACACTTTAGATCCTTTGACACTATATCCAGACAAATTCCCATATGCTAGAATGTCATTAACAGTGCAAAACAACATAGCGTGCAAATTAAATGTCTCTCTTCGTGAAGCATCATAGGTCATCACACCTTCACCCCAGAGTTTCTTTAAGTCATCAATCAAAGTCTCAAGATAAACGTCGATCTCATTTCCAGGTTGTTTAGGGCCCGATATCAACAACGATAGCAGAACATACTTATTTTTCATACACAACCAGGGAGGAAGATTGTATATAACAAGCATAATAGGCCAAGTTCTATGTTGGCTACTCAATGTCATGTACAGATTCATCCCATTTGTACAAAGCCCAAGTCTTAGATTTCTAACTTCTTCACCAAATTTAGGGTATAATAAATCAACCTTCTTCCACTGTGGGGAATCAGACACATGTTGTAGGATCCCATCATTATTTTTCTTAACATCTGCATGCCACCTCAAATTCGTCGCATCTATCAGATTGGAAAACAAGCATTGAAACTGTGATATTATAGGTAGATACCACATCACCTTGGTAGGAAAACCAGTTTTGGACTCCCCCGAAGTCATCATTTTATACCTTGACACACCACATTTTGGACAATCTTTCAAATCCACATAGTCCTTTTGAAATAATACACAATCATTCGGGCATGTGTGTATCTTCTTGGCCTCCATTCCCATTGGGCACAATAGTTTGTTTAACTCGTATGTTGAGATTGGCAGCTCATTTCCTTCCGGAAGAATTTCTTTCAACATAGACAACAATGATGTGAAGCTTTTGTCGCTCCATCTATTGTTAGATTTCATCTTATACAATCTCAACATAGTGCTAAGCTTTGTAAACTTAGTACAACCTTTGTATAATGGTCTCTCATCATCATGCATAATGTTTCTAAACATGGGAGGTCGATCGGTGTGCTCTACTCCACAACTATCCAACATCACACCAACGATGTCAACTGCAACTGGTTCACACATTTATGTCATCGGAGGAAATTTCTTCTTCCACACAAGCACTTCTATCGACATCCACTGATTTCAGGTTTGAAATCTCTCCATGCCAATGCCATTCTGTATAGCGTTGTACAATCCCATTGCACATGACATGACTTTTAATTTTGTCACCAGTTCTGACATTCAAGTTTTTACCGCAATGCCTACATGGACAGTAGAACCTATATCAAGGTTGTTTCCTATGTTCCTCGGCAAATATAATAAATTGATCAAGACCACAAATAACCTCTGGGGTGCAGTGATTTAGAATGGACATCCATGATCTATCCATTCTATGATCAAAGAAAAAACAAGTATATATTAGGGTTTAGGGTTAAAAGATTAGGGTTTAGGGTTAAAAGATTAGGGTTTATGGTTAAAAGTTTAGGGTTTAGGCTCTTATATATAATAAATGAGTACCACCTATACCATTCTTGATCACCTAATCTCACTAGTAAGTGTATAATGTATACTCAATTTTCAAGAAATTTCGGCAGCATTTTCCTGTAGTTCTCCAAGTACACTGTTGCACATGGGCAAATGCCCACTGAATTTGTACTTAGAGAACAAATGGGGAAGTGCTAATGAAACATCATAAAAACTGAATACACATTATACACTTACATCCTAAGTTAGATTAAGTGTTCAAAAATAGTCCCAAACTGGGGACTATCCAAGATTTACTCTTAATGATTAAATCTTGGATGGGTTTCTAGGCCAACAAAATACATGTATATATGTTGTCATTCATATACCAACAATTATAGTATCATCATTCATTTCCTAGGTTTTGTGTAACATCATTTAATTCAATTCATTCTTCCATTTGGGTAAGTTCATACATTCATCATTAAACCAAATTAATCATTAATAATCAACTACACAATTTTGAAGAATAATTATATATTGAAATAAGTTAAATCAATCACTAACAAGAAAGAAAGAAAGCAATATCAATTAATTAAATTCATTCATTCATCATTAACCCAAGTTAATCATTATTAATCAACTACACAATTTTGGAGAACAATTATATATTGAACTAAGTTCATTCATTCCTCATTTAACCCTTATTAATCAATATTAATCATCCCTAATTAAACAATAATAATCTTACAGAAAACTCACTGCACTGGTGGAGCAGGCTGTGGTGGCGGTGGCCAGAGGTGGTCGCAACTAGAGATGAAGCATGTGGCAAGAAGGGGCGGTGGAGATGACTGAATCTGCGATGACGTAGGTGGCGAGCAGTGGTAGGATGGTGAGTCGTGGTTGTGGCCGTTGGCGGAGATGACTGAGCAAGCGAGCGGCGGTGGCTGAACTGGAGCGACAACAGAAGATTGGAGTGGCGGCGGTGAGCTCCTCAGTGACCAAACTAGAGTGGCAGCGGTGGCGAGCTCCTCAGTGGCGGCGATCTCCTCAGCGGTGGTTTCTCTCCACAATGATGGCTGTGAGCTCCTCTCCATAGCGGCGGCGGCGAGCTCATTTCCATAGTAGTAGTAGTGGTGGCGACGAGCGGCAACACAGAATCATGAGACCTAGCTTGAGCAGCAACAGGGAATCGGGAATGAAACAGAGAAGGGGAAGAGTCTGGCTTGTGCGTGCGGGTTCTATTATGTTAATTATCGACGTCAGTTATTATGTAAATCTGATGCTTAAAAATAATAGACGTAAGTTTAACCTCATAACCCACACCTATCTACAACTTCAAACAAAAAAAATTGCACTGGGACGGGGTGTTCATCATCGGTTTCAACGTATAATAACCGACGTCTATCGAAATATGTCGACAAAAAAAATTGTTTTTCAGTTACAATCATAGTTTTTGGTTTCTCCCCTAACACTGACGCCGATTAGGCAAATTGGGGGGAATTTTTTTTCGCGGGGACAACACATGAACAAACATCCTCGTCGGTTCTTGTGCAAAAACCGACACCAAATAAGGAATGAATTTTGCCTCACAAAGGTTATTTAGTCATCAATTATTCTTTAAACCACCAACGACATATGGGGGGATAAAACTTTTACGGGGTGTGCCACATAACATGAGTCATCGATGTTTCTCCAACTGACGTCGAATTGAAAATTTTGGAGGAAATTTTTTTCCTTGGAAAATTATATTTCGTTGGTGATTTTGGATGTTGATTTTCATTTCGATCACCTGACGTTAAAAAAAATGATACCCTTTTCTTTTGTAAAGCGGCCGACCATCACATATAGGTGTCAGTTGTCATTTTAAACTGACATCATAGTATATTATCATCGTTATTTTAGTTTTTAATCAATGCCGGCAAATGTCATGTTATACACCATTTCTATACTAGTGATAGTCCATGGCGAGACCAGAGGAGTGCTGCAGAAGTTGTTCATGTTCGTTGTTCATGGTGAATACCATGAGCTCCACAACCACCATCCAAGAGCAATAGGAAACAATTGCATAGAAGTGAGTTCTTGTCGTTGGACTTGCTCCAAGACAAGGTATAACTCATTACATCATCCTTCCTATTTCATTGTAGTTGACACGATCTTGCTATTATGGGAATATAGATAGATAAAATTTTATTACTGTTGCTATACTCTGTGCTTGTATTTCCCAACGCCTTGTGTATTAAATGGCATTAAGCATAGGGACAGTAGGTGAGAATTGTTTAAGATTTGAGGTCTCAACTTAGCTAAGTCAAAACAAAAGGAGAGAAAATGGTTTTGTATGGAACAAAGTAACCAAACAAAGAATAACAAAACAAAAAGTAAAAGTAAATCTAAGTTAAAAAAAGAATGTAGATCTTGTGGTATGTTTCAAATATAAGGATAAAACTTGGATTGGGAACCACCACTTAAGAACTCTCACCATCATGCAATACTCAAACCAGTTGTATACCCTTAGCATAGTTTATGAGAAATAATCATTAGTGTACATTCCCTCCTCTCTCAAAACCATATAAGATCTAGATCATAGGCATGTCTCTCTAGAGATGGAAAACATACAATTGAACATACAATCATATGACCATTAGCTCTACTATTCCAACGTTCTCATGTATTTGTACTACTCCATAACTCTAGATCAAGACTAATACTACTCATACGAGGTATTAGATATCACATAACACAAGATGATATCTAATCATGCAAGTGAAGAATTAATGTCACACCCAAATTCCACAAGTCACTAATAGATCATGAACATAGCAGATAACCTGATTTCTAAGCAAAATTAACTGTTTTTGTTTCAACTGGAAATTGAGCATATATGTAAACAACCACATGAATCAACTTTATAAGAAAAAAACATTTATTCTTGGATCTAATTGAAAACATAAAAGAATAGAACAAGTTATTTACAATATCTTTCAATGTTACATGATTGATGGCTTGATTATAAAATACAAACATATTGATAAAGAAACATTATTACATCATTCATATACAACTATTTTTACTTATAAACAGGGACTTAGAGTTATGGGAACCAACTATCTCAACTTCTCTAGAATTATACTTGTGGTATGACTTCTAATATACATTTAGATCTCAACATGTTGAGGGAGTACCAACAAATTTGTGAGTACAAATGTAATATACTCGTCCATTGAATGAGTACTTCAATGAAATAGCTTAAGGCACTTTAATAGTCACAAGATATATTCTTGAGAAATTGAAATTTAAAGTAGAACAGTGAAGTACTATAAATAAATTAGTCATATTAATACATACAAGTGTCATATTACTCTAGATAACTACAAGTGTAGATGAAGAATTGAACATATTTGATTAATAATATACAATTGAAAAGTTACTATATATAACTAAAAGGATATAATAACTAACTAAACATAATTGATTTATCTGTTATTCATATTATTATGCCATGAACCCACATGAAGTATGCCACAACATGTGAAAGTACCAAAACAAGTAAAGATATCATCGTACAAGACTTAGAGTAAACACCAGACCCTAAGTCTGCTAACTAGATTCCCAAACTACAATGGGACTCACCACATTTAGCCTCAGTGTCTAAATGACTAACCAGAAAATTTGGAGTCCACCTCTACACTTGGGTACTCATGCAGAGAGTCAAAAACACTCTGTGTAAAACTACCTACTCTAGAGGTTCCACAAGAATAACTACACCTATACCACCAGGATCTCAGGTAAACGTTGGGCACCTAATAGAAATTTTACTAAACATTGTACCACCAGGATCTTCGATAAGTGTTGGTTACCATTGGGTATCACCATAATATTCTATTAATGTTGGATACCCCTACTATTAATCAAGAGGTCGTCCACATTGGGCTCAACCCCTCAAACCCCACCGACATTGTGACAACCTCATTTTTCTTTCTCTATGATTATACCCTTTCTCTCTGTATTAGTGGCCCAAATCACACAATTGGGTTCAATTATGATTTGATGTTCCATTAGAATCACATTGATTTTGCAAGTCAAGTTGTGACATCATTTTGCTTGTCTTACCTATGTTGCATGTCTTAATATATAATGGTTTTTCTATATATTTTGATCCTCTTTCCCTTGCCCTTTTGAGTTTCTAATAAACTTAAGGATGTAGAGTATTCAATTAGAATCTGATGACACTAAAATCATCTCAATCAGACTACTAGAGCATAAGTTATGAAGAGTTGAAATATCCTTGAATTATTCTTGTTTTAACTGGTTTAATTTGATTTTTTATCCCTTATTGGGCCCAATGCGGGTGTGTGCGGCCCAATTCAGGAGGGAGCCCCAGTCACCTCACACATCAGAGACCTATTCACTTTGTGTTTGTCCAGATGAACGACGACCACCAAATCTTCTCCCTAAGATTGGCCCCAATAATCCAACGGCCCACAAGAATCTTCATCCTTCGTATTGTGCACCAGCGTCAATGGAGTTGGATCCACATAAACACCTAGATGACCAAAGTTTTGGCACTCAATTACAAAATCTTGAATGAAATTTCCACCACAATTCTCTTTTCCTTGTTTTTCCCTTTCTATCCCCTCTTGTTTCACTCCTATCTGCACCCAACAACTCCCTCTATTGTTCTTCTTCTTTTTCCTTTGGGGTGGCATCGCCGGGCTGCCAACTTTGGGTCTTCCCATAGCGACCATCCCCGAAACTAATAGGATCGAGGGCTTGCTCCATGAGACATCGGGGGTCATGGATGGCACCTCAAAAAGGACCATTGTTACGACCTCACCTTTCAGTAACCCCAATTAAGGGAAACCAAGAGGTTGAAGCCGCACCCATTAATCCCAGATCAAAGGTTCGACATATAACCATAAACAATTATTAAATTCTAACAGACTATACTGAAAATGGTAATAAAATTTTTCTTTGCATACCTTGAAAAGTTGGGAACAAACTAACTTCTAACCTCAGCTGAACTATTCTATCTAATTCCTCCTTGTTCTTTAATTCTTGAATTCACAAGGTGTCGCTTTACTATTTGTACTTTTCATTGTACCTAAAACGCCGACAAACAAAACGTCGGTCAGCCTAAGCTGGTATGTGGAGGAAACAGATAATGTTCAACTATGGTAACAATATAATAATTCAATTAATCATTTAACAATCAAGATTACATTTTAAGCCATACAACTCAATCCATACATATTCTCAAACTCTGGGCTGTCCCTGCAGTGGACATGAATATCACCCCTCTTTTAGGTAATAGAGTCGCATGGCACTATCCGAAGATAGCCCAATATCTAACTCATTATGCGTTGATGGTCCTACCTCCATGGTAGCCATGTACTAAGTCAACCATAGACCTGATGAACCTACCCAATAGGTAGCCATGTACTAGGTCATCCATAGACCTGATGGACCTACCCAATAGGTAGCCATGTACTAGGTCATCCATAGACCTGATGGACCTACCCAATAGGTAGCCATGTACTAGGCCTTTCTCTAACCTGATGGACCTACCCATAGGTAGCCATGTACTAGGTTAGCTATTATGCCAAAGAGAGAACCAAGATCTGAGTTTGTAGGCATATATTCTTTGTGATAGTCATAGCCACATTATAGTTGCATGAACTAAATAAACATCCAACAGTTTATTTAAAGCAGCCGGTAAAACATTCGGAAATAACTGTGAAACTAGTATGGTTATTCATAAGCGTAACCACATACCTGTTCAGTAGATTTCTCAAGCTAATATCAATTCCAACCAAGAAAGCAATCCAAGGAAGTAATTCAACCACATATTCAAGAATCCTGAAAAACACATGTATTCCATTTACTACACACTTTATCAAGATTCTTTCTATTCAACTTGAAATCACTTCCTAAGGTTTCTGTATCCATTTTAGGGTTTCATTTTGCATTTAGGGTTTTCCTTCATCCTTTACCATATTAAACCCTAATTTTATGCCATTACTCACAAACCCTAATTATCTCATCTATTCTTTAATATTAAGGTTATCTTAACCAAAATATAATCCTATTTTCATATTACAGGCACATTAATCATCAATTAAGCTTCTTTTTCATTAAAGCTACTATTTTATCCTTTTAATCCATAACGAGATCATTATCCACATCAATCATCAATTTCCAAGTTCATTAGAGCCTAACTAACATATGAACTCATTTTCCATAACTCTACCTTTTATTCATGAGAAAATCCTAATTACTACAATTTGGGTTTTATCCATAATTAGGAACTTTTATATTCAAATTGGATTTAGAACATCATAACTCTATCCTATTCATGGATTTGCACAATTAAAACCATTAAAAGGCATATTTTCCCAAATTAGGGTTTCTAACTCCATTAATGCAAACTTAGGTATATGAAACCCTAAATTAAACCAATTATGTATAAAGATCATCCTTTTAGATTCAAACCATCCTTTTTATCATTAACAGGCTAATACCAACTTTAATCATCTATTAAACCCTACTAAACACTTTAATCATACCAAAATAGGGTTCTTTAAATATTAATACATTAAAGTTGATATCTTTCATTACTTTTCGAATTGCATAAGGAATCAGGCATCCATTATATTTTTATTAGATCCCCCTCGTTTTTTTGAGCAATTTTCATATTTTGTACATTCTTATCGGAGCTACCAATATTTATCTATGAATTTTGCATTAAATCACTTGCTTGGCCAATTAGATGCAGCCATGTCGCCTCGGCCCCATGCACTTGGTCGCTGGTTTACAAATCATAACGCAAAGATAGAACTGTCCTCTCTTAAGTTGCAAGCTCTACAACCTGCATAGGGGCAAACTTGTCCAACGTACACAGGTCGTCTTCAACCTCTCGTCAACGCCCCCAGCAGCCACCCTAGCTGCCTTGGCACGGCTCCTGCTCCTCCCCTACGGCTCGAGTAGCACCGCCCATGTCTGCCCCAGACCCTCTGCTCCTTGGCGCACGCAAGGCTCCCCTTTGGCGCGACTGATATGGCCAAACTCGAGAGAAAAAAGGGCCGCAGTTACAGCTGCATTTTTTGCGGTTTGCAGCCATATGTTCGGAGTTGTGCGGCGCTAGAGGCCTTGGGTATGTAGACGATTCGTTCAGGGTTGTCGTGGACTCTTTCCACCTCCAACCATACGACTCCTCAGCCCCTGATTTGCTCCAGGGTTGCTCTACCCTCCAAGACTAGGGTTTTGGATGGAGAAGGAAGAAGAAGGAAGGTACAACTACGTGGGATACCTCTGGATTCGCCCCCAAGCCTTACCCCTTATATAGGGGAAGTCAACGAAGCCCTAGGATGGCTTTCCTTAAAGTGACAAAGTCCCTCTTCTAATAGGATTCGTTTTCCTTCAAAGAGAAGCCATTCTTCTCTCTCTCTCTCCTTTGATATATTCTATTACTTGGATATTAGGAATTCGAAATTCCCCTTTCATTTTATTTGCACTTGCCTTTTTATTTCATTGGCTACGAATTTCTATTCTCTTTCAATAGAAATAACTCCCTTTTTAGTGATACCACAAAATTCATTAATAAAGCAACACATTCTCCTCTGATTTTGCCTTTTTAGTATTTTCTCTTTCTTTCCTCTTTATTGGGACTCCTTGGATCCCAAGATACTCCATTATTTCGAAATTCTCTTTATTGGATACTTATTATCCTTCTAGATGCATCATTATGCATTATTTCACATTATCTTGTTTATTTCTTATTTAAATACTCTTTTTTGAGGATTTCTTTTTATTTCTCTTTTATTTCCCTCATTGGCATTCCTTTTATCATTAGAAATCCTTGGGATACGAAATTCTACAAAGGATAACTCCATTGTACCTCTTTTCACTTGTTTTCCACATTTTGTCATTATTTTCAATTTCTTTCTTAATAAAGAAATACTTAATTAATCTTTTCTTCTCTTATTACTTTCTTTTTACAACTTTGGACTCCTTGGAACCCAAGGAACCCAAGAGACACGAAATCCTCTTTGGATTTTTCTTCTAGAGGTTTCTACATATTTCTTTTCTCGAATATTCAATTATTCATTCACTAATTGTTATTTCCTTGTTATTGGGCCCAATAGCCAATAAAGCCCACAACATAAACATCAAGGCTATTGTAAACGAAATCCATTTATTTGAAGCAAATTATATCATTATTTGTTCAAATATATTTAATATGAGAAATTACATTTCTCACCAATTGAACCTAAAAATTGGGGTTATAACAGCCATGGAGCCGCATGGCTCCACATCTGCCTAGCTCTGACAAGCCACAACAACCTGACTCCACTAAATAGCCTTTGGATTCTCATAGGCTTGAGGCCAGTGGAATGATGGCAAGCAACCATGCAATGCTCAACCAGGTCAATCACTGGCTAAAATTGTGTGGTCACGAATGTCCCACTTAGTCACCCTTAGAGAAATCATGAGTAATAGGTGGAGAACCTGAGAGGGGAGCAATGATAAAAGGAGGCCAGGAAGAATTGGCGACTGCAAGTGCTAGGTTAGCAGAAGTTAGGAGTGGTTAGTGGTGGTCAGGAGTAGAAGGTGGTGGTTCAGGGTTGTGAGTTCCTGAGTCAAGTAGCTCAGTAGGGAGAACCATGCTAGCCACACGATCTAGGATCAATGGCCAATATCAAGGCATAAATGAAACGTAACATTCCCAACCCTCTTTCCATATAGTTTAAATGCAATCTTTCAAATAAATGATATCATACCCATCCTAAGGCTAAAGTGGCAAAATTATATATCAAATTCATCCTCTCAATGAGACCTATACAATAGACTAGGTTTGTAGACAATTATTCAACCTTTTACACCCTTATTTCACTAAAAGGTGTAAACTTTGATCATATGAATAAAATAATGCATGATTATGTAAAATCTTGGATGTTTGATGCACTCTTGCTGTCATATTCATCAAATTAGTAACTTTTTTGCAACTTTGAACTATATTAGGGTTATAATCACCTCTATTCTCATGAATGACCCTTGATGCACATATATGACTAATATTTGGGACTAATGATTCTTTTTGCCCTAAAGTGCTAACCTTGCTTCCTAACGACACAAAAGGCTTGATCAAGCTTGAAATTAGTAATCTATGTCACCTCTTGATGCTAAGAACAACCCCTAATCCCTTTCTTGATATGTTTGTCCAGAAGTTTTTTGATGCTTTGATTATGATCCCTTTACATTATTGCTTGAATATGCTTGATTCATATGTTATGTTTGTCCTTCCTTGTGCATCACATTCCTTCCTATCCTTGAAATCAGTAGCACCATAATGTTTTAAGACCCTATGACTAAGTTTCACCCATGTTCGAATATGGTAGTGGAGGTGACCCTATGTTCACTAGTGATGACCTAGTGTAACACTTAATGATTGCTTGTTTGTCTTTCTTGTACCCCAATATTGATGTGATTTATTTGTTATTTCTCACCCATGTCAATCCTATTTGCTTTAATCATTCTTGACCCC
>OY856409.1:636456890-636561890 GCA_963693085.1 Alisma plantago-aquatica | reverse complement strand
ATCTAGCACCATGTTGATGTATATGACTTGGTCGATGTGCCAATCATAGCTAGTTGGTTGATATGTTTTCTTCTACCTAGTCTTGTGTATGATGAGATGTCATGTTTGATATATAGTTTGAGACCAACATAGGCCTCAAGATCATTACAAAGGAGGACCCTTAGCATGTGACATACGAAAAGGGTGACCTCTCAATATGAGTCGACCCGTCACGGGAGAAGGTCATAGTACCTAAAATCCAAAATATGAGAAATGTCAAACAATGATACAGATGATGATGAGTCCCTAGAAAGAATACTTATAAGTATATGAGTTGAGATACCTAGTATATGGTCCCCTAAAAATGTTTAACCCTAGATTCCTTATGAAAAGATCTAACCCTAGAAATGGAGATAATTGAATATATGATGTTTGTTATATAGGTGAGAGAGATGTCCCAAGATCCTAAGATGATGTACATGATGTTTGATACTCATGATAAGCCTCATACTTAGGTTATTAGTTCTATGTGAATGAATGTTGTGGTTACCTTGTTTTTGAAAGTTGGGTAGGAATTTTTCTATGGGTAGATTATTCTAATTAGCATGTCCTGTTGGACATAGATAGGTCTTAGCTTGAGTGTCTTGATCTTGTGGAGCTCTTTCAAAATACAAGTCAGATATATATAAAAAAACATCAACATCGATGATAATGTTGTCCCGCACATGATGCCTGATACATGAAATAATATCACTTATTTATTTTTTTTTGGTCGGAATAATATCACTTATTTATACTTGAATATGTATGATAAGTCACTCTCACAAGATAGACCTAATATGAAATCATACTATACATGAATATATGTAGATTTGAAGTTATGAACTTGATATGATGACACCTTGAGATCTTAGCTTGAATAATCATGAATATAATTGTTGAATTTTGGACCCAATTGAAAGTAATGAACCTAATTTGGGATAATTAGTAGAATCTTGGGGGAAAATAATCCATTCATATAAATTGCAACTTGATGAAGATATATGGATGATGATAGCCTTGAATGGAATTTTTGACTATGAACATGCCCGATTAAGAAATAAACAACATAGCTTTGAAAACACACCATGAACTTGTATGGATATATGATCACAACCCTAATGTAGGGAAAATAAAGAATGGGGAAAACCCTAATGCCACTCTTATGGAAAACCAAGTAATACGTATGTCTTTGGGATTAGTACACCCTTTATAATGAAGTCCTAAGTTTGAATCCTACAGTAGTGGATGCCTTGACACCAATGTTTGGTTGCATAGACATGGTGGAAATGAATTTTGACCTTCGACCACAATCTTGAGCAAATTTCAAGGACAAAATTTGGTCTAAGGAGGGAAGGATATGAAAACCTTTTTCTATCTCTATGATTATACCCTTTCTCTCTATATTAGTTGCTCAAATCACTCAATTGGGTTCAATTCTATAGTTGGATATGATTTCATGTTCCATTAGAATCACATTGATTTCACAAGTCAAGTTATGACATCATTTTGCATGTTTTATCTATGTTGCATGTCTTAATATATCATTCTTTTTATATATATTTTGATCTTATTTCCATTTCCCTTTTGAGATTCTAATATACTTAAAGATGTAGAGGATTCAATTTCAAATCCGATGACGCCAAAATTGTCTCAATCATACCACTAGAGAATAAGTTATGAAGAGTTGAAATAGGCTTGAATTATTCTTGTTTTAATTATTTTAATCTGATTTTGACCCCTTATTGGGCCCAATGCGGGTGTGCACAGCTTAATTCAGGAGGGCGCCCTTCTCATCTCGACACATCATAAACCTATCCACTTTATATCTGTCTAGATGAACAACGACCGTCGGATATTGTCCCTCGGATTGGCCCCAATAATCCAACGACCCAAGAGAATCTTCATCCTTCGTAATGTGAACCAATGCCCATTGCATTGGTACCACCTCAAAGACCACACTTTTAGCATTCGATCATGACACCTTGGATGGAATTTCTGCCACAATTCACTTTGCCTTGTTTTTCCATCTTGTTACAGTCCTATCTGTGTTCAACACCTTTGTCCTATTGTTCTTCTTCTTTTTCCTTCAGGGCGGTGCCACTGGGTGTCCAACATTGGGGTTTCCCATCCCAACCATCCCCGACACTGCTGGGATAGAGGCTTGCTCTATGAGACATTGGGGGTCATGGATGACACCTCATCAAGGGCCATGGAGCCATGTGGCTTCGTAGCCGCATAATTCTGACCAACCACAATAACCTGACGCCACTAAACAGGCTTTAGATTCTCATAGGCTCGAGGCTAACAAAACAATGGCGTGTAGTCGTGCAATGATTGACTGGGTCGACTACTGACTAAAATCATGCAATCATGAATGTCCCACATAGTCACCCACAAAGAGATCGTGTGCGATAGGTGGTGAACCTGAGAGGCGAGTAGCGATGAAAGGAGGCCAGGAAGTGTTGGCGACTGCAAGTGTTGAGTTAGTGGTGGTTAGGAGTGGTTGACTTCAGCCAGGAGCGTATAGTGGTGGTTTTAGGCTTGGAGTGCCTGAGTCAAGCATCTCAACAGGGCACGCTGTATGAGCCACACAATCTATGATCGACGACCAATATCAAGTTGTAAATGAAATCTAACACTCCCAACCCTCTTTCCATATAGTTTGAATGCAATCTTTCAAAAAAATAATATATTAGCCATCCTGAGGTTAAAGTTAGAAAAATTATACACCAAATTCATCCTCTGGATGAGACCTACACAATGAACTAGGTTTCATACACTAATTCAACCTTTTATGCCTTTGTTTCCCTAAGAGGTGTTACCTTTTAGGGATGTTTGATGCACTCCTACTATCACATTCATCAAATTAGTAACTTTTGTGCAACTTTGAACTATATGAGGGTTCTAATCACCTCTATTTCTCATGAATGACCCTTTATGCACTTATATGGCTAGTATTTGGGACTAACGATGCTTTTTTTCCTAAAGTGCTAACCTTTCTTCCTAATGACACAAAATGGTTGATCAACCTTGAAATCAATGTTTTATGTACCTCCTTCATGCTAATAATCGTCCCTAATCCCTTTCTTCCTATGTTTGTCCACAAGGCTTATGATACTTTGTATATGACCCCTTTATGTTGATGTTTGGATATGCTTGATTCAAATGATATGTTTGACCTACCTTGTCCATCACACTCCTTCCTATCCTTGAAATCAGTAGTACCATGATGTTTTGAGACCCTATGAGTTTCACCCCATGTTTAGATGTTTATTGGAGGTGACCCTAAGTTCACTAGTGATGATGTAATGTAAGACTTATAGATTGATTGTTTCTCTTCCTTGTGACCCAATCTTAATGTGATTTATTTGTTATTTCTTTCCCCTCTCAATCCTATTTTTTCTATCATTATTGACCCCTATAATGTGTATGTCCCACTTAGGTTATATGTTGGACCCTAATGGTATACGTGTTACATATTGGATATTGAATGCATATTGATGATGTTTATTTGATGCCAAAACCCTAGGGACATCCACCTAATCTTCAATATGATTTTTAAGTCCTAAATTTACTTATCTAAATCAACTTTTATGCTTGGACTCCTTGAATTGATGATCCTAAACCTTGCATGCCCTATTATGAATCTTATGACCTTGAAATGTACCAAAGCGACATAAAATCTTATAATGATTATGTAAAATTAATGTAACATCAAAATGACTTGAAACTTGAATCATAACTTCATGATGACCTCTAAATCACTATAAGATCATAAAAAAAGATCATCAAACATGTAATTAATCAATCTTGAACCTAACTTAGCCAAAGTCATAAAATGAAGCTAGCTAGGGTTAATGTTTAATACACATATGAAATCTTATGCTTTACCAGGTGTTTCTTGAGATCTAGATGGTCAACAATAGGTTATGAAATATTTGAAATCAGGTATAGGCTTTAAATTATTATATTATTATGGCTTTCTTGTTTTAAATGTGATACATATGTAGCTTTTACTTGCTGAAATATTGCCATGATGTACTCTAGTATTGTACTCCATGTTTGTCTTGGGTTATTGTTTTATATCTTAAAAACATAATATAGAAACTCCATTATACAAACCTTGTGCACCTACCTAAATTCTTGGAGTAAGGAAACGAGGTTGGGCGTCCTACTTGAATTATCAAGATAGGGCATATCATGTCAATAAAAGGGTTAGCTCTTGGGTAATGGGAATTTGGTCAAAGGCCTTATGAATACATGATAATGTTGGTATAATTGGAGTAAAATGACATAAAATGTTGTCTCTAGTTTTCTAGGAACTTAACATGTTTATTCTTCTTCATTTACTTCTACAAATCTTTTCAAATTATGCATATCTTATGTATATGTATCTTTTAGCTATGTACTTAGTACCTCATACGCTTGACCTACCTTGTTTCACATATTTTATAGGTTTAGAGATGGCTAGAAGTTCATGGACTTGGTGATCTATGTCAGGTGTACTTGTAGTAAGGTTCGTGTTATACATGAGCAGACTTGTACAATTTGACTCTTGAATATATATTTGAAATCTTGTTATAAAAGGATGTTTCTTAGTAATACGTGTTGAATGTTGAGATTATGATTGGTGTAATTACCGTGTTATCTATTCATGTATGTTAATATTTACATTTCCACATTCAGGCTTTGTTAATACCATGCTAAGGATGTACACCTAAGTCCTATATCTATTGACTTTGTAGTCATTGAAGTCTCTGAGTATGAAATATGGGGAAGATAAGAGAAGAATATATATAATATGATATAAGAGGAACCAATTATGAGAAATGGATCATATAATCATGTAAAATGCAATTAAATACTTCAAAAAAATTGAAGAAAAGTGTTAAAGTATACAATAAATACATAGGAGTGGAATTTTTTTAGAAGAGTTAAAGTGAAGAGAACTACATGAAGATGTAATATATAAGTTAAAGATATGAACTCGGATGAAACAAAAGGAAATGTTGCAAATGGTGAGCTTGATTAAGATATATGGTTAGATGATATAGTATGGAAATAAAATGTGTACATATATTATCAACCCTAATACATTCATCATTACTATTGCATTAATTGAAATCACCAATGGAGTTACAACATAGTTTGAGTCGGATGTACTCCATAAGTTATTGGTGATGGAAAGAAAGTCGTTCGAATAATGAAAATGATGCTGCACAAGAATGAATGAGTCGTATAATTTTATTTTTGTGCAAAAGAGAAAAAAAATTGAAAAAATGTTTAACCCCTGTGTGAGTCGTATGAATTGAAATAAAGGATATATCACATATTTAGCATAAAACGAAACCATTAGGGAGAATATTAATAAAAAATTCAACTTGACTAAGTAAGAGGATAATAGGAAATATATGGCATGGAGTACAAAATTATACTCATGAATGAGGAATACAAACATATGAGATAAATAAAAGTTAATGATGATGGATGTACCAATAGTATACAGGGAGAGAATGATGGAAAATAATGAAGGGTTTAAAACATGAGGAAGTAATTTAGATGATAAAAAAGTTAGAGAGATTGTGAGATGTAAGAAATTATTAAATCATCAAGTTTCTTTGAAGATAAGTAATTAAACCTAAATGCAAAAAATGTGTTAACTAAATACTTAAAGATTAGAATTTTAAATCTAAAACTCATACTCTCTTTTGTATCTTCTTTATGGAGAATAACATGGAGATTAAATGACAAGAAGATAAATTCTAAATGATACTTATCCATTATGAGATACATTCCTATTGAATGTAATGGTCTCAAATTATGAAATGATGAAACCCCAATGGGGTACCTAAATAAAGTATCTTACCCAAAATTTCAAATAAAAGATAAAGAAGGATATCAAGTGATAAAGATAAGGAAGGTTTTTGTAAACTCCAAGAGAGATAAAGTGTGAGTTTAGAATTAAGGGAGGTAAAAGCATATAACTATGAGGTTAATTTATGATTATGAATCATGCCTTTGAATGTTTGGGGCTTTAGCAGTTCAAGGGATGTCACTGGTGATTTTGACTTTGAGTACTAACTATATTATAAAATGAGATCCTGAGATTTGCAATTGAGAAGTAAACTAGTAGTTATAGTAATCTAGGGTAAAAAATGTAGAAAATGAAAAAAGATATATATCAATATGGAAATGATAAGAGGATAAGAAGAAAATTTAAAATGTAAGAAGTCTAATTCTAACAAAAGGAGAAGTGTGATATGAGCAAAGTGTGACCTGAAACAAATTCTTGCACTTATAGAAAGAATGATGGGTAATCCTTTCTAACCTTGTATATTATAATGTTAGAGACATTTATCTTATAAGATCAAAATAAAAAGTATATAAAGGTGGAATAAATAATAATTCATAAGAAAGAATCAAGAGAAAACAAGGATTTTCTTTAATATATGAATTTGTTTTAAAAAATATAATCGCTTAAGGCATGTGAAAGGATGTATTTTCATTTTACTTATTATTTCAATTTTACATTAGCAAGTGATATATTAGATGTATAAGATAGTTATGATTTTAGTCATTCACCATTAATCCAGCTCATTACAGACTAGTTGTTGATAATCCAAGTCTTGGAGCTTATGAGTGATTTGATATAGGAGTATCACAATAGTAAACTTTTATTTAACAAAATGAACTCTCTTTAATAACTCATATGTGATACAAAAAATAGTGCATATTTAACTATTAGATTGATATAGTTAGATTGGGTTATCAATATTAAGGTATAACTTCAAGAGAGTATGACAAGTTTAAAGACAATTTGACCTTTTTTCCTTTCTCTTTCTTAGTAATGTATTGGGATATCGGAAGATTTTTTCTATCAATGAAAGGCTTTGTTTCAAATTGTTGCAATTAGAAGAGAAACAAAGGACTCTATGTTGATGTCAGTATTCAAATAAGAAATACAAGAGTAGGTTAAATATAAATTTTACAAATTTAACATAAAATATTAAAGTACTTTTCATGTATATTTATGTTTCAATGACAAAGGTTTTTAAGGAGGAGAGATTGTAATTACCCTATTTCATCTTACTCATCTAATTAGGTTCTACTTACATAACTACACACTTTACTGGAGTGATCTTAATTTTAAACTTGATTAGTAATGATATGTCTAATTATGATGTTTTAAACCCGATGAGGAACTGTAAGCATTCTTTTATTTTGAATAATTTGGGTTTGAGAAGTATAAACCTAGTCGGTCAAAATTATGATTTTTATGGTACATGAATAAAGAATTTGATAACTACAATGGTGCTATAAATCATTTATAGTTTTTAAATATAACTTGGATATGAGAAATTTAGATAACCCAATTACGCATGTTAATGTAAATTTTTAGAATGTTTTGATGTTTTGTAATTTGATAGTCAGTCAAAATGCATTAGGTCGACCATGTTGCAGACTACAATAAAAAAGTGTAGTGTTTTATTTTTATTTATTTTTGTAATTTTGAATGAGCTGAAGTTTTTACTATAGCTCTGAATCTATATTTAAGACAAAGCATATATTTTTAAAATTTTTTGATGCATTTTACTAATTCAAGATAATGTTTTCAAAAACATTTTATGATAAAATTATGTTGAAGTAAAAGAATATAATGTAGGGATCATTTGTAGTTGTCCCAAACACCTTAATTGCCCTATATGAGTAACCTACAATACTAGTAAATCACATATTTTGTGATTCGTTCATGTAGACGGCCCCAACATAGTTGGGAATGAGGCTTAGAAGAAGATGATGATGATGATTGCAGAGAAAGGAAATCTGAGAGAGAGATGGATAACCAGGGTTTTGAGCGAGGAAGGAAGTGGACATAACAATCTACAATTTATCATCCAAGGAGTATTGAAAGTAAGTAACTTTAGCTTCTTTGAATATGTTTTCAAGATGAATATTCTCTTTCAAGTCTATATTCCATCCATCCTCTAATGTGATTCAATATGGCATCAAAACACCTTCTTTTCTCATTCTATATCTATAACTCTGTATTCCTAGGGAATATGAGTTGGAAAGAAGAAGAAAATAGTGGATTTCTTGAAGTTTGATATGGTTTCAATGGAAATCAGTTCTTGGGCTACGTTTTTAAGGTGCCTCACTCAAAAGGTGAGTGGTTACTTCCATTAATAGTAGATTGCACTACATTATATTAAGTCCACTAAAGTCTTCTGTTCTTTTCATATGCGATAATCAATCCTAAATTTTCATTTAAGTTATATCTTTTGCAAGATGATTTATAAATGGATTACTTAGTGATGTGATAAAATCATCAAATCATATTAGAAGAGGATACAAGTATTCCAGAATAGGATTCCTAAACTTTTTATAAAACTTAGAAGAAAATATAGAAACTAGGGTTACTAGTTAAATCTTGATTTGTAGTGTATATATATACCTAAGTAAATAACATGGCCATTTGAATCTCATTATATATTATTCAATTTACATGGATGTTTAGTATAGATACACCAAATATTAGCCACAAAATTTATTGATGTATCAATGTTTCTTGATATCTCAGTAAAGAGGGTGAAACCCTAGAAGAGTGACAACTTGGAAGTTTTATGAATAAAAAGGATTGACATCAGTAAAAATGATTCATTTCAATATTTAATTAATCATTTTATTCTTGATGTGCGATATTTTAGTGAATGGTGTGGGAACCCTAAATCAGTTTCATACAAGGATTTTATATAAATGCTTAGTTTTATGTGAGCTGGTCGAAAGAATGTTCTTATCTGTTGAAGTTTATGTTGTAGTAAATTTTGATGTTGGAGTCATGATTGAATCTGAATGAGGGAACTAAAACCCTAAGAATAGGGTAATCAATAAATAAAGTACTTTCATTTCAATGTTTATAAGTATCAGAAGTGGAGTGCCTTAGTAGCTCGGTTTTTAGTACAAATTATGGAAATCATATGAAAAGAACATAATTCAAGGTTAAGCTAAGAAATGTTGATTAGATGGTGGAATAGTGAATTAAAGAGTGAATGATACATGCAATGCTCAAAACATGATATACTCCCTACAGAAGTCTACACCAAAATGGAGGAAACAACTTACCAATCAGAAGTGTCTAGGAGAGGAAGTTGGGGCATGTGAGTGGGACACGAGGGGTTAATCCCAGTGTGGATGACCTTTTTCCTAATTGTAGGGGTATCCAACTTTAATTGGATATTCCAGTGATATCCAATGGTACTCAACATTAATCAAGGATCCGTGTGGTACCAAGTTTAGTACAGTTTCAATTAGGTAGCAAAAATTTATTGGAGATCCTGATGGTACCCAGTTCAATTACTACTCTATTTAGTATAGTTTTAGCTGGAGTGCTTTTGGCTCTTCTCCTAAGTACCTAATTTTAAAGGAGGATTCCAATTTTTTAGCCCACCTATTTAGACATCGAGGCAAGATGTGGCAAGGCCCATTATAGACCGGGTAGCTGGTTAGAAAACATAGAGTCCTAAGTTTACTCTAAGTCTTGTACATGGAGATCATATCTTGTTGTAATACTTTCAAATGTTGTGGTACACTTCATGTTGGTTTAGGAAATTAGAAGATCGATAAGAGAGAAACCAAGCATGTTTAGTTAGTTATTCACTCTGTTAGTTATTTACTTTTTGTAGTCATCATGAGTAACTTGTCATTTGTATGATATTAATCAAGTATTTTTCGTAATCCATTTACTCTTATAGTTATTTAGAGTAATATGTCATTTTTTTGTTTTTGTATGACTAGTTCCCTTTATAGTAATTCACTATTCTACTATATATTGAATTGTTGAAGAATATATCTTTTGATTATAAAGATACCTTAAGCTATCATGGTGAAGTACTCATTCACAATGTGACTAGCTCACCACCCTACATACAAATTTTTAGGTACACACTCATCATATGGAGATTCTAATATAAATTAGAAGTCATGTTACAAATTTGATGTTGTAGAAGTTTAGATAGTCAGTTACAGTCACTCTTTGTTGTTTTTTAGTAGTAAAAACATTCATATATGAATGGTGTTCTAATAATGTCTTTTCATGGTAGTGTTTGTATTTAATAGTCAACCCAACAACCTTATAATGTTAAGAGATAGTGTAGATAACTTGTTCTATCCTTTTAAGTTTTCAATTAGATGTAATAATCAAGGCTCCTTTGTTATAAAAGTTGATTCATGTGGTTGTGCTTCATATATAGTTTAGTTTTCAGAAAGGAAAGAGAAAAAGTTAGAAGTGGTGTTTTACTTTTGCTTAGAACTCAAGTTAGTCCCTAATTTCATGATCTATAGTGATAGTATAATTTGGGTGTGATAGTTTGGCATCAGAGCTTAGGTTGAGTTGTTAGAAACCACTAAGTCAGTAAGTCAGATCCATAAGTGTGGAAGTTAAGAGGTGATGTGTCTATAGCTCTGGGAAGTCTAAGTATTTGGGAATTTGTCCTAATATATAAATACTTAGGTTGACCGATGTGTTGTCATTAACATGTAAAACTCACAAGAGAAAATTTTCCTTGGAGTTTAATATTTTATGGCTAATAAATCCACTTGTAAATAAATGAACTGATGTAGTATAAAACGTATCGATTTCTAGTGATGGTGGGTCAAGAGATAGTTTGAATTGGATGTGATGAACAATATTTAAACCAAGTAGAGGAGAATGATATATCTAGAACAAGAAAGTAAAATTAGTGAATTAAAAAGTGTTCATTAAGATGGAGAATTGAAAGGGACAAAATAAAATTGCAAAAATTGAAACTAAGTTATCAATAAAATTAAGAACGAAGGGAACAAAGAGAAGAAAGAATAAACCAATTAAGATTGGAGTTATCAGACATTTGGGTTTCATCAACACGAACTCCATAGTTATCTAGGACACTTTTAGTTTTTCCTTTAAGATAATTTTAGATAAGGACCATGGAGATCTATTCTCTTATGAATCCCATCCCATGGATTAAACTATCGACAAACATGTGGTCATCAATGTTTTGTAGGTCATGCTTCAATTGTCTAGTATCTTCTTGTTTGTGGTTTCTTCAAGGAACACATGAGATATATATGATGTTATAGTCCAACAATCCAAGGTAATATCAATATAGAACATAACTGTCATGGAGCATGACTTATCAGATCACATTCCATGTTATTTAATGTATAAAAATACATATTTTATCATCTTTAAAGATATTATAGTTTTTTAAGATAGGATATGGAGATCATGGAGATACTCCCCCTATGTCGACAAAGGGAAGACTACTCAAACATGATGAAACAAGGAAACCAGGTAGAGAATGTAAAGTTGGATATGAGATTCGACATAGAAGAACTGCTTTTTCTTTGGAGTCCCCCTTCCTTTTATAGGGGAAAGAAGGCAAAAACTGGAAAGAATAGTTGTTGGAGGTGGAAAGATTGTCTGATCTGGAGGGTGGATCAATCGATTGGAATTCCTAATCATTCAATTAACATTAATCCCTTTCTTTATCCCAAGTCACATTGGTTAAACATTGACTACAATAATGATCTTCTTGTTTTGCAGTTTGTTTAAGTCTTGAGTGGTGAGTCAACTGACCACGAATCTAGGTAGATAAATTGGAGTTACTTCTTTCTGTGACCGAAGGTGAGTTTGACTAGAGTAATGAGACTTCATGATTAGAGATTGATTCGGTCTTTACTTACATTCTTTCCACCATAAAAAAGCATATGCATTGGTCAACTTTTCTTTATGCCTAGTCAATGGAGTAAAATTTTGCAATATTAATTGCTTGCTTCAAATGTAGAAATTTATGAAATTGCCTTCTTTAACATTTTGATCATTTGACTCTGGTTACTCAACATTCCCACTACATATGAGTAGATAAAATAAAAATCCATTTGACCAACTAGAAAGTCATACAAAAGTACATTATTCTTGTAGGTGATAAAATTCCCTTTCCAAATCATATTTGAATACTTATTTCTGTCTTAGGATGCAAAAGATATGATGATTTTGGTGTGGGACATATTAGGAAGTGTTGGAAAACCTATAGATGAGTCGATCAACTGAAAAGACAGTTAATTGACTTGAAAATACACTAACATACATTTTTCATGTATAAAATTAAGTTATTTTTCCAATGCATACTTGATCATTAAATTCCACCTTGGTATGCAAAAGATATGAAAATTTTGGTGTGTGATATATATATATACGTATATATATATATATATATATATATATATATATATATATATATATATATATATATATATATATGTATATATGTATATATATATATATAAGACTGCTAGAAGTTTTTCAAACATCTTCTTAGAGTAGTTTTTAGAAGATCTTGATCTTTTGAATGATTGAGCAGCTCCAAGTTCCTAGGGGAGCTCTCTATTTGGCTCTCAAGTGGTGTGTCTGGGAGGGTGACTTGTGCTTTCATAGCTACTATAGCATAAATTTGTTTGTTCCTGACTATCAACTCAGTTACATTAATCATTAGTTCATTAACTTGCTCCTCTTGTGAAGGTTTGTTTTCATGATAATGTTCTTCTCACACCCCCATTATATTGTTGGTCATAGCCCTCCTCATTAGGATATTGATACGTGTAGCATGGTTCCTCATAATAGCCTTCTAAAAATTATGGGTTATAACTTGAATCATGCCCACCATGATAGGAATATTCAATATTACAAGGTTCTATTGTAACCTGAGGGGAAATTTGGATAGTCTATAGATGTATGGTCGTAGTAACCACACCATTGACACTGAAAAGAATATAGTGTTGACCACTCCATTTAAAAAGGTTCATGGAAGATATGTCTTTAAAACTCAAGAGAAAATGTATTCCACAAATGCTTTCAGAGAAAAAATTAATTTCAAAAGTCTAAAAAAAATAAGGTACAATATATTATGGAACAAAGTTAAAAATGAAGTAAACTAATTTTTTTTTAATTAGAAAAAATAGTACTACTAGAATGGGAACTTTGTAGAAGGAGGAGTACACTACTAGAATGGTCTCAGAAGGAAAAAAATAAAAGATACTAATTATTGAAAGTGATTGGGTTTGAAAATCAAATCTATCTGTCATCCCTGAGAATGATGCAAAAATTTTATGTGTTGTCATCAACATACAAAACACACTTCAGAAAATTGTCCCTGGAGTTTAACCTTAAATGGAAAATCAATACAACAAATATATTGATATAATACAGAAGGTATCAATCCCTAGATATGGCATGTCATGAATTAATTTGAGTTGGTTTCCATGAGAAATATTCATATCAAGTTGAGTAGAATGGTTAATCTAGAACGAGAAAAAAAATTCTGAACTAGAAGTGCTGAATTGAAAGGGACAAAATTAAATTGCAATAATTGAAACTATGTTATCAATATAACTAAGACTGAAGAGAACAAACGGAAGAAAGAATCAATCAATTAAGATTAGTTCAGATTTTATGGAATTGTTAGAATTCCAGGTTTCACCACCATGAACTGCATAGTTATCTTGGTCACTTTTAATTTTTTTTCTTTTAAATAATTTTAGCTTAGGACCATGAAGATTTGTCCTCTTTAGAATCACTTACTACGGGCTCGTGTTCTCTACAAGGAATACATGAGTTATATCTGATGTTATAATGCACAAATCTAAGGATATATCATTGCATATCATAATTTTCATGTAGCACGACTAATCAGATCACATTTCATGTTGTTATACACATAAAAACACATCTTTTATGATCTTTAAGGAGATAACAATTTGAAAATATAGGATATGGAGATCATGGGTTACTCCCCATGTACCAACAAAGGGAAGACTATTCATACGTGATGAAACAAGAAACAAGGCTAGAGAAAGAAAAGTTAGATCATAGATCTGACACAGAAGAGATGTTTTTTATATGGAGTCGCCCCTCCTTTTATAGGGGAAAGGAGGGAGAAAAACCCCTATAATAATGGCTACCAGTGAAACTAGATTGCCTGATCTGGAGGGTGGGCCGATCGACTGCGTTTCCAAGTTTGTCGACTGTCATTAATCCCTTTCTTCAACCGAAGTCACGTTGGTCAAACTTTGACCTAATAATGGCCTTTTGTTTTGGAGTTTTACTATTTTTGAGTGGTCTGTCAATCGACTGGTGATCTTGGTTGATCGACTAGAGTTACTACTTTCTTTGAGGAAAGGTGAGTTTGACTAGAGTAATGAGACTTTTTCAGTTTAGTTTGGTTGGGTCTTTACTTACATTCTTTCCACCACACAAAATCATATGGCATTTGCCAACTTTCCTTTGTACCTAGACCAAGGAGTCACTTTTGCAATATTAACTACTTGCCTCCAATGGATAAATTTATTGAATTGCCTTCTTTTAACATTCTGACCATTTGACTCTCTTTGTTGCACACACTTACAATAGATGAGTCGATCGAATGGAAAGTCGGTTGACCGACTGTCAAGGACATACAAAAGTACATTTTCCCTATGGGTGATAAAATTCCCTTTTCAAATAATGTTTTCACATTAGTTTTTTCCTTGAGATGCAAAAGTTCTGATGATTTTGGTGTGGGACATATGATTAAGTGTTAAAATATATATAGTGAGTTGATTAAATGGAAAGCATGTCGATCAACTGAGAAAGAAAATTCAAGATACACTTCTAATGTAGAAAATTAAATTCCATTTTAACACATACTTAATCATTAAATTTAGCCTTGGGATGCAAAATATATGACAATTTTAGTGTGGGGTATATATATCAGGACTGTGGGAAGTTGTGCAAACATCTTCTTAGAGTATTTCTTGAAAAATCTCGATCTTTGGAATGAATGGGCCATTTTGGAACACAATCTCGACAAATATAGTAAAAATTCGAATTAGAGAGAGAAAATCTAAACTAAGACAATTTGTTCTAAAACTTGAAAATTATGATAAAATACTCTTAAAAAGAGATCTAAAACATAAATGGATAATTATGAGTTTATCATTGATTGGTATCAAGCCACTCTGTATATTCTTCTTTGGATTCCTTTTCCAGGTATGTAGAGAGAGGATGGGTTAGAGAGAAACCCTATAAGTATTAGGTATCTCAAGTAACAACATAGGGTATAACAAATCTTAAAGAATCAATATATATATTTCTAAAAGTTGAATATGTTAATTCATATAAATTAGAATATTTCTATTTATCTCAAATCAAACAACAATTTCAAACAAAAGTTGTGTCAAATTATCTTTATGATTCTTTAAGATTTGTTATACCCGATGTTGTTACTTGAGATATTGTTTATATTCATTGCATCAAGTGGACCATAATATTATCTCTAAATGAGTTTGCCCAAAGTTGATATTCTTTTCACATGTTTGAGATGAATACAAGTTTGTTAATACTAAGTAGATGTTGGCTTCTAGATTGTAGGTTTGGCTTGGTACGGCTAGAAGGATGCATTACTGAGATCTAATGACTCCTATTTGCAATGTAATAAGAGTGAACTCTAGATAAGTTGAACCCAAAATGTTTTGAGAAAGTACATACACTATGATATTGAATTAAATGGTAAGAATCAAATATCTAAGAATCATTTGGAATTAATAACTATGACCAAGGTTTGGGCATCTCACAAGAAACCCTAATTTGAAAATAAAGGAAGTAGGAATATAGACCACACACATAAAATAGTATCAATATGAAATGAAGAAGAAAGAATGAATAAAGAGTATTGTATTATATAATTTATTGCGGCATTTTATTGAATTGAAGTAAAGGAAATTAAATGAGAAAAGAGTTATAGAATACTGATAGACACAGAAGAGATCTATCAATTGTGGAAAGCCTCATGAATGTAAAGTATGTCAAATACATAGATGAAATACAAAGCATTCAAAAGGGAATGATATAAGGCCGAGATTAAGGTTTAACAATAAGTATTACATGAAGTTTCTAAATATTAAATATGGGAAATATAAGATAAAAATATATTGAAGGACATTATAGAAGGAACAAATTATGTGGAATGGGTCATATAATAAAGTAAAATGCATTTAATTACTTTAAAACAAAAAATAGAAGAAAAGAGTTAGAGTATATAGTAAATACATAGGAGTAGTGAATTTTTAGAAGAATTAAAGTGAAGAGAATTATATGAACATGTAAAATATAACTTTAGTATAAGAACTCAGATGAAATAAAAGTAAATGTTGGAAATTATGATATTTATTAAGGAAAGATTGTTACATGATATAATAAGGAAAATGATATGTGTACTTATATTATTAACCCTAATACATTCATCCTTACTATTTTCTTGATTCATACTATCAATAAAGTAACTATGTCATAAGACTTGGATGTTCTTCATAAGATACTGGTGATTAGTGAAACTGCTTTTCAGAAGAACAAGAAAGATGACACAAAACAAATTAATGACTCATATAAATGTGATATTTATCCTAAAAAGAAAAAGATTGATAAAAAAATTGTGACCCCTGTGTGAGCCTTATGAATTGAAATAAAGGATATATTACATATTTAGCATAAAAATAAATGGGTAGGGAGAATATTTATTAGAAATTCAATTTTACTAAGTAAAAAATTAATAGAAATATATAGAATGAAATGCAAAATTATATTCATGAATGAGGAATCAGATCATAAGAGATAAATAAATTTAATGACGATAAATGAAGCAATAGTATATAGGGAGAGGATGATGGAAAATAAAGAAGCGTTTGAAAAGTTGGGAAGTAATTTAGATGATAAAATATAGAGAGATTGTAAGATGTAAGAAAATGTTAAATAATCAAATCCCCTTGTAAATAAGTTACTAAACGTAGATACAAGATAAATGTTAAGTGAATACTTGAAGATTTGAATTCAAAATCTCAAAATAATTCTCTCTTATTTATCTTCCTTAATGGGAATATTGTGAGGATGAAGTGACCTAGAAATAAATCCTATATGATACATAAACATCATGAGAGACACACCTATTTAAGGTAATGGTGACAAATTATGGAATGATGGAACACCAACGAGTACATGAAGAAAGAATCAGACCCAAAATGTCAAATAAAAGAAAAATGAGAATATCAAGTTATAAACATAAGTAAGGTTTTAGTGAACATTAAGAGAGCCAAAATGTGAATTTCGAATTCGGGGAGGTAAAATCATATTATTATGAGGTTTGGTTATGAATACGGATCATGTCTTGGAATGTTTGTGGTTTGAGTAGTTCATAGACTGTCACTAGTGATATGACTTTAAGTACTAACAATATTATAAAATGAGATCCAGAGGTTTGGAATTTGAGAAGTAAACTAGAAGTGATTGTAATCCAAGTTCAAAGGTAGCAAATGAGAAGGTATATAAAAATAGAGAAATGACTATGAGGATAAAAAATAAATTTTAAATGTAAGAAGTGTGATATGAAATACAAGCACAACTACAATATGAGAAAATTGTGATATGAAATAAATTCTTGTAATGATAGCAAGAATGATGGATCTTGTATATTTTAATGTTAGAGACATTAATTTTATAACATAATAAGGAGAAGGATAAATAAAAAGGAATATGTGAACATGCATAAGAAGTAAGTAAGAGAAAACAAATGGCATTCTATATTATATGAATCTATTTAAAAAAAATAAATTTGCTAAAGTCGTATCAAAGGATGTAAATTTTGTTTTACTTATGATTTCAATTTTACATGTGCAAGTAATATATTAAATATAAAAGATAGTTATAAGTTTAGCCATTCACACCAATAATTTATCTCAGTATTAAAAAGTTGTTGAAAATCTTAGTCTTGCATGTTATGAGTGCTTTGATATTGGAGTAGCAAATAGTAAATATCTAAACAACAAAGTGAACTCTCTTTTAACTCAAATGTGATACAAAACAATAGTACATATTGAACTGTAAAGATGGTATAGTTAGATTTGACTACTTTTAATGTTTAAAGATACTTTTAACTCTCTATTGTAAAATTGTAAGAGAGAATGACAAGTTTAAAGAAAGTTCACTATTTTTCTTTCTCTTTCTTAGTAATTTATTAGGATATAGGAAGATCTTTAATATTGTCATCAAAAGGCTTTGTTTCAAATTTGATGTGATTAAAAGAGAAACAAATGTAATTATCTAATTTTATCATGGCTTTCTAATTAGAATTTACTTGAATAATTACATGATTAATCGGAGTACTCTCAATCTTAAGCTTAATTATAATGAGGTGTTTGATTATGATGTTTTAAACCTAATAAGGAACTTGATTTTTTTTTAATAACTAGGTTTTGAGAAGTGTAAACCCTAGTAAGCTAAAATTAGGTTTTCAATGGTATATGTATACAAAAATTGGATAATACAATGGTGTAGCAAATTATTCCTAGTATTCTATAGATAACTTAGATTTATTGGAAATTTCTATATAATTTATATAAGTCAATTATGAGTGTTAATGCAATATTTCAAAATATTTGGATGTTCATGGAATTAGTTGGTCAGTTTATAGATTGTAATATATAAGTGTAATATTATATTTTTATTTAGGTATACATAAATATGAATGAACTAAATTTTTTATTGTATCTCTGATATATATTTACAACAATGTGGTAAATTTTCCTAAAGCAAGGGGAATGGATAATATTCTTCCAATATGTAGAGGCATACCGATAGGAGGCGGAGAAGATTCGTGCACATTGGGAGGTTGCAAGACCTTAAATCTGAAAGAGGCGTGGAACTTCTACAGAACCAAGCATGGAGAGGAGGCGTGGTCTAAGTGGCTGTGGCGTTCTAGAGCCCCAATGCGCGCTATTCTCTGCTGCTGGAAACTCATGTACGGTAGGCTGATCACTGAAGATCAACTATAGAAAAGAGGTCATAGCTTGTCCTCTAGATGTAGTATGTGCTGTAGAAATGAGGAGACCAACAATCACGTTATGTGGGAGTGTGATGTGGCTACTGAAATATGGAGGAAAGTTGTTCAGTTTTTGCCTTTCAGACCAAGATGCAAGGAAGACATTCAAATCATGAAGAAGAAGAACGAAGCTCTTCTTGCTGTGCTGGTTATATACCATATATGGATTCATAGGAATCATATAATTTTTGAAGGTGCTAAAGTCAACCCACATAACTTGTGGAGATGCATAGAGAGTGATTATAGAGTACTGCACAGATAGGTCCTTTTTGTTTATCTACATAGATAGTCTGAGCTTTTGCTCCCCCACATGTACAGTTTTTATCGTTTTGAATGGAATGAGTAACACGCTTATAGATAAAAAAAATGTGGTAAATTTTCATAACCTTTGAATACCTTTTACTCATAAAAGATAATGTTTTTCAACAATGTTATATGACATTAAATTATGTTGAAATTAAAGAAAACATAAGGTGTGGTTGATTTGCAACTGTCCCAAGCACCTTAGTTGCTCTATATGGGTAACCTAACACACTAGTACTCCAGTATTTCATGATTCATTCTATAGAAACAGAATCCTAAAGAGCGATGGAGAATTAGGGTTTGAGTGAGGAAGGAAGCAGAGATGTCAATCTAGGGATTTATCTTCAAAGGAATGATGAAAGCAAGTACATTTGACTTATTAAGGTTTGTTTTCATAGTGAATCTTCTGTTTCATGTCTACATTTTGTTCTTCTTTGATTTGATTCAACACAGAATCAAATAACCTCTTTTCTCATTCTTTCTGTACAATTCTCTATTCATAGAATTTTTGAGTTGGAATGAAGAAGAAATGTAATGATTGCTTGAATTTGAAAGCGGATTAAATGAGCTCAGTTCTTGGGTTATGATTTTAAGGTGTTTCACATCATAGGTGAGTGTGTACTTCCTTGCACTATACTAGATTAAATCCACTAAAATCATCAGTTCTTTCCATATACATTAAATAAATCCTATTTTTTCCTTTCAACATTAGCTTGTACAAGATGATTTAGAAATAAATTCTTTCCCAATGTGACAAAATTTTGATGATGAAATCAAATTAGAAATTGATACAAATCTTATAGAATAGGATTACTAATGTTATTGCAAAAGTTAGAAGAAAATACTAAAACCAAAGGTTTCTAGTTAGATCCTAATTGTCACACACACACACACAAATATATATATGAGTCAGGCTAGAATACACTCGAGTGTATTCCGAGCAGAATACACTCAAGTAGTTTTTTATGATGCAATATTTTTTTCAAAAATCTAATCCCTTGATCTTCTTAAACATGTTGTGAATAGCTCAAACACAAAATTTGAGCACATTTGGACGTTTATAGGTCATGTTATAAAGACCACAAAAATTATATATTTCAAATTAGTTTCACACGTTGATTTTGTTTCCCTCATATGAGCGACTTACACTCATATAAATGGGCTCAAAATTTGTATGTAGCCTAGTTATAGTATGACGGTGAACATCAATGGTTTACATTTTGCAAAAAATAGTATTAATATGCAAACACACTTGAGTGTATTCGTGCAATCGGTACACTCGAGTGTATTCTAGCCTGACTCTCTCTCTCTCTCTCTCTCTCTCTCTCTCTATATATATATATATATATATATATATATATATATATATATATATATATATATATATATATATATATCTGTGTGTGTGTGTAAGTAAAGAACTTGGCCAATTTGAATCTCATTATATATTATTTGATTGTTCTATTTAAATGTTTAGTATAGATACACCAAATATTAGTTATGAATGTAATTGATGTATCAATCTTGCTTAATATCACAGCAAAGAGAGTGAAACCCTAATGGACTGACAACTTGGAAGTTTTGGGAATAAACAAAATGGATATAAGTAAAACTAATTCATTTGAAGATTTAAGTTTTATTTAATCAATGTATTATTGATCCTCTATGTTTTAGTAAATGGTGAGGAACCCATAATTCAGTTTCATACAAGGATTTTATATACATGTTTAGCTTTATGTGAGCTAGTATAGATAGTATTCTTATCAGTTAAAGCTTATATTGTAGTAAATTCATATGTGAGTCATGATTGAATCTAAATGAGGAAATGAAATCCTAAGAATAGGAAAATCAGTTCATCAAGTACTTTCTTTCCAATGTATATTAGTTAGATGAGTGGGAGTAGGTTAGTAGCTCAATTTAGACTACAAATTATAAAAATGATACAAAATAAACTTATTACAAGGTTAAGATAACATTTTCTGATTTGATAATTGAACAATGAAATTAATGAATGAATTATACATGATGCCTTGAACACCGCATGATCCCTATAGAGGTATGCATCATAGTGGAGGAAATGGCTTGCCAACTACAAGTATTTAGGATAGGAAGCCAGAGCATTCCTGTCATGGAACCATTTGTTACCCAAATCCAAACTAAAAGATGAAATAAATAACTAGACATAATCAATTAATATCAATTAAATGACAAGTTACTCTAAATGAATCCAAAGATTAAATAACTAATTGAACATGCTTAATTTATCTGTTATTCATCTTATTATGCCATGAACCCACATGAAGTGCAACACAACATGTGAAAGTATTGCAACAAGCTACAATCTCACTGAACTAGACTTAGAGTAAATATGGGACTCTAAGTCCTCAAACTAGCTATCCAGTATGCAATGTGCCTCAACATGTCTGGCCTCAATAGATAAATAGATGGACAAAAAACCCAGAATCCTCCATTAAACTTGGTTACTCATGCAGAGAGTCAAGAACACTCTAGTAAAAACTATCTACTCTAATGGTTCCACAAGGGGTGACTCATTGAGTAGTAATTGAATTGGATAGCAATGGGACCTCTTGTAAATTTTGGGTACCTAACTAAAATTGTACCAAAATTGGTACCAGCATGATCTAGGGTTAATGTTGGGTACCATTGTGTATCACTAAAATATCTAGTTAATGTTGGATACCACTACTATTAGTCAAGAGGTCATCCATGCTGGATTGAGCCTTCATTGTGAAATGCTCAAACTTCCTCTCCTAGACACTTCCAGTGGGTAAGACGTTCCCTCCACTACGGTGTTGACCTCCCCATTAAATCTATGATATTCAGGGCATCTCATGTATAATTCACTCTTTAGTATTATTGTTCAATCATCTAATGAATATTTATTGGAGTAAACCTTGCAATAAGTTATTTACAAAGTTTTTCTATAATATGTATTGTAAATTGAGCTACTGTCCTACTCCAGTTATCTTATTGAGAAGCATTAGAATGGAAGTACTTGATTTAGTGATTACCCTATTCTTAGGGTTTCATTTTCCTCATCCAGATTGAATAGTGGCTTTCATATAAGATTTTCTTACAACATAAGCTTTAACTGATAAGAACACTATGTCTACTAGCTCACATAAAACTAAACACATATAGAAAATCCTTATATGTGACCATATTTGGGTTTCCACACCTTCACTGAAATATAGTGAATCAAGAACAAATTGATTAAAGAACACTAAGATCTTCAAATGAATCATTTTTATTAATATTCATTTTACTTATTCATAAAACTCCCTATTTTTCATTTATCTAGGCTTTCATCCACTTTACTGAAATATCAAGAAACATTGATACTTGAATTAAATCCTTTTATAATATTCGGTGTGTCTATACTAAAGATTTAGACAAATTATTGGATAATATATATTAGTATTCAAATGGGTTATGTTCTATATTTTTTTAGAAAAAAGAGAGGCTATTCATTCATGTCACCCTCTCATGCAAGCATATTCATTGGTAGTACGATTACGTCTTTACTTACATTATATATGTGTGGTCGGGGCACTACTATTGCATCCTTGAGTGCTACAAAAACTGAGTTAGTAGGAACATAGTTAGCCATGGAGTTTGCATCTAAGAGCCATGTAGAGATATATGTGTTTTAGACAAATAGTAGTAGTATGGTGGAAGCAATTCGGGAACCTATGGACAAGCATCCAAGGTATGACCAATGGAAAATCAAGATTTAAGTTGTTGAAATCTAATTGGAGGATAAATCATGTATATAGGGAAATAAATTTCATTGTGTATAACTTAATGAAGTATCACCTTAAAAACAAACATTCATTTTTCACATTATGTGGTCTCTCAACCTATTTTATCTCCATTATCAATAGTGAAGCATGTAATGGTAGTAGTACTACTAGGTTTGATTCTGCAAACATGAGTAGGAATTGTAACAATGATTCAAATCGGCTTGCATGAGGAAGGTAGGATGAATAAAGGAGCTTCCTGACTTCACCAATATATATATATATATATATATATATATATATATATATCTATATTTATATATATATATATATATACATACACACACATATATACCTACATATACAACAATTAAGATCTAACAAAAACACTTGGTTTTAATATTATCTTCAAAATGATGCAATAACTTTAGGATTCATGTTCAAGAATATTTTTTATCCATTTCCAATATTATTTCATTATCTGGATTTCATGACATTGGGATGTAATTCATTTCTAAATCATCTTGTAAAATCTATAACAAAAAGAAAATTTAGGTTTTATTGTCTCATATGAAAAGAACAGAAGATTTTAGAGGATTCAATCCAATTTAATGCAATCAAATTTTACAGAAATACCCACTCACCTATGGCTTGAAACACCTTAAAAATATAGCCTAAGAGCTGATCTCATTGAATCCATATCAAACTTCAAGAAAACCAACTTTTTCTTCTGCCTTCCAACTCAAAAACCCTAGGAATAGATAATTGTAGAGATAGAATGAGAAAAGAGGGTAATTTGATACCATCCTGAATCAATTAGAGGAAGTTAGATGTGAAAGATAATATTAACCATGAAAACCAATCTAAAGAAGGTAAACTTACTTGCTTTCAGCACTCATCATAAGATAAAACCCTAGATTGACATCAACACATCTTTCCACACTCAATACCTAATTCTCCATCTCTCTCTAGGATATCATTTCTCTTGAATGAGTCATATGGGATCTAATAATGTGTTAAGTTTCTCATATAGAGAAATTAAGGTGATTAGGACAATGACAAATCAGCCCTACCTTACTTATTCTTTTATTTTAAAAAAAATTATGCCATAAAATGTGATTGAAAATGTTATTTTTTATTAGTAAAACATATCCAAACTTTATGAAAATTTACAAAATTGTATGAAATATAGCTTTTGGGATACATTAAAAGATAGCTCATTTTTAGTTACCAAAACATAAATGAAAGTAAAAAACTAAACAACTATAATGTAGTCTGCAACATGGTCAGGCTAAATTGGAACACCTAATAAATTCAAAGAAAATCCATTTATTCTAAATTTTTTTGAGTAAAACATATAATTGAGTTATCCAAATTATATCCATATTTGAAATTAATACACAATGCCTTCTTAATACTATAAATAATTTACTACATCTTTGTATTTATCAAATTATGATTCATATACCATTAAAACTCTAATTTAGGCCAACTTGGGTTAACATTTCTTAGACCCTAATTATTCAAAATAAAAGCATATTTGGAGTTCTTCATTAGTCTAATAACATTATAATTAGACATCTCATTAGTAATCAAGTTTAAAATTAAGATCACTCTAGTTGAATATGTAATTATAAAAGTAGACACTAATTATATACCTAAGATGAAATTGTTGGGTTTTAGGGGAGGCAGAGAAGGCAGCGGAAACAAAAAAATCTCCCCCAAACCCGGAACAAGGAAACGCGTCAACGTCTATATAATAGGAAAAGATGGTTTGTGGAATCATACCTTATCCCGAGGCTTGCTCGGTGACAATACCTCGCGCCTTGCGCGGTCTTCAAATCCGGCCATCGACGGTGTCTATGCAGCTCCTGGTCGCACCGGGACTGAAGACTCCTGATCACACCGGACTGTCAGATGACAGTTGTCCTCCTGAGCGACAGAATCCACCCGCCTATGAAGTAGTCCACATAGACCACCTGGAACTCCACACTCCTTGTCCCACAAGGAAGTGGAAGGAGTTGCACCCTCCTGTTGACATATTATTCGCCAACACACTTTCCTGCTGCCAGTTGCAACTGCAGTTGTCCTTCACTTGCTGCACCTCCCTTTGCGGGAAGCACTTGCTCGGGCACTCTCTCGGTTACCAAAACCAGAGAGAATGACAACTTTGTAGAGCAACTGGTTGCACTAAGTTGTACTTTGAGAGGCCCTCAATATCCCTATATATATAGGAGGGTCATGGGACAGGGTTCTCCATCCCAGGCAATGCGGGACTAAAAGCAGGAGTAGAAGGGTACGAGATTTTCCACAAAAGCAACCAACTCGCAACCTGAACTGATCGGTTCACAAGTGAACCAGTCGGTTGGGGACCTGAACCGGTCGGTTGACACCTCAACCGATCGGTTGGGATCATTGAACCGGTCGGTTCACAAGTGAACCGGTCGGTTGGTGGTCCTGGTCGGTTCCCGATTGACTTTCCTTCTTTTGTTTCTAATTGGTATCGAATACCAATCCTATTTCCAATCAAATTGGGAAATTGAAATGAAAGGAAAATTCTCACCAATCCTACTTTCCCAACTTGCTCGGTAGCACCAGTTGAATCGATCGTTTCAACACTTGAAGCAATCAGTTCACCCTGGGATTGAGCCGATCGGCTCAACACTTGAGCCGACCGGTTCAGCAACCTCAGCCGACCGGTTCAACACTTGAACCGATCAGTTGGGAGTACAAGTTGTGCAGAATTAGTCAGTTGCGATTTCAATCAATCCAATACTCCAATCAATATGTCCAACACCTTGAACATTATGATATTGAGCTATCAATTAATTGAGTGTTTAATTGAACTACTAAACTCCTTTAGTAATCAATCTAAACATTGCTTGTGGACAAAACTCCTCTTCCAGGTTAAATCCTATGTGTGTGACCCTACAGGTCCATTTCACGTTGGCAGTGAAAGTCCATAACACTTATGACTTCACAAGCAAAGAGCGGTGCCTAGTCACACATCAATGCTACCCAAGTGAAAGTAGAAAGTTGGAGAACAACTTTCAATCCTACAATCTGTGAATGGTGTTACAGTGAATGTATAATTCCTTTGTCACTGATATCCCGAATGAACTCAAGGGATGGAACAATCATCCTATCAACATTCATTCGCTTTCTTGATCTCAGAGTAGACTGGAAGAGATATGTATGACATCAATATCACATACTGATTCACACATGCGTGCACGCCTTTCTCAATCCTCCTCATCAAGTGGCCATGGATATCAAACTCCCTCAGGAGAGATAAATCCCATATCTATCACTCACCCCTCAAAAGCCCCATGTTTCAAAGCCACCCAATCATCACCTTTATAACAACCCATGTTTCAGGACTGCGTTTGATGATGTCAAAGTGTGCCCAATGACATGTGTTGAGTGTAGTGATTTCAGGTCACAGAATCACACTCACCACCATCACTATGAGTACTGACTGTGACTACCATGTCATGGTTCCATGTGTCAAACTCACGGTGGGCCTGTCTGGTACACTTGTTCTCTAACAAGTACACATGTGTTTGGTTTGATATCTCTATATCATGACTAATGAGATTCTGTCATCAACCAACACCACAATCTAGTCTTGTGTGTCATTGCTGTCTATCTACCTTCCACAATGACATCCGACTAGGGACATAATAAGAATGTACAAACTCTTAACATCTGTATGATCTCATCGTTCAGGTCATGAACCTGAAGGCATACGTCATTGAGTACTGTCATTCTCTAGACATTCAATCTGTTCTATCATTATCTCATATGATTGAACCAGAAAGAATTGGAAGCTTGCCTTTTTTGTTTATCAAATCAATCATAATGTATCCCACCAATCATCCCATGATTGGCTCTCAAGGCATACATTCCAACAGACTCCCACTTGCACTGTGAACCAATCACTCTTGAATCATATTCATAATGATCTTCAAACATGTCCCACATGTTACTGTGCTCTAGTGCTAACATAGTGAGTAATGGCAACACCTTTCCAAAGTCAGTATAAATTGCATGTCTCTCATCTCTTCGCTGTACGTCAAACGTATGAGATGGAGTTGCCGTAATATGCGATCTAGTATTCCTTTGCTAACATTTAGCCACATTGCATGATCAAGGATTCCATACTTGTTATCAATGAGTGGAATATCTATAAGTTCATCTCATGAGCTTCCAAATCCATATAGTATCCATTGATGTTCTCTAACACACGGATACTCGACATTTCCTTTTAAGTGGCTTTATTGAAACACTTCCAATTATCAACAAACTTTCACATTTATACATCCTATGTATATTTTGCGATTAATTTTCTGTCCTTTCGGAAGTTCTCATCAATGTAACTATTTACATCGAACTCTTCCTTATCTCCATAGAACTAGTACTTCACAAGTACTTATCAAGTTCTTATGGTATTCCAGTAACCCTTACTGGAAGTAGACAGACATCCACTCGTCATGTCTCACATACGAGTTATCAGGATGTGCACATCATATTGTCATGTCATACATACAAGATGATGAATGCATTTTATTCTTGCCATGTCCATACATGCAAGATAATGGGATGATTACATACATGATAGATCCATATCTATTCTTAGTGTTCCCATTATTCATAAGAATTGGACACTTGGCCTTGGGATACTAACTCCATGTAGTATGGACAAGTTTTCTCCCACTTAATATGTGCATACTGAACACTTCAGTACAGATTGCCAATGTATGCTCTCTCTTTTCAGGTCAAGAGATTTTTCAAGAACTATCTCTATAGATCTCTATTCCTATCACATAGGAAACATCTCTATCTTCCTTAAAGATTATTTCCACTTTTGGATTTCCATTTTAGAACATTTCCATTTCACATCAACATGTGAAATGTGAACACTCTCCCACTAAATCACAGATCCCTTCTTTATCTTTGACATATGAGTCAAACCCTTTGACTATATCATCAAAGTAAAGATCCGATTTTGAGTTGCTTGTACTCAATCAATCACATTGATTAGTCCACTGTAACTTATAGACTTCATTTGCATTAGTGGATTCAAAAACCTTATAGGTTGTGTCACGTACACATCCTTGTTTTATTCCTCATAGGAATGCGGTTTTAGTATCCATATGCCAAATGTCTTGGTCATTAAGTTGCAATCAACAAGCATCATCCTTCTCAAAATGTTATCCATGTGTCTTAACACTTAAGACTCATTTGCACTTGTAGATTTCATCCAATGAGCGCTACCATCAAGGCCATACCTTATGGTTCACATGGACGTCATTTAGGATGTAATGGTCATAACCCATATCTCAAAATTCGATTCCTCATATTTATCTAGATAGTTGACTCATCACATGAACAACTTATCACATAGATAATTGAGGTGTATCTGTTAAGTATATAAGTACTCACAACCCTTGTGATTCTTAATACCTTTTATTAGTGTGGGGTATTCTTTTATTAGGAAGAATTCAGTTATTCGATAATCATTCTCTAACTCCTTAGAGTATGATTCCTTCTTGATTTAGACATCACCATGCCTTAATCATGAGTTCACTATGATACACTATCACAATCACTCATAAGGATCTCAAACATTTGGTCCAAGTATTTCATTCATTGATCTCATCAAGAATTAACACTTTATCAAATGTGTACTTCATCTATGATAATCTTGAACACTTCAAGATATTCATATTGGTATTTCTCTAAACACCATTAGAAGTATTAGCATTTGTTCTAATAGGTATGTAAATACATCATATGTATTATACCTAATAGGATAATCATTCTCCCACTACCTTTAGTGAAGATTGATTAATCATGTCCAAGATATTCATGTCTCTTAATGGTTCCCTAACCAAAAGAGTCTAGATTTATCCATCATATGGAAACTAGAAATGAATTTCTCATGATAGATGCTAATTTGTTTGTTTGAGTTATCTATAACTTTTAGGTATCATTTTATCTTATGCATATCAAATACCACAAGATAAACAAGGCATTGCCACAAAGATCATATCTTTAAGATTGAAAACTCAACTTTATTAATTGTCATCATTGTCATACAATATGCAAAAAAAATAAAGTGTTTCTATCTATTGGAAAAAATGAAATAGCAGTTCATAACTGTATTACATGCCTTATAAGCTGAAAATAAACTAAAGTACTCCTATCTATGGCGGCAACACTTGCCCCATTTAAGAGTGCTTTACACTTTACATCTTGGTATCATATACCTCAAAAAGTGTTACAAGAGTTTACTTTCATGACACCTTTAAGTAGAAACATCAGTCGCCTCCTTCTTCTTTTGTTCTTCCAGATAGAGAGGACAATTCCTTTTCCAATGTCCTGGCTTTTGACAATTGTGGTAATTTCCTTTCTTGGTCACGCCTCCCTTGGCCTTGAGAGCTGAAGATGGCTTGGACTCCTGGCTAGCATCAGAACCTTTCTTAGTTTTGCCCTTGCCCTTGTGCTTGGACTTGCCTTTCTTGCTTGTGATCACCATCACAGGCTTAGGCTTGTCCTTCTTCATCTGTATCTCGGCTGTCCTCAACATGCCCAACAACTCTGACAGTGGCCTATCAAAGTTGTTCATGTTGTAGTTCATCACAAACTGACAGTATGATTCTGGCCACGATTGCAGTATCACGTCAGTAGCCAACTCTTGGCTCAGTGGAAATCCCAGTCTCTGCAGGTTCTCCACATACCCAATCATCTTGAGTGTGTGAGGACCAACTGGATATCCTTCTGTCATGATGCACTTGAACAACACCCTAGAAACATTGTATCTCTCTTGCCGTGCCTGATCTTCATACATGTTCCTGAGATGTTGAATCATCTCAATGACACCCATGTTCTCATGTTGTCTCTGCAACTCATGGTTCATAGAACATAACATCAAGCACTTTACATCAATGGCATCATAAGCATGCTTCTTGTAAGCATCCCTTTCTGCATTTGGTGCATTAGGAGTGGGTTCCTCTGGAATTGGAGTATCCAGGACATAGAGCTTATGCTCTTGAGTGAGAACAATTCTCAATGTCCGATACCAGTCGTGGAAGTTTGTCCCATTAAGCTTGTCCTTGTCAAGGACCGATCGCAAAGAAAAGTTGTTGGTGTTTGTTGCCATTTGAACTACAAAAGGAAATATGCAATTTTAGTCCAAAAACTCATTTTTTGAATCATTTGATTGATTTGAAAGTTTGACGATATAATTAGGCCTTTAATTAATTATCGCTCCCACTATTTTAGTTCAAATTGATAGCCCTCACCATCAATTCAGAAGATTGCAGCATACAACCTTCTAGTGGGCAAGATCCTGAAATCCTCTAAGCCATGGACCAGCTAGGGCTGTCACCCACAACATAGATCTCTCAGGTAGGCAACTTTTGTCAATTGCATCATATGCAACTTTTGATAACATGTCATATGCAACTCCTTGCCATGATCATATCCATGCCTCAAGGTACTAGATCCCATCTAGATCACCTTGTTAAGTCTGACCCAAAGCAAACACGATGAGTATGCACCCTGCTAGGGCAGACCCACACATTCATCCTTCACGCTTCCACGAGATAGATGGTGCACCACGCTAGGGCGTGCCCACACTAGGTCGATCAAGCTTTTCATGTGTGTCGCATTTGGAAGGCATCTAAAACTTAATATTTTAATGAGGGATTTGGTTTTTATATACATATACATATCCAATCACCACAATACATAGTACATATCATATACATGCTATATCCCACAGAAAACATGCACAAACGATAAAAGAGATGATTATGGCCATCCTAATGTGATTCCTCGAGCCAAGAGGAATCACGGTCATCTAGGTCTACATCACATGCAACCTGTACAATATGAATTATGTGCCTTGCCATCCGAGTTGATCAACTCATCCCATGAATGATCTGCTCTCTTTGTCCGGACGTCTGGGTGCCACCAGCCGATCGGTTGGCTCCTCCAACCGATAAGTTCGCCTGGTCATCGTGCATCTCTTCATGGCTGCCACCCGCTCATCGCTCCTCGAACCGATCATCAACTGATCGGTTCACTCCTTGAACTGATTGTCTGGAACGTCAACCGATCAGTTCACACCTTGAATAGATCGTCTCAGCTGTCGTCTGGATGTCTGCCGTTCTTTGACATAATAGGAAATAAAATCTATCCTAATATTACATTGCTTAAAAAGGAATCCCCGAGTTGCATTCGGGGGGAGTAAAGGTAGGAAAGAATCTCAAATTATTTCGAGTTACATCAGGAATAGGAGAAAGGGAAGATCAGTGCGCAGACCGAGATGCAAGCAACCACAGAAAACCATTCACATATAGGGTTTATTGGCCATAACCACGCTATACATCCACCACAAAACTCATTTAAGGGTGACGCGTATCGAGTGCATTAATAATACATATCATATATGTAATTGGGATTTGTGGATCTAGGATTGAACATGCATAAACCCAATATTATTCGCATCGCATGCAATAAATAAAGGTGACAAACCAAAATCGATCATATCGATATTGCTAAAGTATAGAGCAGTTGACGTGGCTCTGATACCACTGTTGGGTTTTAGGGGAGGCAGAGAAGGCAGCGGAAACAAAAAAATCTCCCCCAAACCTGGAACAAGGAAACGCGTCAATGTCTATATAATAGGAAAAGATGGTTTGTGGAATCATACCTTGTCCCGAGGCTTGCTCGGTGACAATACCTCGCGCCTTGCGCGGTCTTCAAATCCGGCCTTCAATGGTGTCTGTGCAGCTCCTGGTCGCACCGAGACTGACGGCTCCTGATCACATCGGACTGTCGGATGACAGTTGTCCTCCTGAGCGGCAGAATCCTCCCGCCTCTGAAGTAGTCCACATGGACCACCTGGAACTCCAAACTCCTTGTCCCACAAGGAAGTGGAAGGAGTCGCACCCTCCTATTGACGTACTAGTCACCAACACACTCTCCTGTTGCTAGTTGCAACTGCAGTTGTCCTTCCCTTGCTACACCTCCCTTTGCAGGAAGCACTTGCTCGGGCTCTCTCTCGGTTACCAAAACCAGAGAGAACGACAACTTTGCAAAGCAACTGGTTGCACTGAGTTCTACTTTGAGAAGCCCCCAATACCCCTATATATATGAGGGTCATGGGACATGGTTCTCCATCCCGGGCAATGCGGGACTAAAAGCAGGAGTAGAAGGGTACGAGATTTTCCATAAAAGCAACCAGCTCACAACCTGAACCGATCGGTTCACAAGTGAACCGGTCAGTTGGGGACCTGAACCGGTCAGTTGACACCTCAACCGATCGGTTGGGATCATTAAACCGGTCGGTTCACAAGTGAATCGGTCAGTTGGTTGTCCTGGTCGGTTCCCGATTGACTTTCCTTCTTTTGTTTCTAATTGGTATCGAATACCAATCCTATTTCCAATCAAATTTGGAAATTGAAATGAAAGGAAAATTCTCACCAATACTACTTTCCCAACTTGCTCGGTGGCACCAGTTGAATCGATCGTTTCAACACTTGAAGCAATCGGTTCACCCTGGGATTGAGCCGATCAGCTCAACACTTGAGCCGACCGGTTCAACAACCTCAGCCGACTGGTTCAACACTTGAACCGATCGGTTGGGAGTACAAGTTGTGCAGAATCAGTCAATTGCAATTTCAATCAATTCGATACTCCAATCAATGTGTCCAAAACCTTGAACACTATGATATTGAGCTATCAATTAATTGAGTGTTTAATTGAACTACTAAACTCCTTTAGTAATCAATCTAAACATTGCTTGTGGACAAAACTCCTCTTCCAGGTTAAATCCTATGTGTGTGACCCTGCAGGTCCATTTCACGTTGGCAGTGAAAGTCCATAACACTTATGACTTCACAAGCAAAGAGCGGTGCCTAGTCACACATCAATGCTACCCAAGTGAAAGTAGAAAGTTGGAGAACAACTTTCAATCCTACAATTCATGAATGGTGTTACAGTGAATGTATAATTCCTTTGTCATTGATATCCCGAATGAACTCAAGGCATGGAACAATCATCCTCTCAACGTTCATTCACTTTCTTGATCTCAGAGTAGACTGGAAGAGATATGTATGACATCAATATCACATATTGATTCACACATGCGTGCACGCCTTTCTCAATCCTACTCATCAAGTGGCCATGGATATCAAACTCCCTCAGGAGGGACAAGTCCCATATCTATCACTCACCCCTCAAAAGCCCCATGTGTCAAAGCCACCCAATCATCACCTTTATAACAACCCATGTTTCAGGACTGCGTTTGATGATGTCAAAGTGTGCCCAACGACATGTGTTGAGTGTAGTGATTTCAGGTCAAAGAATCACACTCACCACCATCACTGTGAGTACTGACTGTGACTACCATGTCATGGTTCCATGTGTCAAACTCACGGTGGGTCTGTCCGGTACACTTGTTCTCTAACAAGTACCTATGTGTTTGGTTTGATATCTCTATATCATGACTAATGAGATTTTGTCATCAACCAACACCACAATCTAGTCTTGTATGTCATTGCTGTCTATCTACCTTCCACAATGACATCCAACTAGGGACATAACAAGAATGTACAAACTCTTAACATCCGTATGATCTCATCGTTCAGGTCATGAACCTGAAGGCATACGTCATTGATTACTGTCATTCTCTAGACATTCAATTTTTTCTATCATTATCTCATATGATTGAACCAGAAAGAATTGGAAGCTTGCCTTTATTGTTTATCAAATCAATCATAATGTATCCCACCAATCATCCCATGATTGGCTCTCAGGGCATACATTCCAACAGAAATTGGGTCATTACAAAAAAAAGAGTGAGAGTATGGAGATGAATATTTATAAGAGTATATACAATCAATGGGTATCAATATTACATGTTGGAAGAGCCTTAATGGCTACTCCCAACCCAAACAAATGGTCTATCTGCTCTAGGTAATGAGAGACACTACAAATTTCTAGATGAACAAATCCATAACAAGATGCATGAATGAAAGGGGGTGAAAAAACTAGAAAGAAGGAATAAAATACTACAAAAAATATCCATAGGGAGTATTTATGGTTGATGGTAATGTCTTTCTTCACTGCAATGTCAATGCCAATTAAGATGGTAGATCCTACCGTCCTTCTCTCAAAGAAGATTGTCAAAGAAGATGGAAGAAAAGGGAGATAGTGGAGGACCTTGAACTCTTTCCTTAGTTTTTGATGGTGTTGGTGAGTATGTAGTTGGTCATCACTTCAGGGAGTAACCAAAGGTTCCCATAGTGGAAGTAGCACACCTCTATTTATAGTTGATCTTTGTGTACTCGAGGCTTCAAGGTGTAAGTCACCTTGCTTGCGGCTATGTCATAAAGCACATGCCTCAAAGAATTTACTTAACTAATCATGAAGGTAGGTGTACTTTGTAGGGACATTGTTAGGATCCCATCTTTAGAATGTTTTTGTTAGTCAATGGTTGTTTGATGAACCATCAATGTGTTCCCTATAGGCTGTTAAGATGTGAGTCACACATTGTAGTAGGTCAACTATCAGTCATGTCTTCTTGTCCATCAGTGTGATGCATGTCTATCTGGACATCGGGATGGATGCACCTCTATGTGGTAATCACGCTAGATGCACATATGTGGGGTCATCAGGAAAGGATCCTATCAATAAATGAGGTTGGGTGTCGGGCTCTAGCCTGATCATTAGCATTAGGGGATGAAGGTGGGATTACCATATGTTTGTTGCCAATGTATATCTTGGATCTCATTCCCAGTCAGTGCTCATTAGTTGAGGGGTTCCATCAATAAGTGTTTGATGGCTTTCCTAGGATACTCCTTGATATTGCCTTTGGCTATCCAATGGGGCATCTATCTACGACCGATGCTAATACATATTAGTTTTTTTTCCTACAAAATATGTAGAGCTTTAATCATGGAGGGAAGTATTGATAAAGTGTAAGTAAAAAATGAAATCCATCAATATAAAGTCTAAATTGGTAGGAGAAATGAGGATAAAATAGGAATGTAACATCCACAAAATTGGAGGTTATTAGTTAATTGTTAAATATTGATGTTATTTTTTATAGGTTGCTTTTTTAGAGAAATCTTTTATTTTTTCTAGTGATATCTTTACAAGTACAAATCTGACAAAGGTGTCAAGTTCATGTTGACACACAATTATGTATGCCATGTCCAATGCATGACTTGTCTCCAAATGAAGGTACATATACAATTATTACATATGGCAATATAGTACTTATCATGAACCCTATTTGTCTATCCAAAAAAATCAATTTTAAGTTCACATTGTATCAATTTGGGTTGATTCTGAGTTTCATATCTGATTTCTTTTATTAAAATAGATAAATTTTCTATCTAAATTCTATCAAAGTGAGTAAGATTTGAATTGACAAATTTGTCTTATGAAATCAGTTTAACTTGGAAACAACTTATTATGACTTCGAATTGTGTCAATTGATTTTGATTTGGAAGTTGATGTTCAAATCAAATTGAGTTGGTCCAACAATATGAAAATTTGGTAGTATGTATATCTTTCACTTTGAGTTTTTTGTTGTGTTATGTGAAAAAAATACAAGAAATAAAAAGATATCTTAGAAATATGATGAATTGGACAAATTAATATTTGTTTTATTTAATGAACCCGGTGTGACAATTTTAAATTTAACAAGAACATCTCGACATAAATAAATATCACACATGATTTGCATGCATCCTCCTACTAGTCCTATTTAGAAGAAAAAAAGCTACTAGAGGTTTTATTATATATATTTCTTTAGAGCTTCTTTCTGAATTCATCAACATCTTCAAAAATTACACAATATCCCCATCATTTTTATAACCACAACAAGACTCATTATGTTAGTTCTCCATTTAGGTTGTATTCATCTAGATAATGCTAACTAGAGATCAGATTATACTTCAGTATTACATGGCCACATATTTTTTATGTGAATAGCTTATGTTCTTCACCTTTGAAATACATGATAACTTTGCCATACATATTGACCATAGTGCCATATTTTTACAAACAAATCATTTTATATTGGCTTTAAAAAATGGATATGGATCAGTTCCTAGAAGGGAAAAGCATAGCATCTGACCGTGCCAGTTATATATTGCCAATTTTAATTAGTGTCATTGTTCTATTTAAAAATTGATCCTCTAATAAAATAATCATTGAGAAAATAAGATTGTTGAGTAAAATTGTGCCACTGAATATCATTACACCATTATGACATCTATATCAAAACCTATTTATGGAAGTACAAAAATATATTATTTAAACCACTTTTACAATCTCATTAATTGATACATATATGATATGCATCGAGACAACTCCTCATTGTAATGGAAATCTTCAATTCCTTTCTCGAGTTATAAATATCAACTAAACCATATCAACATCATGAGTATACCCTTTAATTCACCTATGTAGTTTTATCCAAACACCATCTCAATAGTCAATAAGAGCCTTGATTGGGACTCCATGGATTAAACTCCTACCATAAAATCATTAGAACAAAGTCTAATGGGATCTTTAAATATTTGATCTCATGAAGATGCCTCAAAATCACCTTGCATGAAATAGTGACAAAGTCTTTCTCAAATATGTGCATATCTAAAGCCCTCGCAATGGAGAATCCAATATATGTGCATGTCTAGTTTCCAATAAGATTTTAAATCTGAAATAAGGATTCATTCAAATCCAAACTAGCAGCACAATAACCTAGATCTTGCCTAATCATACATATTAATGTCCATAGATAATGTACCACCTCAAGAAATAAGGACACCTTCGATGAATCTCCTTAGATGATTGAATTTGTTTCTTAGTGCCATTACCCCCAAGAACATTGCCTTCAAGGATGTGATCTTATTTAAGTTCTCTGTAGTAGTTCTATTTTGTTTATATTTTCATTATTTAATGTACATAATGACAAAAGACATAGGTAATGATCCTAAACACAAGAAATTTTAGTACAACAAAACTATGTAGAGTTATATTATTTCTTATTCTTTTCTTTATCACCAATGTGTCATGATATGAGATCATATTATAGAAGAAATTCAAACCAACCATTTTTCACAATTTCGTCCACATTGATTCATGATGTTTTCTATTCTTCACCACACATGGATGACATGTTTGCTTTGAATAACTTGAATTGATGATGAAGATCTCTTTTATTGCCAGCTCTTCTTGCACAGAATGTTTGGGATGTAGACACATGTGTCTGGACTGGCCCAGATAAAGTTATTCTCACTGTGGAAGACACATGTGTCTGGACTGACCCATGGGTCCTCGACATCTATACACTTGAACTCTGCCAGAACATACATATTCCAATGGAACTGGGGGTGTTTTAGTGGATTCCATGATCAACGGAGAGCAGTGGGACATGTCCTTCATAACTTACTAGTTCTCAAGGGAAATAGTGAATCATATCCAGTCAATGATACCCCCACCCCGACGTAGGTGAGGATCTATGGCAGTTAAAGGAAACACCCGAAGAATGGTTCTCGACTAATGCTATCTATAAAACCGCGGTCAAAAGCTATAGCCAGCCAAGGCAAGGATGTTGGACCAGAATTTGGAACCTTCAAGTTCCCCACATAACAAGAACATTCATTTGGAAAATCCTTCACAACAGACTCATGACCAATGCGGTTAGAGCTAACTGAGACCTGACACGGGAAGCAATCTACCCCAGATGCAACAGAAGGGATGAAGACACTCTACACCTATTCAGGGATTGCACATCAGCACAGAGCATTTGGTAGGCACTTCATACAACCCTTGGCGTCTCGATGGATCAAGGAGCATCCATAGACTTGTGGATAGAAACGATCTGAAAAAATATAAAAAAATGTTGATTGCCCTATTTGGTTCGCTGTCACCCTGGAGCACCTATGGAAAAACTGGAATGATTTCATATTCAACACTAAAGACATATGACCGCTGGTCATAGTTACTGCGATTGCGAGGAAAGTCAAGCTATGCTTGATCAGCTTCAGGAAGAACATCCCATCGACCACCACAAGGCCTGCTATTGAGTCATGGACTCCCCCTCCAAACGACGCACTAAAGATGAATGTGGATGGAGTAATAGTGAAAAGGATGAAAGTAGCGACTACCAACTTTGTGCTTACAGATGACACAGGGACATGGGAACTCAGCGGTGTGACTTGGATCCATTCCTCGAACGTTTTGGTTGTCGAGCTACTAGCTATCATACATGGAGTCCAAGCATTCCTGCACCACCCTAGTGCTATATGGGTGGAGACTGATAACAAGGTGGCAGCGAGAATTATTCAAGGGAAGGAGTGTCCAAATAGATACATGAATCTCATCAAGTGCTTCCAGTGACTAAGCCGCATCAAGAGGAACATTAAGGTTGAGTTCACTAGGAGGCAAGGCAATAAAATTGCAGATATCTTTGCCAAATGGGGAACCAAAAACAATGTACAAAAGGAAGTATGGGATCACTGTCCAACTCAATTCTCTGAGAAATATGGAGATGAGAGGGGGACCAGATCAGTTTTATAAGATCATGTAGCTTCGCCTGCAACCCGAGAGCAAGATGAATAAGATAATCTCGTGGAGAGTAAAAAAAAAGGTACAAAAGAAAGCTACTTTATAAAAAATACATCAATATGAGCTAAATTCATCTATGTGTTAACATGTGACATATTAAAAGGCATCTACGTAGGAAATATCACATCTACTACAAATATGGGATGAGTAGAACTATATACATCTACCCTAGAGTATGGAGTGAGCATGAAAAATACACATCCTCCCTATAATATTAGGTGAGTAGGGAAAATGCACATCCTCTCTATAATATTGGGTGACCTAGAAAAGATACACACATGCTCTAAGAGATAAATGATACACATTTTCTCTTAAAAAAATATTTGTAGGAATGTTCACCTCTATACAATTTATAAGGTTTTAGAATCTATCACATCCACCCAAAAATAAACTTAAAAATTATGTTAGTACGTCAACACATGACGCATAATAAAAGATCAAAACAAAATAAAAGAAGATGAGAACATCCATTATGTATCAAGTTCAGGTCAAATTACCCTTCAATAATGATTTTGCAAAATTTAGTAACTAATGAGACAAGAAGTCCAACACTAAAATATCTTCAGAATGATTTCAGGACATGATAAAAACATATTATTTGAAACAAAATATTCCTCCTATAGGAAGTTTAGTGTTTTATCCAAAATAATTCCCAAAAGAAATTAGGGTAGATAATTATATCTTGTCTAGAATTGATAGTACATTTAAACGCATATCCATAAACAAACTCTAGATTCAAATGTTAAAGTTTTAGAGCACCTAATAAAATTTTATAGAGTTAGGCTTAGTTTCCAATAAATATCTAAAAAGGATTGTTTTATTATTACCGATCTTGAGTAAAAAGCCCATACCATCATGTAGATAAAATTCTAATTATTTCAAAACATATTTCACTATATCATTATGAGGTACCAATAATTAGTTATTAATTTTTCACTATTAATGTATTTATTCCAATTTATAAATCAAATCATGTGGTGAAAAATATGTTTGTCGTTCGAAAACTATTTCAACCATTCGAGTGATTGATGAATAAGTTAAGCAATAAATCCAAAACTTGAGTGCCTAAAAGAAATGTGCATGGTAGAATTACTTATATCCTCCTTAGAGGCACAACAAATAAAACAAGGGTGACGGTCATGTAGGGAAAGCAACACATCAATTCGCTTTATATCAAACACTCAAAGCTTGTTCATGGATCATGTCCTGCACCTCCCAGAATGGGAGTCCACACTATGACTCATTGATAAATTCTTAGCATATACCCAATCACTTTGTGAGCTTGAAGACCCAAATAAGAGGTATGGACATATCTAGAAGTCATGGAGAAGGGTTTTTCCATTTTTAGATAGAAGTGGAAATCCGAGGCCAGGAAAGGGACTAGATGGAAGGTAGAAGGCCAACAGAATCATACAAAAATACCTCACAAAAAACATTAATTCCAACACATCATAGAGAACCCTCAGAAGCTCAAACATGCTACAACTTGATACTAGAATAGAAGGAAGAGGGGGAAAAGGATTTCAAGTGTTTACCCCTTGAAACTATAATCTAGCTCCTTTATTGGATTCAAGGTTTCTCCAAGAAGTCAAGATAGTCATATTTATCATAGTAGGAAGGATCCTATCAACCTTGCACTTATTACCATCATCAGTCAATATCTGAGGAAGAGATGAAACCTCTACAAACCAACAACATTAAAAGATTTGGTCTTTTCCCAAAAAGGTACAAGCCAATGTAATTTTTATGTAGTTAGATGGAGAAAGATAACAAGCAAACAATACCAATAATATGTACAAGATCAAGTACAGAGCCTAAGACTCACAAGGAATAAATTGATAATTTTGGGAATTTCTAATGGGGTTAAAGGTGTTTCACAAGGCATGGTTTTTATACAAGGATTGATGTTGTGAGTTCTAGAACTAAAATTGAAAAGGGGAGACAAAATGGTTTTGGGAGTTTTCTAAACTTATGGCATTAGGTTTCATGTTTAGTATCCAAATGTATGCACTCAAACAAGAAATCTGTAGGAACAAAAATTGTGAAGATATATGGTGAGACGAGGGGGAAAACATAGGGAAAATCATATATATGTATAGTGTGCAAAAAAAGGAAAGAGGGTAAGGTAGAAGAAGATACATGCACATTTTGATCTAGTAGGCAGGGAGAGGATCCATATAAAACCTTGGGATCAATGGACTTGCAGGGGAGAAAAAGGAAATTGGCATATGAAAAGGATACAAAAGGAAACCTACCAAAATTTGTGCAATATGATTTATTAGAAATATTTATCATAGGTTCGAAAGTTTGGTTTATTTCCTAGTTCAATTGAGTGGTAAATAATGTCTGATTAGCATGAAAATTGAAATATAGGACTCTAATGTTATTCTCAGTTTCCATTTCTAGATTATTTCCATATATTATTTCTTAGTTTGGATGTAAATTTATAATTCAGAGTAATTATCTTCCCTTTTAGTCATTTTCATACCAAATTTCATATTTATATGTTCCTTCCCAAGACATAGGCTTAGGAAGATTCTAGATTACTAAATTTAAAAATAAAACTTATTGGGAAGGTAAAATTTTAGAATTAACCCCTACATGCAACATTAACCAATTTGTTTATACTTAGTCCTCAAATAAGAATATTATTAATGCCAGAAAGGAGTTGTCCAAGTGATCAAACATGGTGTTCCCTAACAAAGGGACCCTAGTTTGATTCCTACAAACCACCTTGAATCTACCTCCCTCCTAGGCATCCATCCTCAGCCACAACTTTGGGGGGGGGGTACTAATGTCTCCTCTAACTCAATAAGAATGTTATTAACTAAATATTTATATATCTTGATTCCCATAAATAATAATATGCTATAATTCAGGAAAAGGACACTAATGCCAACATTATTTAACTGGCACAAGTTAAGTGTGGATTGGACTAGTACCTAAGTTGGGTATGTTACAACAGACCACCCCTTAAAGAGAATTTCATCCTTAAAATCAAACAATATAGAACTTCCTAATCAACTACTCTACATCCATAAAACAATTTCAACCTAATTAGTCAAACTAACACTCAAAGGGTAAGGAGATCAAACATCAATATTTGGAGTTGTGCATCCATGAGGGAACCAGATGTATATAGGTCATGATAACCAACATAGTGTTGAGCCTATAGTAGGTTATGGTACGGAACCATGGTTTACTAATTTTCCAAACAACCATAGGGTTCATGTAGCCTTCTAGCAATTCATTTGGTACAACTCCCCCACACACTTAAAGTTTGAAGTAGGGACGTCCACTAAGCCTTATATGTAGACACTTATTCTCCTTCACTTAACTCTTAAACCTAGGGGTTCAGGGTTTTGTTCTACCTAAATATATGGTTTTCCTTCCAATACTATGTTTAGTTCTTCGTTGTGACTTAGTTCTAAAAAAAATTACAAATGAAAAAAAAATGTTATCTAAGAAATTGTGTGATGTGAAAAATAATGGTTCCTAAATTTATACAAGAACTAAGTCACAAAGAATACCATAAAAACATATCCATAATCCATTATTTTATCATCCCCTTCACTTTGTTTCTCTTTACAGTCATATCTTATAACAACACAAGAATTATATGGACACTTAGCCTATATATAAGGAAAATGAGCATGGTTGTATCTCAAATATAGGTTAACAACTCCAGATCCTCACTGTCACATCAATGTATTCTATATAATTTGTTAATCCTAACACACAAGATACATGTTTATTCTAGGGAAAGTTTCTTATCTGAAGAGTTTCACTATAAGGGGAACTAATGAGAAAAATATGATGTAGTCATTTTAGTGACTATACAGACTTTGATTCCATATTGGAAGGAGTTGGACATGAGAGGGGATCCATGTTCATATATATGCCCATAGAGCCATCCCAAGAAATTCCATGGATTCAGATAGTAATTAATCAATTTATGTGATGATTTGGTTAATTGATAAATTCCATAATATTCTAATTAATCCACGATCATTTCAATTAATGCAGTGTTTTTGTTTGCGGATGGATTTAGGAAACCCTACTTCCCTTCGTCTCCTATTTAAAGGAGCTTGACGGCTGATATCTATATAAGATATTGAGATAGGCTTTTCAGTTTAGGCTCACATACATAAACCCTAGCCGTCACCATCCTCAGGAGAGAAAGGAGAGCATAGCGACGCTAGCATGCCACCGCACAAAGATGACTCCTTCCCGCAGGCTTAGGAAGCACAATGTGGAGTTCCAGTCCATCCACGTGGATGAAGTAGAGACGCAGACGCTGAGACACCTACGTTCAGAGGACATCTACGACCATCCGTACGCGCTACGAGCGGCGTACATCACTGCAAGGAAGGAGCACCACCAGATCTTCCTATGAAGCACTTAATGAATGGGAGAGAAGTTTTGTCTGTGCAGACCAGAATCATTGCACACCATCGTGTAGAGGGACATCACCGAACTTGCTCCGCGATAAGGTATATCCTGCAAACACTCTTTCTGAATATGTTGTTGTCAACGAGATCCTATTTTAGGTTGCGTGGAATTTTTTTTTCTTCTGCCGCGCATGTTTTCTTCACAAAACCCAACAGTGGTATCAGAGCAGCGTCGATCTACGATATATTTGGATTCGTTTCGATATGATCGAATCATTGTATACTATTTTCTATGTTGTATATGATGCGAATTAAAACTACTAATATGAAAATCTAAAGCTAATTCCACATACGCCGCAGACTTTTGTTTTTGACATTTTGGATGGGGTCGACAATGGAAAATACTGATTTTCCTAAGTGTACAGAAGTAAAATTTTGTAGACCTTTTAGGGGATCCCCGCACAGGGGCGCTTCCCCTGTGTACCCCGCATAGTCTACGTGAGAGTCAAGAATTTATTTAATGGGGAATGTCCCACATTAAAAGTACTGCAATTTTAATATGTATATATGTATATGTAGATATACCTATGATATCATACACATCACAATTAAAATTTAGTTTTATGTGGTGAATGCATGCACGCTTATGGCCTAGTATCCCCTTTTGTGAATGTTGTGAACACTATGGATGTATAATGGTTGCATATAGATCCTTTGTATAAAGTATTCATCTTGCATGTCGATCCTCATCTCTTATTTCAAAGTGTAATTAATTCTTTCCCTTTATATTTGTACTCATATGATGTAATAGAGATAGGATTAGTTTTAATCTTTGTAAACTTGATGTAAGGAGGCCACTTGAAGATCCAACTCCAAGGAGCAACCATGGATAGCACCATGAACATGTAATTCCAAGAAGCAATTTGAATATCCAACTCCAAGGAGCGTCTATGGAGAAGCAACAGGAAGATCCAATTCCAAGAAGCAACTTGAAGTTCCAACCTCACGGAGCATCCACGAAGTTGTTCATTGTAATTTTGATCCTTACAGGCTTATAGGTTGATTCACAGGTGTTGCACGAGATGCATAAGACCATAGGTGAACCATAATACTTTGTTGTTCCAAAGGATTAAAATAGTTTGGCCATAACTGATGTATTTGTGTTTGTGATTGCATGTCTATCTTTTGTGGTTGTGAATATAGTAGTATATGATACGTACTATAAGTATGTGGTGTTTGGATATGTATATGTATGAATAAAACCCCTCAATTATTAATATTAAATATTTAGTTTCCTTCCATAAAGCAACACACATGAAAAGCTTAATCAACTATGTGTGGGCATGCCTCCACGTGGTACACTATCTATATTGTAGAAGTGTTATGGTGGGTGTGTGGGTCTGCCTCCGTAGGGTGCACACTCATCGTGTTGGATTATGGGTTGGAATTAGCTAGGAACCTTGATAGGATCAAGTACCTAGAGGCACATAGATGCATTATGGCAATGAGTTGTGCATGATCATCTATCCACGAGTTGCATATGATGCAATTGGCAAAAGCTGCCTACCTTAGTATTTTCTCCTTGACGCCAGCGTTGGCTGGGCATTGATCCAATTATTTTGGATCTTGGCTCACTAGATGGTTGTACGTTCCAATCTTCTGAGTTGATAGTGAGGGCTATCAATTTGAATAAAATAGTGGGAGCATAATTAATTAAAGGCCTAATTAATCTCGTTTATCAAATCATTACAAGTCAAAATGTTTTGGATTAAATGCAAATTTTTATTTTCTAGCAATCAAATGGCAAACAACACTCACACTTTCTCATTGTGATCGGTCCTTGAAAAGGAAAAACTTACTAGAACCAACTTTCAAAACTGGTTTAGGACATTGAGAATTGTTCTCACACATGAGTGTAAGCTCTATGTCCTTGAAACACCAGAGCCAGCAGAACCCGCCGCAAATGCGCCCAAGGCTGAAAAGGATGCTTACAAGAAGCACCTTGATGATGTCGTGGATGTCCAGTGTTTGATGTTGTTCTCAATGAACTATGAGTTGCAAGAGTAGCATGAGAACATGAATGTCATGGAGATGGTAACACATCTCAAGAACATGTATCAACATCAAGCAAGAGAGGAAAGATATGATGTCTCTAAGGCTTTGTTCAAGAGCAAGATGAAAGAGGGAGACTCAGTTGGCACCCATATACTCACTTTGATTGGGTACGTTGAAAGCCTATCCAAGCTGGGATTTCCCCTAGGTCAAGAGTTGGCCACTGATGTGATTCTATAATCATTTCTTATATCATATAGTCATTTTGTCCTGAACTACAACATGAACAATCTTGACAAGCCATTGTCAAAATTGTTGGGCATGTTGAGGACAGCTAAAGCACAGATGAAGAAACACAAGCCCAAGTCTGTGATGATGATCAGAAAAACAAAGGGAAAGTCAAAAGGAAAAGGCAAGACTAAGAAAGGTTCTAAAGTTGGCCAGAAGCCAAAGTCATTTGTGCTCAAAGCTAAAGGTGGGATCTCCAAAGAAGGCAGTGGTCACCAAATTTCATCTTTATAAGTTCCTTCCCAAGACATAGGCTTAGGAAGATTCTAGATTACTAAATTTAAAAATAAACTTATTGGGAAGGTAAAATTTTAGAATTAACCCCTACATGCAACATTAACCAATTTGTTTATACTTAGTCCTAAAATAAGAATATTATTAATGCCAGAAAGGAGCTATCCAAGTGGTCGAACATGGTGTTCCCTAACAAAGGGACCCTAGTTTGATTCCTACAAACCACCTTGAATCTACCTCCCTCCTGGGCATCCAGCCTCAGCCACGAATTTGAGGGGGGGGATACTAATGTCTCCTCTAACTCAATAAGAATGTTATTAACTAAATATTTATATATATTGATTCCCATAAATAATAATATGCTATAATTCAGGAAAAGGACACTAATACCAACATTATTTAATTGGCACAAGGTAAGGGTGGATTGGACTAGTACCTAAGTTGGGTATGTTACAACAGACCACCCCTTAAAGAGAATTTCATCTGTAAAATCAAACAATATAGGACTTCCTAATCAACTACTCTACATCCATAAAAAAAGTTCAACCTAATTAGTCAAACTAACACTCAAAGGGTAAGGAGATCAAACATTAATCTTTGGAGTTGTGCATCCAGGAGGGACCACATGTATATAGGTCATGATAATGAACATAGTGTTGATCCTATAGTAGGTTATGGTATGGAACCATGGCTTACTAGTTTTCCAAACAACCATAGGGTTAATGTAGCCTTCTAGCGATTCATTTGGTACAACTCCCCCACACCCTTAAAGTTTGAAGTACGGACGTCCATTAAGCCTTATATGTAGACACTTATTCTCCATCACTTAACTCTTAAACCTAGGGGTTCAGGGTTTTCTTCTACCTAAATATATGGTTTTCCTTCCACTACTATGTTTAGTTCTTCGTTGTGACTTAGTTCTCAAAAAATGACAAATGCAAAAAAAATGTTATCTAAGAAATTGTGTGATGTGAAAAATAATCGTGCCTAAATTTATACAAGAACTAAGTCACAAATAATACCATAACAACATAGCCATAATCCATTATTCTATCATCCCCTTCACTTTTTTTCTTTTTACAGTCATATCTTATAACAACACAAGAATTATATGGACACCTAGCCTATATATAAGGAAAATGAGCATGGTTGTTTCTCAAATTTAGGTTAACAACTCTAGATCCTCACTGTCACATCAATGTATTCTGTATAATTTGTTAATCCTAACACACAAGATACATGTTTATTCTAAGGAAAGTTTCTTATCCGAAGAGTTTCACTATAAGGGGAACTAATGAAAAAATATGATGTAGTCATTTTAGTGACTATACAGACTTTGATTCCATATTGGAAGGAGTTGGACATGAGAGGGGATCCATGTTGGTATATATGTCCATAGAGCCATCCCAAGTGATTCCATGGATTCAGATATTAATTAATCAATTAATGTGATTATTTGGTTAATTAATAATTTCCAGAATATTCTAATTAATCCATGATCATTTCAATTAATGCAGTGTTTCTGTTTACCGATGGGTTTAGGAAACCCTACTTCCCTTCGTATCCTATTTAAAGGAGCTTGATGGCCGATATCTATATATGATATTGAGAGAGGCTATTCAGTTTACGCTCACATACGTAAACCCTAACTGTCACCATCCTCAAGAGAGAAAGGAGAGCACAACGACACTAGCATCCCACCACACAGAGATGACTCCTTCCCGCATGCTTAGGAAGCACAACGTGGAGTTCCAGTCCATCCGTGTGGATGAAGTAGAGATGCAGACGCTGAGACACCTACGTTTAGAGGACATCTATGATCATCCGTACGCGCTACGAGCGGCGTACATCACCGTAAGAAAGGAGCACCGCCAGATCTTCATGCGACGTACTTAATGAATGGGAGAGAAGTTTTGTCTGTGCAGACCAGAATCATTTTACACCATCGTGCAGCGGGACATCGCCGAACTTGCTCCCCGATAAGGTATATCCCGCAAACACTCTTTCCGAATATGATGTTGTCAACAAGATCCTATTTTGGGTTGCGTGGAATTTTTGTTGCTTCTGCCGTGCTTGTTTTCTCCACAAAACCCAATAGTGGTATCAGAGCAGCGTCGATCTACGGTATATTTGGATTAGTTTCGATATGATCGAATCCTTGTATACTATTTTCTATGTTGCATACGATGTGAATTAAAACTTCTAATATGCAAATCTAAAGCTAATTCCACATACGCTGCAGACTTCTATTTTTGACATTTCGGATGGGGTCGACTATGGAAAATACTGATTTTCCTAAGTGTACAGAAGTAAAATTCTTTAGACCTTTTAGGGGATCCCCGCATAGGGGCGCTTCCCCTGTGTACCCCGCATAGTTTACGTGAGAGTCAAAAATTTATTTAATGGGGAATGTCCCACATTAAAAGTACTTAAATTTTAATATGTATATATGTATATGTAGATATCCATATGATATCATACACGTCACAATTAAAATTTTGTTTTATGTGGTGAATGCATGCATGGTTATGGCCTAGTATCCCCTTTTGTGAATGTTGTGAATGCTATAGATGTATAATGGTTCCATATAGATCCTTTGTATAAAGTATTCATCTTGCATGTCGAGCCTCATCTCTTATTTCAAAGTGTAATTAATTATTTCCCTTTATATTTGTACTCATATGATGTAATAGAGATATGATTAGTTTTAGCCTTTGTAAACTTAATGTAAGGAGGCCACTTGAAGATCCAACTCCAAGAATCATCCATGGATAGAACCATGAACATCTAATTCCAAGAAGCAATCTGAAGATCCAACTCCAAGGAGCATCTATGGAGAAGCAACAAGAAGATCCAATTCCAAGAAGCAACTTGAAGTTCCAACCTCACAAAGCATCCATGAAGTTGTTAATTGTAATGTTGATCCTTACAGGCTTATAGGTTGATTCAGAGGTATTGCACGAGATGCATAAGACCATAGGTGGACTATAATACTTTGTTGCTCCAAAGGATTACAATAGTTTGGCCATAACTGATGTATTTGTGTTTGTGATTGCATGTCTATCATTTGTGGTTGTGAATATAGTAGTATATGATACATACTATAAGTATGTGGTGCTTGGATATGTATATGTATTAATAAAACCCCTAAATTATAAATATTAAATCTTTAGTTTCCTTCCATAAAGCAACACACATGTAAATCTTGATCGACTATGTGTGGGCATGCCTCCATGTGGTGCACTGTCTATCTTGTAGAAGTGTGATGGTGGGTGTTTGGGTCTGCCTCTGTAGGGTGCACACTCATCGTGTTGGCTTATGGGTTGGACTTAGCTAGGGAACCTTGATAGGAGCAAGTACCTAGAGGCATATAGATGCATCATGGCAAGGAGTTGTGCATGATCATCTATCCAAGAGTTGCATATGATGCAATTGGCAAAAGTTGCCTACCTTAGTATTTGGTCCTTGACGCCGGCTTTGGCTGGGCATAGATCCAACTATTTTGGATCTTGGCTCACTAGAAGGTTGTACGTTGCAATCTACTGAGTTGATAGTGAGCGCTATCAATTTGAATAAAATAGTGGGAGCATAATTAATTAAAGGCCTAATTAATCTCGTTTATCAAATCTTTACAAGTCAAAATGTTTTGGACTAAATGCAATGTTTTCTTTTCTAGCAATCAAATGGAAAACAACACTCAAACTTTCTCATTGCGATTGGTCCTTGAAAAGGACAAACTTACTGGAACCAACTTTTAAAATTGGTTTAGGACACTGAGAGTTGTTCTCACACATGAGCGTAAGCTCTATGTCCTTGAAACACTAGAGCCAGCGGAACCCGCCGCAAATGCGCCCAAGGCTGAAAAGGATGCTTACAAGAAGCACCTTGATGATGCCATGGATGTCAAGTGCCTGATGTTGTGCTCAATGAACTATGAGTTGCAAGAGTAGTATGAGAACATGAATGTCATGGAGATGGTAACACATCTCAAGAACATGTATCAACATCAAGCAAGACAGGAAAGATATGATGTCTCCAAGGCTTTGTTCAAGAGCAAGATGAAAGAGGGAGACTCAGTTGGCACCCATATACTCACTTTGATTGGGTACGTTGAAAGCCTATCCAAGCTGGGATTTCCCCTAGGTCAAGAGTTGGCCACTAATGTGATTCTACAATCATTTCCTATATCATTTAGTCATTTTGTCATGAACTACAACATGAACAATCTTGACAAGCCATTGTCAGAATTGTTGGGCATGTTGAGGACATGTATAGCACAAATGAAGAAAGACAAGCCCAAGTCTGTGATGATGATCAACAAAACAAAGGGAAAGTCAAAAGGAAAAGGCAAGGCTAAGAAAGGTTCTAAAGTTGGCCAGAAGCCAAATTCATCTATGCTGAAAGCTAAATGTGGGATCTCCCAAGAAGGCAGTTGTCACCAAATTTCATCTTTATATGTTCCTTCCCAAGACATAGGCTTAGGAAGATTCTAGATTACTAAATTTAAAAATAAAACTTATTGGGAAGGTAAAATTTTAGAATTAACCCCTACATGAAACATTAACCAATTTGTTTATACTTAGTCCTCAAATAAGAATATTATTAATGCCAGAAAGGAGTTGTCCAAGTGGTCGAACATGGTGTTCCCTAACAAAGGGACCCAAGTTTGATTCCTACAAACCACCTTGAATCTACCTCCCTCCTGGGCATCCAGCCTCAGCTACGACTTTGAGGGGGGGATACTAATGTCTCCTCTAACTCAATAAGAACGTTATTAACTAAATATTTATATATCTTGATTCCCATAAATAATAATATGTTATAATTCAGGAAAAGGACACTAATGCCAACATTATTTAACTGGCACAAGGTAAGGGTGGATTGGACTAGTACCTAAGTTGGGTATGTTACAACAGACCACCCCTTAAAGAGAATTTCATCCTTAAAATCAAACAATATAGAACTTCCTAATCAACTACTCTACATCCATAAAAAAAGTTCAACCTAATTAGTCAAACTAACACTCAAAGGGTAAGGAGATCAAACATCAATCTTTGGAGTTGTGCATCCAGGAGGGAACCAGATGTATATAGGTCATGATAACCAACATAGTGTTGAGCCTATAGTAGGTTATGGTATGGAACCATGGTTTACTAGTTTTCCAAACAACCATAGGGTTCATGTAGCCTTCTAGAAATTCATTTGGTACAACTCCCCCACACCCTTAAAGTTTGAAGTAGGGATGTCCACTAAGCCTTATATGTAGACACTTATTCTCCTTCAGTTAACTCTTAAACCTAGGGGTTCAGGGTTTTGTTCTACCTAAATATATGGTTTTCCTTCCACTACTATGTTTAGTTCTTTGTTGTGACTTAGTTCTAAAAAAATTACATATGCAAAAAAAATGTTATCTAAGAAATTGTGTGATGTGAAAAATAATGGTGCCTAAATTTATACAAGAACTAAGTCACAAAGAATACCATAACAACATAGCCATAATCCATTATTCTATCTTCCCCTTCACTGTGTTTCTCTTTACAGTCATATCTTATAACAACACAAGAATTATATGGACACCTAGCCTATATATAAGGAAAATGAGCATGGTTGTTTCTCAAATATAGGTTAACAACTCCAGATCCTCACTGTCACATCAATGTATTCTGTATAATTTGTTAATCCTAACACACAAGATACATGTTTTAACTAGGGAAAGTTTCTTATCCGAAGAGTTTCACTATAAGGGGAACGAATGAGAAAAATATGATGTAGTCATTTTAGTGACTATACAGACTTTGATTCCATATTGGAAGGAGTTGGACATGAGAGGGGATCCATGTGGGTATATATGCCCATAGAGCCATCCCAAGCGATTCCATGGATTCAGATATTATTTAATCAATTAATGTGATTATTTGCTTAATTAATAAATTCCAGGATATTCTAATTAACCCATGATCATTTCAATTAATGCAGTGTTTCTGTTTACCGTTGGGTTTAGAAAACCCTACTTCCCTTCATCTCCTATTTAAAGGATCTTGACGGCTGATATCTATAAAAGATATTGAGAGAGACTTTTCAGTTTACGCTCACATATGTAAACCCTAGCCATCACCATCCTCAAGAGAGAAAGGAGAGCACATCGATGCCAGCAGGCCACCGCACAGAGATGACTCCTTCCTGCAGGCTTAGGAAGCACAACGTGGAGTTCCAGTCCATCTGCATGGATGAAGTAGAGACGCAGACGCTGAGACACCTGTGTTCAGAGGACATCTATGGCCATCCATACGCGCTACGAGCGGCGTACATCACCGCAAAAAAAGGAGCACCACCATATCTTCCTGCAACGCACTTAATGAATGGGAGAGAAGTTTTGTCTGTGCAGACCATAATCATTGCACACCATCATGCAGCGTGATAAGGTATATCCCGCAAACACTCTTTCCGAATATGTTGTTGTCAACAAGATCCTTTTTTGGGTTGCGTGGAATTTTTGTTACTTATGCTGCACATGTTTTCTCCACAAAACCCAACAGTGGTATCAGAGCAGCGTCGATCTACGATATATTTGGATTCGTTTCGATATGATCGAATCGTTGTATACTATTTTCTATGTTGCATACGATGTGAATTAAAACTGCTAATATGCAAATCTAAAGCTAATTCCACATACGCCACAGACTTCTATTTTTGACATTTCGGATGGGGTCGAATATGGAAAATACCAATTTTCCTAAGTGTACAAAAGTAAAATTTCATAGACCTTTTAGGGGATCCCCGCACAGGGGAGCTTCCCCTATGTACCCCGCATAGTCTATGTGATAGTCAAAAATTTATTTAATGGGGAATGTCCCAAATTAAAAGTACTACAATTTTACTATGTATATATGTATATGTAGATATACCTATGATATCATACACGTCACAATTAAAATTTTGTTTTATGTGGTGAATGCATGCACGGTTATGGCCTAGTATCCCCTTTTTTGAATGATGTGAATGCTATGGATGTATAATGGTTGCATATACATCCTTTGTATAAAGTATTCATCTTGCATGCCGAGCCTCATCTCTTATTTCAAAGTGTAATTAATTCTTTCCCTTTATATTTGTACTCATATGATGTAATAGAGATAACATTAGTTTTAGTCTTTGTAAACTTGATGTAAGGAGGCCACTTGAAGATCCAACTCCAAGGAGCATCCATGGATTATACCATGAACATCTAATTCCAAGAAGCAATCTGAAGATCCAACTCCAAGGAGCGTCTATGGAGAAGCAACAAGAAGATCCAATTCCAAGAAACAACTTGAAGTTCCAACCTCACGGAGCATCCATAAAGTTGTTCATTGTAATGTTGATCCTTACAGGCTTATAGGTTGATTCACAGGTGTTGCACGAGATGCATAAGACCATAGGTGGACCGTAATACTTTGTTTCTCCAAAGGATTACAATAGTTTTGCCATAACTGATGTATTTGTGTTTGTGATTGCATGTCTATCATTTCTGGTTGTGAATATAGTAGTATATGACACATACTATAAGTATGTGGTGTTTGGATATGTATATGTATTAATAAAACCCCTCAATTATTAATATTAAATCTTTAGTTTCCTTCCATAAAGAAACACACATGAAAAGCTTGATCGACTATGTGTGGGCTTGTCTCCTCGTGGTACATTGTCTAGAAGAAGGACAGATCGATGCGGTTATGTATCGACTACCGACAGCTGAACAAAGTCACGATCAAGAACAAGTACTTGTTACCAAGGATAGATGATATGTTCGATCAGTTGTGTGGTGCTATAGTGTTTTTGAAGATCGATCTGCGGTCCGGTTACCATCAGTTGAGGATTAAGGCAGATGACATACCAAAGTCAGCTTTTAGGACGAGGTATGGTCACTTCGAGTTCGTGGTTATGCCGTTCGGGCTAACCAATGCACCTGCTGCTTTCATGGACCTAATGAATAGAGTGTTCCGTCCGTTCTTAGATCAATTTTCTATAGTCTTTATAGATGACATATTGATCTATAGTCAGTATAGGCAAGAGCATGAGCAACATCTTTGACAAGCGTTGACTCTTCTTCGCCAGCATCAGCTGTATGCCAAGTTCAGTATGTGTGAGTTCTTGTGACGTCCCCCAATTTCTATATACTTTCCATAGTGACATTCATAGATATGCGTGCACTCATATCTATAGATGTCAAAAGGGAAAATATAAGAGATTAAGGTAGTCAACTAAAACAGAGATTAAGCCAAGATCTAGTTCACATCATCGGATAATGCCACACAAACATTCATTCATAGATAATATAGTCATTACATATGGAAAGAAATATGGTTCTAAAGAAAGTTATATTTATTACATAGGATTTCAATCATCCTCAAGATCACTAAGGAAAGAAATAAACTGACATCTAACAAGAAATGAGATAAGAGGAAAAGAATCTATCTATAACATCCTCCAAGTTTATTATTTGTGCCTTCAGGTACTTTGAGCATGCATTTCATTTTGTAGTCAATTGTTCCTTGCACCTAGAAAATACGAGAAACAAAACATCAGCAAGGCTGGTACGTGGTAAAAGTTACATTTAATAAGGTTGCATAAAGGAAGAATATTTGAACAAGTAGAAAGGAGAGATAAAACCATTTCTTAAGGCAAAAATCAGGTAAACATCCTTTTTATTACAATCATTTTGATGCAATTGTACTACACATATTCCACTTAACTTACATCTAGTGTTGGCAACATAATATCATCATACATCTAACATGGGCCAAGGAAAAACATACATCCATGTTAGGCAACATACATCCACACCACGCTATGTGCTCTAGTAGCTACAACTCATCCTAACCATTTATGTTTCATTAGGTTTGGTGAAGTATAACTCATACTAATCAAACAAGCAATAATATTGAAGTATGAGCATTCAAGGTACACATATCATATGCAACCAGAAATCTAGTCATATACTTATACGACCACGTACCTGCTTGTTCAATCAAAAGCCCAAAGACTTAGAGTCAGTCAAGAATTTAGTCACCCTGCAAAGAAGGCAAGGGTACATCATTACTATTGGTCCATGTGACCAGGACTAAGTTATGTTCTTAATTATCATCCCTTTTTATGTTATCTTAATTTAGATCAGGGATTTCCACATATTCTAATTAGGTTCACAAATATTATTAGATCTGATCCATTATCAACTATTTGAATCAAAGATAATATTTAATTGATTAATTAGAAGATTTCCCAAAATTAGGGTTTCTAGGATGGTTAAAGAAAAGGGAGGGTAATCCTTAACATGTTAACCATTCATAACATCATGGTTCGTTTTAAAGATTCAGACCAATTAATAAACACTAATTGTCATCTAGTGATATTAATTTTGATATAAGAATATATCTTTAAATTCATGTAGAAAGAGGAAGCTAAAATTAGGGTTTCTTCTAATCCTTTGATCACTTATCAACTTAGTATAGTATTTCGAGTTATTCTGAAATCAGGGTTTCACCTAATGGTTACAACTATTTTAGAAGTCATATATCATCAAGAAAGCCCTTTTTAATAATTAATTATGATTAAGGATGTCCTTTAGGCCTTAGACGGTTACTTTTGAAATAGGGAACTGATTCAGGTATTGATTATATTTTATATGGATATATAATATTTTTCTGATCAAAAAGATGTATAGGTTTGCTATAATCCGATATTCCTAGCATTTTCTATGATTTTCTTGAGATAACATATTTTTTAATAAAAGAAAAAGAATAAGATGATCTTACCTTGATCAATGGTCGGATCCTACTGGATCGACGGACCAGATTGATCCAAGGTCTCGCAGGGCAAAACGCAGATCACTGAGCTGGAAGGGGTGGCCCGCGATCCTCTGCCTATGTGGCGAAAGCTTACTGGTCTGAGTTGGCTTTGCTGGCAAACTTCCTCCCTTTCTCTGTTTCTCTTCTCACGCTGCTAGCCAGGTAGTCCGATCAACTCCGGCGAGCCTCAGCTAACTTGTGGGAGGTGCTGTCGTGGGGCAGAGGATACCTTCACCTTCGCGAGGCTGCCCCGCACAGACGTGGGTGCTTTTCTGGTCGTGGTTCCCACTAAAGCTCAGCGCCGCCGCAGGAGAGGCAAGGCCGTCGGCGTGGGTGGGGTTTTGGGTGACGAGGAGACCTGGAGGCCTACTTTATAGCCGCCCACGTTTGCGATGAGTTGACGAAGGTGTGGGAGTGGTAGAATTTGAGCGAGGAGCGATGGGGTGGCCTGATGGTGAAGGTAGTTGAAGTTGAAGAAGGTGGGCAAGGGGAGTAGTGCTCGGATGTTGGCGCTTGCAATTGAAGATGTGAAAAGGTTAAAGGGGAAAAGGCGGAGCTAATGGAGGGTTTAAGTAGGTATTTGGGGGGCTGGACGACGAAGCCCTAAAAGTCTGTTGCCACCGCCAGGAGAAGGGCGAGGGATCGGGAGTTCGTTCTCCCTATTCTGTGGATGAGGGAAGTCGAGCCGGGGCTTGACGAGGTCGCCGCGAAGTGTAGGAGATATCTGTTGGGTTTTTTTTTTTGAATGGAGTCATGAGGTGGCGTGATCAGCTAGGCTCGATCTCCTGTAGCCTCCCCGCCCTTTGCGGGAGGTAGGAGACGAAATCTTGGCCTTTGGATCCTGGAGTGGATCCGTGTCCCACTCATCGGACGGCTGGGGCGAGCCCCAGATAAGTGGTCCGCGCCCAAGCATCTAAAGGGCCGCGTGACATATCATTTGTCAAATAAAACGAAAATCCTAAGTCCTAGGGTTATTAGATGGAATTATGCACTTGATTTTCAATTGTTAATAACTCTCACAAGGTATATCCAATTGGAATGAAATTTTAGGGGTAGCTTAAAGATGTAAAGATGTGACTATGGTATAATTTTGGGATCTGAATTCAATTATTTGATGTGTTCATTTAACTAAATACATTAACATGTGTATTTATCATCATAGCATATTAGGGTTTGCATAAATTTGAAATTGGTGACACATATTTGTTCTATTGAGTGAGGAAAATATATGTGGGTAATTTGGTCAACAAATATGATAATAAAAAAAATTTAAGAGAGAGAAAACACTATAAAAACTCACTTTGTCACATTCTCCCCTCCTTTTAAGAATTTTTCCCTCAAAATTCAAGCAGCCTAAAAGAGATGTGGATATTTCCGCTCGACTTCGGACTTGAGCTCCCATGTAGCATTGGTTTGATCATGGTGGCTCCAGAGAACTTTCACCATATCTATACGCCGATTATTGCGAAGCTCCTTTGTCTTGAAATCAAGAATCCTAACTGGTGACTCAGCATATGTCAAATCATCTTTCAGCTCAAGGGGCTCATGATTCAGAATGTGACTGGGGTCTTTGACATAGGGCTTTAGATTGGATACATGAAAAACATTATGCATGGCACTATACTGAGGTGGCAAAGCAAGACGATAGGCACATTCTCCAACCCTTTCAAGAATCTCGAAGGGTCCCACATAACGAGGACTGAGCTTCCCCTTGTTCTTGGCCAAAGCTCGAATTGGTCGGATCTTCAGAAAGACATGATCACCTTCCTTGAACTGACGTTCCTGCCAGTGAGCATCTATATATGATTTCTGCCTATCCTGTGCTCGCTTCATTCTCTGCCAGATCAGTGCAACTTTATCTGCATATAGCTGCATCTCCTCAGATTTCATCAAGGTGTTTTCCCCGACATCGTCCCAATGTAACGGAGATCTACATGGTCGTCCATAGAGAGCTTTGTATGGTGGCATCCCAATACTTGCCTGATAACTATTATTATACGCGAACTCAGCTAAAGGCAGGTAATGGTCCCACGAGCCTTCCCAGTCAAGCACGCAAGCTCGTAGAAGATCCTCCAGAATCTGTACTGTTCGTTCTGACTGTCCATCTGTCTGTGGATGATAAGTTGTACTGAAATTTAGTTTAGTGCCCAATTCTTCTTGAACCTACTTCCACAGCTTTGAGGTGAACTTCGGGTCCCGGTCTGAGACTATGGACGCTGGAACCCCATGCAGACGTACAATCTCCCGTATATAAAGGTCGGCCAACTCAGAAACTTTCACAGTAGTCTTCACAGGTAGAAAATGAGCTGACTTAGTGAGACGATCCACGATGACCCAAGCAGCGTTGTACCCCTTCTTGGTCCTGGGTAATCCCACTACAAAGTCCATAGTGATATGTTCCCATTTCCATTCTGGAATCTCGAGGGGTTGCAGTAGACCACCTGGTCTTTGATGCTCGGCCTTGATTCGTTGACATGTTAGACACATGGATACAAAATCTGCAATGTCGTGCTTCATGCCTCTCCACCAGAACTGTCTCTGTAGGTCTTTGTACATCTTGGTCATGCCGGGATGAACTGTGTACTTGGACCCATGTGCCTCGCTAAGAATGGTTGTCTTTACAGCTGACTGCTCAGGGACCCACATACGGTTCTTGTATCGAAGACCACCATCAAGACCCACTGACAGATGTGTATGAGGTTTAGCCAGAAGGGAGGAGAGCTCTGCAAGCTCGAGACTAACTTTCTATGCCTCCAGAAGTTCAGAATGCAAGTTGGATGTGATAGAGATGTTGTTGACATGCACACGATCAGCCAGGAATTGTGGTCTCCAGCTTTCTAGGTCCTCCATGTTCCTCCATTCGGGTACAGACAGGGATGCACAAACAGCTCTTTTCCTACTAAGGGCGTCTGCAACCACATTGGCCTTACCTGGATGGTAGCCAATGGTGAAGTCGTAGTCCTTCAAGTACTCAATCCACCGTCGTTGTCGGAGATTAAAATCCTTCTGAGTCAGGATGTATTTCAGGCTTTTGTGATCGGTGAAGATGTCGAATGTTGCCCCGTACAGGTAGTGCCTCCAGATCTTAAGGGCATGTATGATTGCAGCTAGTTCCAAATCATGGGTGGGATAATTAAGTTCATTGGGTTTTAGCTGTCTAGACGCGAAGGCCACTACTTTACCATTCTGGTGTAGGACACACCCTAATCCGTTCCTCAAAGCATCGGTGAATATTACAAACCCTTCATTGCCAGAGGGTAGAACAAGAACAAGAGCTGACGTCAACTTCTGCTTGAGATCTTGGAAGCTAGACTCACAAGCAGCTGATCAGATGAAATGCTCATCCTTCCGAGTAAGCTTAGTGAGAGGAAGTGCCACTTTGGAGAAATTTGGAATAAACTAACGATAATATCCGGCCAGACCTAAGAAACTCCGGATTTCAGAAGGATTGCGAGGAGGTTGCCAATCAAGTACAGTAGATACTTTAGCGGGATCAACAGCTATGTTGCCCCCAGAAATGACATGACCAAGAAACATAACTTTGTCAATCCAGAATTCACATTTTGAAAGTTTGCCATAGAATTTCTGGGCTCGAAGGATTTCAAGTACAGACTTCAAATGCTCATGATGTTTCTCCATAGAATCAGAATAAATCAGAATATCATCAATGAAGACAACCACAAACTCATCAAGATAAGGTTGGAAGACTTTGTTCATTAAGTTCATGAATACTCCAGGTGTGTTGGTCAACCCAAACGGCATCACCAAAAATTCGTAGTGCCCGTAACGAGTCCGGAAAGTAGTCTTAGATATATCAGAATCTTTGACCTTAAGTTGATGGTAGCCCGAACGAAGATCAATTTTTGAGAAGACTTTAGCACTACAAAGTTGATCAAAGAGGTCATCAATACGAGGGAGAGGATACTTGTTTTTAATGGTAGTTTGGTTCAACATGCAATAGTCAATACACATCCGCATCGAACCATCTTTCTTTTTAACGAAAAGGACAGGTGCACCCCAAGGGGAAACGCTAGGGCGGATAAAACCCTTATCGAGAAGTTCTTGTAATTGTTTCTTCAGCTCCATAAGCTCAGCAGGTGCCATCCTATACGGTGCCCTAGAAATCAGAGTGGTTCCAGGAAGAAGATCTATAGAGAACTCGATGTCTCGGTTTGGAGGCAGCCCAGGAAGCTCCCCCGGGAATATGTCAAGAAAACCACATACCACCTCCAGTCTTTCTACAGGCCCATTGTCAGGACTGGTCTCTGAGACGAATGCGAGGAAGACTTTACATCCTTTAGATATGAGCTTTTTAGCTTTAAGAGAGGAAATTATTATAAAAACTCACTTTGTCATAGATCTGGTTGGAAGAAGTGACTTTCTTGGGTCATGTGTTATCTGCTGAAGGAGTCAAAGTGGACCCGAAGAAGGTGGAATCCATTGCGGATTGGGAACAACCCAAGACGCCGACAGAAGTTCTTAGTTTCCTGGGTTTAGTAGGATACTATATGAGGTTTATCAAGGACTTCGTTGCGATTGCATTGCCAATAATGAAGTTGACTAGAAAGGATGTACCTTTTGTCTGGGATGATCGATGTCAGCAAGATTTCCAAAGTTTGAAAGAGAAGCTGACCAGTGCTCCAGTGTTAGTCCTACCAGAGCCTGGAAAGGGCTATGTTGTTTTCTGCGATGCTTCCAAGAAAGGCATAGGTTGTGTGCTGATGCAGGGAGATCATGTGGTTTCTTTTGCTTCGCGACATCTTAAGAAACATGAGGAGAACTATCCAACTCATGATTTGGAGTTGGCAGCAGTGGTTCATGCGTTAAAGATTTGGAGGCACTATCTATATGGAGAAGTGTGTCAAATCTTTACGGATCATAAGAATCTGAAGTACATCTTTTCGCAACAAGAGTTGAACATATGACAGCGTCGATGGATGGAGTTAATCAACGATTATGACTGCACTATCGAATATCATCCTGGTAAGGTGAATGTGGTAGCTGATGTGCTTAGCCGAAAGTCTTCTTCTCTTTCTACAAAGAAAAAGGCACAGTTGAGTTCCCTGGTATGCCACAGACAGGATATGTTTGTTTCTTTGTGACAGATGAATGTACATATGGAAGTTTCTTTGTTAGCTGGACTTTTAGCACAAATACAAGTCAAACCTATGCTGAGAAGCAGATCAAAGATGCATAGAAAACGGATGATGCAGTACAGTTGATCAGATCAGAGTTCGGCAGTGAAAGGTGTGATGGGTTCCATGAGTCCGAGGATGGGCTAGTTTGCTATCGTGATAGGATGGTGGTTCCAGATGCTGATGATCTTAGGAAATTAGTGCTTGAGGAAGCACACACATCGATGTATGCTATGCATCCAGGTGTCACCAAGGTGTACCATAATCTGAAGGACTTGTATTGGTGGCCCAGTTTGAAGAGAGATGTAGCTGAGTTCGTGGTTAGATGTGCGGTTTGTCAGCAAGTGAAGGCTAAGCATCAGAATCTGGTAGGTACGTTGCAACCTTTGTCGATACCACAGTGGAAATGGGATCATATAACCATGGATTTCGTAGTTGGTTTACCCATGACAACTAGGAATCATGATTCCATTTGGGTAATAGTGGACAGATTGACGAATTCTGCCCATTTCCTACCAGTAAAGACGACGTATACAGCCGAGAAGCTTGCTCATGTATACGTGGATGGGATAGTACGTTTGCACGGTGTGCCAGTGACGATAGTTTCTGATAGAGGTCCCCAGTTCACGAGTCATTTTTGGGAACAGTTACACAAAGTTTTGGGAACGCAGTTGAGGTTCAGTACTGCCTTCCCCCCACAGACAGATGGACAGTTTGAGAGGACTATTCAGACTTTGGAGGATCTCCTTCGAGCTTGTGTTTTGTAGTTTCTAGGAAATTGGTATGTACATCTCAGTTTGATAGAGTTTTCCTACAACAAAAGTTATCAGTGGAGCATTGATATGGCTCCTTATGAGGCTTTGTATGGAAGGAAGTGCAAATCTCCTTTGTGTTGGTATGAGTCTGGTGAATATCAGCTCTTGGGTCCTGAGTTAGTTTAGCAGACAACAGAAAAGATCAAGGTAATAAAGCAATAGTTGAAAGTGGCACAGGAAAGGCAGAAGTCTTATGCAGACAATCACTGACGACCTTTGGAGTTCCAGGTAGGAGATAAAGTGTATCTTAAACTCTCGCCGTGGAAAGGTGTGCTAAAGTTTGGTAGGAAGGGTAAGTTAGCACCCAGGTATATGGGTCCTTACCCAGTTTTAGCACGTGTTGGCAAGGTAGCTTACGAGTTAGAGTTGCCGCCAGAGTTGCATAGGTTACATCCAGTGTTCCATGTCAGTATGCTGAAGAAAAGTCATTCGGATACAGGAACATTGATACATCCAGTTGAAGTTGAGCTTGATGAAGATGTGACCTACGAGGAAGGTCCTATGGCGATCCTTGAAAGAAGGGTCAAGAAGCTGAAGAAGAAGGACATGGTTCTTGTGAAGGTTCTTTGGCATCATCGTGGCATTGAGGAAGCCACGTCGGAGCTGGAGGAAGAGATGAGGAGGAAGTATCCCTCGATTTTCTCTTCGGATTTCGGGGACGAAATCCCTTGAAGGGGGGTTAGCTTGTAAGGACCCTGACCTTCGTTTAGGGTTTACCCTGTTTGCTTTGCTTAACCTTGATGCTTTAGTGCTTGCTAATCACCTTTAGTGGTCATTAGGGTTTGGTTGTGCTTTCTTGAGAGTTGGAGGTGCTACTTGCAAATAACCCAAGTTTAGGGTTTATGGGCAAGTTTTCCACCTTGTGAGGTGTCCCTCTCTCTCCTTGCTTCCTCTAGTGTAGAGAGGAAGGTTTGGGCTCGTTGCTTGGATATCTTTTGGGCTTGGTTGTGCTTGTTTGGCCTTGACGTGCCTTGCTTTGGTTGAGTTGAGCCTTGTATCGGCCAAGAGGAGAGTGTGTCGCCCATGGGGTGTGTCGCCCATGAGGTGTGTCGCCCATGACCCTTTGACCAAGTTTGACCTCGTTTGTGTCACCACTAGTGGACACTTGGTGCATGATGCTTGCATGTAGCAATGACCTTGGGCATGTGTTTAGGGCTTGCCAGTGTGGTGGCTCGTGCACTAGGACAAGTGTCCCTAGGTGGGCGGCACCTTGCTTGGCTTTGCTTTGTTTTCTCCTCCAACCCCATCTATATATGTTTTCTTTTCCTCTTGCTAGGGATCCTTTAGTCTCTTGGTTTTCTTCTCCACCTTGGTGCACGATACCCTTCTCCTTGGCAGCTTGGTGGACAACACCCTTGGAGGAGCTAGCTTGGTGGGCGATCTACCTTGGAGTCTTCTTCTTCCTTGGTGCTAGGAGCTTGGAGCTTGCTTAAGGCGGGTTGCATAACTCCTAACCATAACTATTCTACCTCATTTCATGTTCTTATATGTTGCTAGCTTTGTTTTTCTTTCTTAGTCTTCATGTTGGCCGAACTTGTGTTCTAGGGTTCTTGGTGAGCAACACTCTCTTCTCTCCTAGGTCTTGAGGAGTGAGCTTGTGCTTTAGTAGCTTAAGCAACACCCTCCTCTCACCATGGATTAGAAGGGTGAGCTTGTTGGTAGTTGTGGACCTTGATTAGGGTTGTCCCTTGTGTTGCCCGATGGATGTTAAGAGATGTGCAAAACCCCTCTCTCGTTTAAGTTGATAGGTGAGCCATCTTCTTGACTCTTTAGGGTTTGATGCCCTTGTGCTTGAGGTTAGTGACGAGTTGTATCTTGGTCATCCCTCTTGACCTAACCCCTTGGACGATAGGCCATGTTTGTGACAGGCGATATCCCTTACTCTTGTGACGAGCATCACACTGTCTCCTTGCCCTGTGACGGTCGTTAGGCCATGGCTTGTGTGGCTAGACATTAGGTTTGTAATGTTAGTTTGAGATGAACCCTTGGACGATACCTCTTGTGGGATAACCCCCTTGCCCGATATGCACCTGGGATAGGCATTGTTGAGCAGCCTGTGATGGGCGTCACCTTGGCTTTGTATTGGCCGATAGCATATCTTATGACGGGCGTTGCCCGATAGGCTGGGTGCCCGACACCCCTAGTGTGTGACACCGATGCGGCGTTTCTTAGTTGAACGCTTGGCTGTCCTGGGTGGTAACGCAGCGTTGCTGGTTGCTTTTGTGTCAGTCATTATGTGGTGAGCAATAGGTGAGGGTAGGTTGCCTGATACAATGTTAAGTGAGGGTTTGTGATGTTTTAGTGAGGGTTCTGCCCATATATATATGTCATTTTACTTAATAATAATGGTTATGGTAACACTAGTCCGTTTTATCTAACATGACTATATGCATGAACTTGATCATCATGATTATCTATATTATGCTAAGGAAAATGATAAGTAGGTAGTATGGGTTGCTTAGTAATGTGCCTGATACATATGGTTATAAGTTGAGATAATGGTAAGCATGTAGAATGTCTTGCTTAATGTTGTAACCTAAGCTTATGATCACAAGTTGAGGCGTGATTGATAATGTATATAATCACTGATGTCACCTTATACTGATAGCCTGGTCTTTCTATTAAGCCTATGATTATTGTATATACTAACCATGCAGGTGAAGCATAGCCAATAATAAGGGGCTATGAGGTATGTGTATAGGTTGAGTAACTCTTCTGTGATCATTACTCTTAATGTTGAAATAATATGTATGATGTACATGACTAAGTATTGGGGATTGCTATCCCATGATGATGATGTAAGCCTTGAGAGGCAGTGGCACTATGTGATGAGGGATTGAGATTCCATGGTATGTGATGATCCTTGAAATGGATTTGGATGATTGGCGAGAGGCCAAGTGATAACATGTAATGTTGGACCCTTGTGATGGATCAGCATGATGTGTTTACAATAAAAGCATAATGATTGTTGTTTACTTCCTGTTATAGTTTACACGTTATATAACTTGGTTGAATCGTGTAATCCATATAAAAGATATTAATTAATCACAGTGAAATATTACATGTAGTTTCCCTGGCCATAGATCCATCATCGTCAGGAGCTGGTGATGGTGAAACGGGTTCTCTTACAGGTTAACCTGGAGCGCATATTGTTGAATATTTGAGGTTTCTCCTAGCCTAAAATAGTGAGGATTTGAGTGTAGCTATGGTTGCAGACTCGGGATATGTGTAGAGCATGGTGAATAGTCCCATGGCTCAGGATATGTGATATGTGGAGCATGAATGCATTCATGGCTCAGAGCACGGTGAATAGGCCCGTGGCTCAGGTATACTAGCGCCGAGACCTGTACCAAGGCGGGCTAGAGGATGGGTAGCCTATGGAGCTGACCCTGTGGTTGAGGCCACTTTAGCATGAGACTGTGGTCTTTATTGTGTTGTACTCATACACTGACTACGAGGGGGGAGGTCGTGGAGTCTGACTCTTCCATATGACCTTATATTGCATCGGCTTCGGGTTTCACACCCGTCGGTTGGATTTGAACGTTACAGTTCACTTCCTCGGGGCATAAGAATACATAATTCAGCCGTATAGTATTTATTGCTTAAGGCAAAACACGGAACATTGGTTGAGGCCTTACTTGTATAGTTAATCTTGTTATACATACAGTTACTTATACGTTATGCATGTTATGTGATAATATCTTATGAACCTTATCTTGTTAATCTTGTACCATAAAGAGATAAGTGGTGATATGTCTCGAGTAGATCCTGGTAAACAATGATGGTACGAATAGCCTTGCTACATAGGTTGTTATTACTCTATGTTTTACTGTTTATCTTCTACTGTTGCTTTAGCCTTCTGATTTTATAGTTTCGGCGAGGAGTTATGTTTCTCACTGGGACAATGTTCGATTGTCTCACTCCGTTGGTTTTCAGGTGTCCGTGCTAGACGTGGTGGTGGTCGCGGAGTTGCGGCCGAGCAGTAAGAAGAGCAGTAGAAGGCAAGAGATGGATATGCTATTTTTTTGATGTTTTGTAGTAGAGTCTAGTGTCATCCCTATACTCTCAGGTCCTTGGGAGCATTTTGACGTTGTTTTACGATGTATAGCTATTGATGTTTTGTATGTTATGCTGCTGGCCAGATGTGGGCAGTTATGTATATATGACAGGTGATGAACTTATGTGATGGTTAGACAGTTGTTCCTCTAAGTTGTGGACAAGTATCAAGGCTTGTATATGTTCATATAACATGTTTCCTTGCAGAATGAGGACCTGGATGTAATAGTTTCACAGTTTATCTATTTTCCACAATTGGTTTTAATTAACCCGTGTTTTGGTAATCTGTGGTTATGGTAATTTCCACACATTTTCGTGTAACACCTTGCTATCTGTGTGATTGTGGGATGTGTTTCCACAAGTTATGGTATCAGAGCTCTAGGTTCGCTAAGTCTACAGGGATTTAGGACTAGGTTGTCTATTCTTGTGAGTTGTCCAGATTATCTCACGATCGTCTTCTGCCCTCAGCAGAAGAGAAGTCAAGATGTCTGGAAACCATGAAGAACATGCTCCTGAGTACAGCGATGTTGCATCAGTTGATGGAGCTCAGGGTCAGGCACATGAAGATCGGGTGCCTAAGGTCCCCCAACCTAACCCAGCCATACTTGAACATCCTGCCTATCAACAACTTATGGGGCAGATGATGGCTACGATGAATCTCATGGTTGAGCGATTCCCAGTGCCTCCTCTGCGAGCACAGGCTCCCCATGGAGAAGCATCAGGTATTGGGAAGACCTTCGAGTGGCTTCGCCGAGTCAGAGCTTCGGATTATGATGGAACGGCTGACCCAGCGGATGTAGATCTGTGGTTGACAAGTCTTGAGAAGGTTTTCTGGATCCTCGACATCCCCGAAGCAGACAAATTAAATCATGTTGTCTACCTTCTGAAGGGTAGTGCAGGTCACTGGTGGACCATCGAGGAAGAGAAGCGGCCTGGTGAGGTGATCGGTTGGGAGGTTTTCCGGCGCGAGTTCGTCAGCAGATACTTTCAAAAGACGTATCTGGATGAGAAGATCAGTCAGTTCAAGCGCCTGCAATAAGGAACGATGAACATCGCCGAGTATGAAGCCAAGTTCATGGACCTACTGAGGTTTTGTCCTCACATGGAAGCGACAGACGAGGAGCGGATCAGGTGTTTCGAGAAAGGCTTGAGTTCTGAATTGACAACACCTGTCTCTGCATTGGAGAATAGAGAGAGGTTTTCTACGTTTGTGGAATCCGTCCAGAGGATTGAACGATCAGTAAGGGAGAAAAGAGAATCCATGTCTAAGAAGAGGCCTGCTTAGTTCCAGGGACAGAGGTTTGGTGGCTTCAAGAATCCCAGGTTTTCAACACCTTTTGTGATGAGAGGTTCCAGTGCACCGTCGCAGTGATCTACGAGTAAGGGAAGTGGTTATGTTTCTTCGCCATCTAAGGCACATAGTACAACTTCAGTGGCAGTGACAAGACCATCTAGGCCACATTTTGAAGATAGGGCATGCTACCTTTGTGGTCAGACCGGACATCTCAAGTTACATTGCCCGAACAAAGATGTTGAAGTGACGCAATAGTCAAGATAGAATCAACAAGGATCAGATAGACAGCAGCCCAGTGGAAGTAAAGGTCGAGGACGTGGTCAAGCGTCGCAAGCAGGATCGTCTTCTCAAGGGAGCAGAGGACGTGGACAGCAACCAATGGCTCGATTTTATGCTATGAATCAGCCGAAGGCGATAGTCAACCCGCGAGTGGTGATAGGTCAGATGGAGTTATTTCATTCTGATATGTCTTCTTCTTGCTTTATATCTGTTCTGGTTGATCCGGGTGCTACATACTCTTTTATCGCCTATAGTATGCTTGAAAACTGTCGTTTACCTGTTAGTTGTAAGAAGGATAGCTTGTTGTTAGAAACCCCTATTGATGGTTTCTCGATGCTTCGAGAAGAGTGTCCATCTTGTGTCTTGTCTTTTTCAGGACACAGTATTCAAGTAGATCTTATACCACTTGATATGCCCGGGTTGGATGTTATCCTTGGGATGGATACCTTAGAGAAGTATAAGGTTGTTTTGTACTGTGGTTTCAAGCAGGCTGTGTTTGATGATGCGGGAGAGAATTGGATCTTCCAGGGAGATAGGAAGATTCTTACGACGTGTCTGGTGTCAGCTATGGTGGCAGAGAAGTTGCTACGGCTAGGATGTGAGGTGTTCTTAGCTCACGTGGTGGATACCGTTGTGGCTACCAAGGCGAAAGGTCCTAGCCTTGAGGAGGTGTCAGTTGTTCAAGAGTTTGCCGACGTGTCTCCGGATGAGTTCCCTGGTGTTCCTCCACCCCGGGAGATTGATTTCGAGATCAATCTGGTTCCAAGAACGTAGCCAGTTGCATAGACACCATATAGGATGGCTCCGGTAGAGATGGTAGAGCTTAAGAAGCAGTTACAAGAGTTGTTGGAGAAAGGTTTCATCTGATCGATTATGTCACCCTGGGGTGCTCCAATGTTGTTTGTCAAGAAGAAGGACAGATCGATGCGGCTATGTATCGACTACCGACAGCTGAACAAAGTCACGATCAAGAACAAGTACCCGTTACTGAGGATAGATGATATGTTCGATAAGTTGTGTGGTGCTATAGTGTTTTCGAAGATCGATCTGCGGTCTGGTTACCATCAGTTGAGGATTAAGGCGGATGACATACCAAAGTCAGCTTTCAGGACGAGGTATGGTCACTTTGAGTTTGTGGTTATGCCGTTCGGGCTAACCAATGCACCTGCTGCTTTCATGGACCTGATGAACAGAGTGTTCCGTCCGTTCTTAGATAAGTTTGTTGTAGTCTTTATAGATGACATATTGATCTATAGTCAGGACAGGCAAGAGCATGAGCAACATCTTCGACAAGCGTTGACTCTTCTTCGCCAGCATCAGCTGTATGCCAAGTTCAGTAAGTGTGAGTTCTGGTTGGAAGAAGTGACTTTCTTAGGTCATGTGATATCTGCTGAAGGAGTCAAAGTGGACCCAAAGAAGGTGGAATCTGTTATGGATTGGGAACAACCCAAGACGCCGACAAAAGTTCGTAGTTTCTTGGATTTAGTAGGATACTATAGGAGTTTTATCAAGGACTTCAATGCGATTGTGTTGCCAATAACGAAGTTGACTAGAAAAGATGTACCTTTTGTCTGGGATGATCAATGTCAGCAAGCTTTCCAGAGTTTGAAAGAGAAGCTGACCAGTGCTCCAGTGTTAGTCCTGCCAGAGCCTGGAAAGGGCTATGTTATTTTCTGCGATGCTTCAAAAAAAGGCTTCGGTTGTGTGCTGATGTAGGGAGATCATGTGGTTTCTTTTGCTTTGTGACAGCTTAAGAAATATGAGGAGAAGTACCCGACTCATGATTTGGAGTTGGCAGCAATGGTTCATGCGTTAAAGATTTGGAGGCACTATCTGTATGGAGAAGTGTGTCAAATCTTTACAGATCATAAGAATCTGAAGTACATCTTTTCGCAACAAGAGTTGAACATACGACAGCGTCGATGGATGGAGTTAATCAACGATTATGACTGCACTATCGAATATCATCCTGGTAAGGTGAATGTGGTAGCTGATGCACTTAGCCGAAAGTCTTCTTCTCTTTCTACAAAGAAAAAGGCATAGTTGAGTTCCCTGGTATGCCATAGACGGGATATGTTTGTTTCTTTGCGACAGATGAATGTACAAATGGAAGTTTCTTCATTACCTGGACTTTTAGCACAAATACAAGTCAAGCCTACGCTGAGACAGCAGATCAAAGATGCACAGAAAATGGATGATGCAGTACAGTTGATCAGATCAGAGTTCGGCAGTGAAAGGCGTGATGGGTTCCATGAGTCCGAGGATGGGCTAGTTTGCTATCATGATAGGATGGTGGTTCCAGATGCTGATGATCTGAGGAAGTTAGTGCTTGAGGAAGCACACATATCGATGTATGCTATGCATCCAGGTGTCACCAACATGTACCATAATTTGAAGGACTTGTATTGGTGGCCCGATTTGAAGATAGATGTAGCTGAGTTCATGGTTAGATGTGCGGTTTGTCAGCAAGTGAAGGTTGAGAATCAAAAGCTGGTAGGTACGTTGCAACCTTTGCCGATACCGGAGTGGAAATGTGATCATATAACCATGGATTTCGTAGTTGGTTTACCCAGGACAACTAGGAATCATGATTCCATTTGGGTGATACTGGACAGATTGACGAAGTATGCCCATTTCCTACCAGTAAAGACGATGTATACAGCCGAGAAGCTTGCTCATGTATACGTGGATGGGATAATACGTTTACACGGTGTGCCAGTGACGATAGTTTCTGATAGAGGTCCCCAGTTCACGAGTCGTTTCTGGGAACAGTTACACAAAGCGTTGGGAACGCAGTTGAGGTTCAGTACTGCCTTCCACCCGCAGACAGATGGACAGTCTGAGAGGATTATTCAGACTTTGGAGGATCTCCTTCGAGCTTGTGTTTTGCAGTTTCTAGGAAATTGGGATGTACATCTCAGTTTGATAGAGTTTGCCTACAACAACAGTTATCAGCGGAGCATTGATATGGCTCCTTATGAGGCTTTGTATGGAAGGAAGTGCAGATCTCCTTTGTGTTGGTATGAGTCTAGTGAATATCAGCTCTTAGGTCATGAGTTAGTTCAGTAGACAATAGAAAAGATCAAGGTAATACAACAACAGTTGAAAGCGACACAGGACAGGCAGAAGTCTTATGCAGACAATCGCCGACGACATTTGGAGTTCCAGGTAGGAGATAAAGTGTATCTTAAACTCTCGTCGTGGAAAGGTTTGCTAAGGTTTGGTTGGAAGGGTAAGTTAGCACCCAGGTATATGGGGCCTTACCCAGTTATAGCACGTGTTGGAAAGGTAGCTTACGAGTTAGAGTTGCCGCCAGAGTTGCATAGGTTACATCCAGTGTTCCATGTCAGTATGCTGAAGAAAAGTCATCCGGATACAGGAACATTGATACAGCCAGTTGAAGTTGAGCTTGATGAAGATGTGACCTACGAGGAATGTCCTATGGCTATCCTTGACAGAAGGGTCAAGAAGCTGAAGAAGAAGGACCTGGTTCTTGTGAAGGTTCTTTGGCATCTTCGTGGTGTTGAGGAAGCCATGTGGGAGCTGGAGGAAGAGATGAGGAGGAAGTATCCCTCACTTTTCTCTTCGGATTTCAGGGACAAAATCCCTTGAAGGGGGGTTAGCTTGTAAGGACCCTGACCTTCGTTTAGGGTTTAGCCTATTTCCTTTGCTTAACCTTGATGCTTTGGTGCTTGCTGATCACCTTTAGTGGTGATTAGGGTTTGGTTGTGCTTTGTTGAGAGTTGGAGGTGCTACTTGCAAATAACACAAGTCTCGGGTTTATGGGCAAGTTTTCCACCTTGTGAGGTGTCCCTCTCTCTCCTTACTTCCTCTAGTGTAGAGAGGAAGGCTAGGGATCGTTGCTTGGAGATCATTTGGGCTTGATTGAGCTTGTTTGGCCTTGAGGTGCCTTGATTTGGTTGAGTTGAGCCTTGTATCGGCCAAGAGGAGAGTGTGTCGCCCATGGGGTGTGTCACCCATGAGGTTTGTCGCCCATGGTGCTGGTTGTGTGTCGCCCATGACCCTTTGACCAAGTTTGACCTCGTTTGTGTAACCACTAGTGGACACTTGGTGCATGATGCTTGCGTGTAGAAATGACCTTGGGCATGTGTTTAGGGCTTGCTAGTGTGGTGGCTCGTGCACTAGGACAAGTTTCCCTAGGTGGGCGACACCTTGCTTGGCTTTTCTTCGTTTTCTCCTCCAACCCCATCTATATATGTGTTCTTTTCCTCTTGCTAGGGATCCTTTAGTCTCTTGGTTTTCTTCTCCACCTTGGTGCATGATACCCTTCTCCTTGGCAGCTTGGTGGACGACACCCTTGGAGGAGCTAGCTTGGTGGCCGATCTACCTTGGAGTCTTCTTCTTCCTTTGTGCTAGGAGCTTGGAGCTTCCTTAAGGTGGGTTGCATAACTCCTAACCCTAACTATTCTACCTCCTTTCATGTTCTTATACATTGCTAGCTTTGTTTTTCTTGCTTAGTCTTCATGTTGGATGAACTTGTGTTCTAGGGTTCTTGGTGAGCAACACTCTCTTCTCTCCTAGGTCTTGAGGAGTGAGCTTGAGCTTTAGTAGCTTAAGCAACACCCTCCTCTCACCATGGACTAGAAGGGTGAGATTGTTGGTAGTTGTGGACCTTGATTAGGGTTGTCCCTTGTGTTGCCCGATGGATGTTAAGAGATGTGCAAAACCCCTCTCTCGTTTAAGTTGAGAGGTGAGCCATCTTCTTGATTCTTTAGGGTTTGATGCCCTTGTGCTTGAGATTAGTGATGAGCTATATCTTGGTCAGCCCTCTTGACCTAACCCCTTGGACGATAGGCCATGTTTGTGATGGGCGATATCCCTTTCTCTTGTGACGGGCGTCACACTATCTCCTTGCCCTATGACGGTCGTTAGGCCATGGCTTCTGTGGATGGACATTAGGGTTGTAATCTTAGTTTGAGATGAACCCTTGGATGATACCTCTTGTGGGATAACCCCCTTGCCCGATATGCACCTGGGATAGGCGTAGTTGAGCAGCCTGTGACGGGTGTCACCTTGGCTTTGTATTGGTCGATAGCCTATCTTATGACGGGCGTTGCCCGATAGGCTGGGTGCCCGCACCCCTAGTGCACGAAACCGATGCAGCGTTTCTTAGTTGAACGCTTGGCTGTCCTGGGTGGTAACGCAGCGTTGCTGGTTGCTTTTGTGTTGGCCGTTATGTGGTGAGCAATAGGTCAGGGTAGGTTGCCCGATACAGCCTTAAGTGAGGGTTTGTGATGTTTTAGTGAGGGTTCTACCCATATATATGTCGTTTTACTTAATAATAATGGTTATGGTAATACTAGTCCGTTTTATCTAACATGACTATATGCATGAACTTGATCATCATGATTATCTATATTATGCTAAGGAAAATGATAAGTAGGTAGTATGGGTTGCTTAGTAATGTGCCTGATACATATGGTTATAAGTTGAGATAATGGTAAGCATGTAGAATGTCTTGCTTAATGTTCTAACCTAAGCTTATGATCACAAGTTGAGGCATGATGATAATGTATATAATCACTGATGTCACCTCATACTGATAGCCTGGTCTTTCTATTAAGCCTATGATTATTGTATATACTAACCATGTAGGTGAAGCATAGCCAATAATAAGGGGCTATGAGGTATGTGTATAGGTTGAGTAACTCTGTTGTGATTGTTACTCTTAATGTTGAAATAATCTGTATGATGTACATGACTAAGTATTGGGGATTGCTATCCGATGATGATGATGTAAGCCTTGAGAGGAAGTAGCACTATGTGATGATGGATTGAGATCCCATGGTATGTGATGATCCTTGAGATGGATTTGGATGATTGGAGAGAGGCCAAGTGATAACATGTAATGTTGCACCCTTGTGATGGATCAGGATGATTTGCTTACAATAAAAGCATAATGATTGTTGTTTACTTCCTGTTATAGTTTACACGTTATATAACTTGGTTGAATCGTGCAATCCATATAAAAGATATTAATTAATCACAGTGAAATATTTCATGTAGTTGCCCTGGCCATAGATCCATCATCGTCAGGAGCTGGTGATGGTGAAACTGGTTCTCTTACAGGTAAACCCGAAGTGCATATTGTTGAATATGCGAGGTTTCTCCTAGCCTAAAATAGTGAGGATTCGAGTGCAGCTACGGTTGTAGACTCGAGATATGTGTAGAGCATGGTGAACAGTCCCATGGCTCAGGATATGTGATATGTGGAGCATGAATGCGTTCATGGCTCAGAGCATGGTGAACAGGCTCGTGGCTCAGGTATACTAGCGTCGAGCCTTGTACCAAGGCGGGCTAGAGGATGGGTAGCCTATGGAGTTGACCCTATGGTTGAGGCTACTTTAGCATGAGACTGCGATCTTGCTTGTGTTTTACTCATACACTAACTACGAAGGGGGAGGTCGTGGAGTCTGGCTCTTCCATGTGACCTTGTATGGCACCGGCTTCGGGTTTCGCAGCCGTCAGTTGGATTTGAACGGTACAGTTCACTTCCTCGGGGCATAAGAATATGTAATTCAGTCATATAGTATTTATTGCTTAAGGCAAAACACGGAACATTGGTTGAGGCCTTGCTTGTATAGTTGATCTTGTTATACATACAGTTACTTATACGTTCCACATGTTATGTGATAATATCTTATGAACCTTATCTTGTTAATCCTGTACCATAAAGAGATAAGTGGTGATATGTCTCGAGTACAGCCTGGTAAACAATGATGTTACGAATAGCCTTGCTGCATAGGTTGTTATTACTCTATGTTTTACTGTTTATCTTCTGCTGTTGATTTAGCCTTCTGGTTTTATAGTTTCGGCGGGGAGTTATGTTTCTCGCTGGGACAATGTTCGATTGTCTCACTCCGCTAGTTTTCAGGTGTTCGTGCTAGACATGGTGGTGGTCGTGGAGTTGCGTCCGAGCAGCAAGAAGAGCAGTAGAAGGCAAGAGATGCATATGATGTTGTTTTGATGTTTTGTAGTAGAGTCTAGAGTCATCCCTGTACTCTCAGGTCCTTGGGAGCATTTTGACATTGTTTTACGATGTATAGCTGTTGATGTTTTGTATGTTCTGCTGCTGGCAGGATGTGGGCCGTTATGTATATATGACAGGTGATGAACTTATGTGATGGTTAGACAGATGTTCCTCTAAGTTGTGGACAAGTATCAAGGCTTGTATATGTTCATATAACATGTTTCCTTGCAGGATGAGGACCTGGATGTAATAGTTTCACAGTTTATCCATTTTCCGCAATCAGTTTTAATTGACCCGTGTTTTGGTAATCTGTGGTTATGGTAATTTCTGCACATTTTTGCGTAACACCTCGCTATCTGTGTGATAGTGGGATGTGTTGCCACACATAGGCTTAGGAAGATTCTAGATTACTAAATTTAAAAATAAATCTTATTAGGAAGGTAAAATTTTAGAATAAACCCCTACATGCAACATTAACCAATTTGTTTATACTTAGTCCTCAAATAAGAATATTATTAATGCTAGAAAGGAGTTGTCCAAGTGGTCGAACATGGTTTTCCCTAACAAAGGGACCCTAGTTTGATTCCTACAAACCACCTTGAATCTACATCCCTCTTGGGCATCCAGCCTCAGCCACGACTTTGAGGGGGGCATACTAATGTCTCCTCTAACTCAATAAGAATGTTATTAACTAAATAGTTATATATCTTGATTCCCATAAATAATAATATGCTATAATTCAGGAAAAGGACACTAATGCCAACATTATTTAACTGGCACAAGGTAAGGGTGGATTGGATTAGTAACTAAGTTGGGTATGTTACAATAGACCACCCCTTAAAGAGAATTTCATCCTTAAAATCAAACAATATAGAACTTCCTAATCAACTACTCTACATCCATAAAAAAAGTTCAACCTAATTAGTCAAACTAACACTCAAAGGGTAAGGAGATCAAACATCAATCTTTGGAATTGTGCATCCAGGAGGGAACCAGATGTATATAGGTCATGATAACCAACATAGTGTTGAGCCTATAGTAGGTTATGGTATGGAACCATGCTTTACTAGTTTTCCAAACAACCATAGGGTTCATGTAGCCTTCTAGCAATTCATTTGGTACAACTCCCCCACACCCTTAAATTTTGAAGTAGGGACGTCCACTAAGCCTTATATGTAGACACTTATTCTCCTTCACTTAACTCTTAAACATAGGGATTCAGGGTTTTGTTCTACCTAAATATATGGTTTTCCTTCCCCTACTATGTTTAGTTCTTCGTTGTGACTTAGTTCTAAAAAATATGACAAATGCAAAAAAAATGTTATCTAAGAAATTGTGTGATGTGAAAAATAATGTTGCTTAAATTTATACAAGAACTAAGTCACAAAGAATACCATAACAACATAGCCATAATCCATTATTCTATCATCCCCTTCACTTTGTTTCTCTTTATAGTCATATCTTATAACAACACAAGAATTATATGGACACCTAGCCTATATATAAGGAAAATGAGCATGGTTGTTTCTAAAATATAGGTTAACAACTCCAGATCCTCACTGTCACATCAATGTATTCTGTATAATTTGTTAATCCTAACACACAAGATACATGTTTATTCTAGGGAAAGTTTCTTATCCGAAGAGTTTCACTATAAGGGGAACTAAAGAGAAAAATATGACGTGGTCATTTTAGTGACTATACAGACTTTGATTCCATATTGGAAGGAGTTGGACATGAGAGGGGATCCATGTTGGTATATATGCCCATAGAGCCATCCCAAGCGATTCCATGGATTCAGATATTAATTAATCAATTAATGTGATTATTTGGTTAATTAATAATATCCAGAATATTCGAATTAATCCACAATCATTTTAATTAATGTAGTGTTTCTATTTACCGATGGGTTTAGGAAACCCTACTTCCCTTCGTCTCCTATTTAAAGGTGTTTGACGGCCGATATCTATATAAGATATTGAGAGAGGCTTTTCAGTTTATGCTCACATACATAAACCCTAGCCGTCACCATCCTTAGGAGAGAAAGGAGAGCATAGTGACGCTAGCTTGCCACCATACAGAGATGAATCCTTCTCGTAGGCTTAGGAAGCGCAATGTGGAGTTCCAGTCCATCTGCGTGGATGAAGTAGAGATGTAGACGCTGAGACACATGTGTTCATAGGACATCTACCACCATCTGTACGCGCTACGAGCGACGTACATCACCGCAAAAAGGAGCACCGCCAGATCTTCCTACGATACACTTAATGAATGGGAGAGAAGTTTTGTCCGTGCAGACTAGAATCATTGCACACCATCGTACAGTGGGACATCGCCGAACTTGCTCCGCGATAAGGTATATCCTGCAAGCACTCTTTCTGAATATGTTGTTGTCAATGAGATCCTATTTTGGGTTGTGTGGAATTTTCATTGCTTCTGCCGCACATGTTTTCTCCACAAAACCCAACAGTGGTATTAGAGCAGCGTCGATCTACAGTATATTTGGATTCATTTCGATATGATCGAATCGTTGTATACTATTTTCTATGTTGCATACGATGTGAATTAAAATTTCTAATATGAAAATCTAAAGCTAATTCCACATACGCCGCAGACTTCTATTTTTGACATTTTGGATGAGGTTGACTATGGAAAATACTGATTTTCCTAAGTGTACAGAAGTAAAATTTCATAGACCTTTTAGGGGATCCCTGCACAGGGGCGCTTCCCCTGTGTACCCCGCATAGTCTACGTGAGAGTCAAAAATTTATTTAATGGGGAATGTCCCACATTAAAAGTACTGTAATTTTAATATGTATATATGTATATGTAGATATACCTATGATATCATACACGTCACAATAATTTTTTTTTTAATGTGGTGAATGCATGCATGGTTATGGCCTAGTATCCCCTTTTGTGAATGTTTTGAATGCTATGGATGTATAATGGTTGCATATATATCCTTTGTATAAAGTATTCATCTTGCATGCCGAGCCTCATCTCTTATTTCAAATTGTAATTAATTCTTTCCCTTTATATTTGTACTCATATGATGTAATAGAGATATGATTAGTTTTAGTCTTTGTAAACTTGATGTAAGGAGGCCACTTGAAGATCCAACTCCAAGGAGCATCCATGGATAGAACCATGAACATCTAATTCAAAGAAGCAATCTGAAGATTAAACTCCAAGGAGCGTCTATGGAGAAGCAACAAGAAGATCCAATTCCAAGAAGCAACTTGAAGTTCCAACTTCACGGAGCATCCATGAAGTTGGTCATTGTAATGTTGATCCTTACAGGCTTATAGGTTGATTCATAGATGTTGCACGAGATGCATAAGACCATAGGTGGACCGTAATACTTTTTTGCTCCAAAGGATTACAATAGTTTGGCCATAACTGATGTATTTGTGTTTGTGATTGCATGTCTATCATTTGCGGTTGTGAATATAGTAGTATATGATACATACTATAAGTATGTGGTGTTTGGATATGTATATGTATTAATAAAACCCCTCAATTATTAATATTAAATCTTTAGTTTCCTTCCATAAAGAAACACACATGAAAATCTTGATCGACTATGTGTGGGCATGCCTCCACGTGGTACACTGTCTATCTTATAAAAGTGTGATGGTGGGTGTGTGGGTCTGCCTCCATAGGGTGCACACTCATCGTGTTGCCTTATGGGTTGGACTTAGCTAGGGAACCTTGATAGGATCAAGTACCTATAGGCACATAGATGCATCATGGCAAATAGTTGTGCATGATCATCTATCCAAGAGTTTCATATGATGCAATTGACAAAAGTTGCCTACCTTAGTATTTGGTCCTTGATGCCGACGTTGGTTGGACATTGATCCAATTATATTGGATCTTGGCTCACTATAAGGTTGTACGTTGCAATCTTATGAGTTGATAGTGAGTGATATCAATTTCAATAAAATAGTGGGAGCATAATTAATTAAAGGCCTAATTAATCTCGTTTATCAAATCTTTACAAGTCATAATGTTTTGGACTAAATGCAAATTTTTCTTTTCTAGCAATCAAATGGCAAACAACACTCACACTTTCTATTTGTGATCGGTCCTTGAAAAGGACAAACTTACTAGAACCAATTTTCAAAACTGGTTTAGTACACTGAGAATTGTTCTCACACATGAGCGTAAGCTCTATGTCCTTGAAACACCAGAGCCATCGGAACTCACCGCAAATGCACCCAAGGCTGAAAAGGATGCTTACAAGAAGCACCTTGATGATGTCGTGGATGTCAAGTGTCTGATGTTGTGCTCAATGAACTATGAGTTGCAAAAGTAGCATGAGAACATGAATGTCATGGAGATGGTAACACATCTCAAGAACATGTATCAACATCAAGCAAGACAGGAAATATATGATGTCTCCAAGGCTTTGTTCAAGAGCAAGATGAAAGAGGGAGACTCAGTTGGCACCCATATACTCACTTTGATTGGGTAGGTGGAAATCCTATCCAAGATGGGATTTCCCCTAGGTCAAGTGTTGGCCACTGATGTGATTCTACAATCATTTCCTATATCATATAGTCATTTTGTCATGAACTACAACATGAACAATCTTGACAAGCCATTGTCAGAATTGGTGGGCATGTTGAGGACAACTAAAGCACAGATGAAGAAAGACAAGCCCAAGTTTGTGATGATGATCAGCAAAACAAAGGAAAAGTCAAAAGGAAAATGCAAGGCTAAGAAAGGTTATAAAGTTGGCCAGAAACCAAAGTCATCTGTGCTCAAAGCTAAAGGTGGGATCTCCAAAGAAGGCAGTTGTCACCATTTTCACCAGGTTGGACATTGGAAAAGAAAATGTCCTCTCTACTTGGAGGAACTGAGGAAGAAGAAGTAGGGGATAGATATCTCCACTTCTGGTATATATGTTATTTAGATAAACTTAAATACTTCTTCATCATGGGTACTGGATACCGGATGTGGATCTCACATATGTTCTAATATGCATGATCTGATAAGAAGTAAGCCTTTACGAAAGGGCCAAGTTGAGCTGTGGGTCTCTAATGGAGCAAGAGTTGTTGCCACCGTAGTCGGAGTTATTAGTTTATCTTTTCCTATAGGCCTTGTAATAGAATTAGAGAATTTCTATCATGTACCTGCCATTAATAGAAATATTATTTCTGTATCTTGTATGGACAAGAGTGGATTTGAATTTCACATTAAGAATGGAATTATTTCTATTTCTAAAGATGAGATCTTTTATGGCAATGCCCCTATGTCTTATGGTATGTACTTGTTAGAACTTGAGACTAGCATATACCACGTAAATACTAAAAGGTTAAAACTTGACAACTCAAACAAAACATACTTATGGGATTGTCGTCTTGGGCACATAAACGAGAAGCACATATATAGACTCCATAAGGATGGATATCTAGACTCTTTTGATTTTGAATCATTAGAGACATGTGAGGCATGTTTATTAGGGAAGAGGACCAAGACTCCTTTCACTGGACACAGTGAGAGAGCCAGTGATCTGCTAAGGCTCATACATACTGATGTATGTGGACCTTTTAGATCAAATGCTAGAGGAGGCTATCAATACTTCAATACATTCACTGATGACCTCAGTAGGTATGGCTATGTATATCTTATGAAACACAAGTCAGAAACTCTTGAAATGTTCAAGACTTTCATGAATGAAGTAGAGAAGCAACTTGGTAAGAGTATTAAAGCACTCCGTTCAGATCGAGGTGATGAATACTTAAGCCAAGAGTTTGAGGACCTTATGAGAGACCGTGGTATTGTATCACAATGGACTCCACCTGGTACACCACAACATAATGGTGTGTCAGAAAGAAGGAATCGTACATTATTAGACATGGTACGATCAATGATGAGTTCAGCCAAACTTCCAATATCGTTCTGGGGATATGCTCTTGAAATTGTAGCGTTTACACTTAACTGTGTACCTTCAAAATCGATTCAAAAGACACCATATGAGATATGGAATGGGAATCATCCCAATTTGTCTATGTTAATGATTTGGGTATGTGAAGCTTATGTTAGGAAACAATTTTTTGAAAAGCTTGGACCCAAATCAGAAAAATGTTATTTTGTTGGATACCCCAAGGAAACTCGGGGGTACTACTTCTACACACCAACTGACAAGAAAGTGTTTGTTGCTAGGACTGGTGTATTTCTTGAAAGGGAATTTATTTCCAAAGGAATTAGTGGGAGTAATGTAGAGCTCAAAGAAGTTAGAGACCAACAATAAAGCAGAGAACTTGAGGAGGTACATAAGGAACATGAAGACTCACAAATTTTTGTGGAATTTCAAGTTCCAAATGTCACACATGAACCTCGTAGGTCTACTAGGACACGACTTGGGCCTGAGAGATTTGGATTTCTCATGACTCAAGCCAGTGATGAATTGGGCATAGCAGATGAGCCAACTTCCTATCTAGAAGCTACTAAGGGACTAAAATTTGAGAAATGGCTCGAAGCCATGAGATCTGAGATGGAATCCATGTACACCAACAAGGTATGGTTCTTGGTGGATCCACCCGAAGGGGTAAATCCCATAGGGTGCAAGTGTGTCTTCAAGAAGAAGACTGACATGGATGGAAATGTTCAAAGCTATAAAGGTAGATTGGTTGTGAAAGGATTTCGTCAAATTCAAGGTGTTGATTATGACGAGACCTTCTCACCAGTTGCCATGGTTAAATCCATCAGGATCATGCTTGCCCTTGCAGCTTATCATGACCATGAGATTTGGAAGATGGATGTTAAAACAACATTCCTTAATGGGAATTTAATCGAGGATGTATACATGACACAACCTGAGGGTTTTATCGATCCAAAGGAAGCCAATAAAGTCTGTAAGCTACAAAGGTAAATCTATGGATTGAAGCAAGCATCTCGGAGCTGGAATCAACGTTTTTTCGAAGTAGTCAAAAAGTTTGGCTTTAGTCAAAATGAAGATGAACCTTGTATTTCAAAAGGGTTAGTGGGAGCACAATTGTATTTCTCATATTGTATGCAGATGACATACTATTGATGGGAAATGACATCCCTACTCTTCAGATAGTAAAAGGTTGGCTGGGGAAGACCTTCTCTATGAAGGATTTAGGTGAAGCATCCTATATACTATGGATCAAGATCTATAGAGATAGATCTAGAAGGCTTCTAGGCCTAAGACAGAGCACATATATTGACAAGGTGCTAAAGAGGTTTAGCATGGAGGGTTCTAAGAGAGGTAACTTGCCCATGTCCCATGGGGTTACGATCTCTAAAGCCCAATGTCCTAGTTCATGTAATGAACGGGCACGCATGAGTAAGATTCCATATGCATCAGCAATTAGATCTATCATGTATGTGATGTTATGTACTCATCCTGATGTGTCGTATGCTTTGAGCATGACGAGCCAGTATCATTTAGATCCAGGTGAATGTCACTGGACAATCGTAAAGAACATCCTAAAGTACTTTAGAAGAACTAAGGATCAATTCTTGGTATACGGTGGTGAGGAAGAGTTCGTGGTAAAGGGTTACACTGATACTAGCTTCCAAACTGACAAAGATGACTACAGATTGCAATTTAGATTTGTGTTTTGCCTGAACAATGGAGTTGTGAGCTAGAAGAGTTCCAAGCAAGAGACGGTTGCATATTCTACAATAGAAGTCGAATATATTTCCGCATCTAATGCTGCAAAGGAAGCTATGTGGTTCAAGAAGTTCATTTCTGAACTTGGAGTGGTTTCAAGCGTTGGTGATGCAATTGAGTTATTTTGCGACAACAATAGAGCAATTGCACAGGCTAAAGAACCAAGATTACACCAACATTCCAAACATATTCTACGGTGGTTCCATCTCGTACAATGAGGGGATGTGAAGATTTGCTGAGTACCTACAGAAAGCAATGTGGTTGACCCGCTCACAAAAGCACTTTCACAGTAGAAACATGACGAACATGTTTGATCACTTGGATTGAGATTCCTGGGTGATTGGGTATAAGTGCAAGTGGGAATCTGTTGGTATGTATGCCCATAGAGACTATCATTTGATGATTGTAATAGGATACTATGTAAACAATTTGTAATACTACATTGATCATATCAATAAAGGCAAGTTTCCAATCTATATGTTTGTGTTTTATATTGTGAGATGGCCATAAAACTTATATATGTCTATAGAATAATATACTCAATGACATATGTATTTGGGTTGATGACCTGAACATTGAGATCATATGTATGCTAAGAGTATGTATTCTTGTTTTGTCCATGTAACGCCTGGGCCCACTGCCCTAGGCTCTAGTAGAGTTTCAGGAATGACGACTGACCCCACAGACCACCACTAGCCTTAACTGTATGCTTTTTCCTCACTCACGCACAAGTCGGGGTCAACTTCCAAACTGGTCACCCATCCTAGTACTACTCCAAGTTGAGCACGCTTAACTATGGAGTTCTTTAGTGATGGGCTCCCAAAAAAGGAGGTGTACCTTGGTGATATGGGTAGTCCAATCATTCCTTTTAAGATCATGTTATTCGAGGCCTCAAATCTTGGGATGTTATAATCTCCCCCACTTAGACTCTTGACGTCCTCATCAAGGCTCAACTATAAGGCCCATAATCTCTTCCCCATTTCAGTGTAGACCCACAATGGCCCATGGACACCCAGCTCCCGGTCACGGAATACCAGCGCAAGGGTGGCTACGTCAACCATGGACAACCCTTTCCTACATGTCTGGACCGCACAGCTCAAGACTGGCATGCCATGCCCATGTGGGCCCCACCTACTGGAGGGGGAATTGGCTCTGATACCATTTGTAACACCTGGGCCCACCGCCCTAGGATCTAGTAGAGTTTTAGGAATGACGACTGGCCCCACAGACCACCACTAGCCTTAACTGCACGCTTTTTCCTCACTCACGTGCAAGTCGAGGTCAAATTCCTGACTTGTCACCCATCCTAGTACTACTCCAAGATGAGCATGCTTAACTATGGAGTTCTGTAGTGATGGGCTCCCAGAAAAGGAGGTGCACCTTGGTGATATGGGTAGTCCAATCATTCCTTTTAAGATCATGTTATCTGAGGCCTCAAATCCTAGGATGTTACAGTCCCTAATCGGTTGTTATTGTGGAAATATCCATAGATATCAATAAAACATAAGATTAGAATGTATGTTGGTCGATGGAAGAATCTCATTATCCATGATATGGAGATATCAAACCAAATACATAGATACTTGTTAGAGAGCAGTGTATCAGATAGAACCACCTTGAGAGTGACACATGGATACCATGATTGGTAGTTAGAGTCACATCTCATAATGATGGTGGTGATTTTGGTTCTTAAACCTGAAGTCACTATCATTCAGTGTAGTTTGACATCATTCACCGTGGTCCTGAATAAGGATTGCCATAAAGATGGTGCTTGGGTGCATTGTGACACATGGGGATGACTGTGAGTGATGTAGATGGAATTTGTCCTTCCTACGTGAGTTTTCTATTCCGGCCACTTGATAAATGAGACTGAGAAATGCATGGCCATGCTGATGTGAGTCAATATGTGATATTGAGCTTACATATATCTCAGATAGTCTGCTCTAGTTCAAGTAACATGGATTGAATGTTGAAGAGGATAACAATTCCATGACTCAAGTTCAATCTGGATATCAGCAACAAAGGAACTATACAATCACTATAACACCAGTCATGAATGATAGGTTAAGTTGTTCTCTAACTTCTCCAAATACTTGGGTGGCAATGAAGTCTTGCTAGATACCAATCATTGCTTGTGAAATCAAAATATGATTATGGATATCATTGCCAATGTAATTTGGAGCCTACCGGGTCACACGCATAGGATGTTTTGGAATAGGAGTATAATTGTGGATTTGATTGGTGTAACATACTCGAATCCAGATATATGTATCAAATTTCTCTTATTCTAAGGTCATATTCCATTATGTTAACATCTCGTATATTTCCGACAATACAAAACACATTAAAAAGAATTGGTGTTATGGATATATAAATACCCTTAGTATTTGGTATGCAATGTAAAATAATCATAATACACTCAATAACAAGACCTAAGGAACACATATACCAAATACCATGCTTGACTCTAATTTGACATCCTAAAATATTCTTAGGGGTATAAGATGAAATGAATCAAATTAAAATGTAATAAGTGTTAAAATGAGTAAATACATTAAATGTATGTATGGTATACAAGTAATGAAATCTTCTAATTAAACATCTTCAAAATGTGAAATTGATGGCACCATTGGATTTCTCACATGTTAATTGGTCTACTTATCAATTTTGGTATCAATCAGACTTCAATTGCCCAAACACTTCCTAGTTTGAATTCATAACTTAGTATAAACCCTTGTATTCATATTAATTACATTAACATATGACCATCTTTCTTGTCTATGAGACCTGCTCCCCCTTGATGCACTCAATGCACCCAGGCCCTACAGATTGTGCAACTTCCGCGGTCAGGGTTCTTCTTCTCTACCTCCACTTCTTCTTATCCCATGATTCCTTCCTTCCTCTCCCTCTCCCACTTCTTATTTCCTTCGCCCTCTCCTATACAGATAAAGCCCCTCTATATGACTTTATCCCTACATCCCGACGACACCAACCGTAGCAGCAAGGCTATGCTGCCGCCAAGTTCAATGGTAGTGAAGCCTCCAGCTTATCAATGTCTGCCTTCTCCTCTCCTTCTTCACATACCTTTCATGTCCTGATCACTGCCACTTCCTATCATGTCTCTGGTGGCCGCTCAAGTGCCAGCATCACCACCTGCGGAGGAAGCCACAATGAACATCGTTCACCTCCCTGAATGTGGCACTATAGACACCATGGTCTACCACCTGGAGTGTATTCGTCACTATGGTCCTCATCTAGGATCCCCCTCACTGACCTTGACCATCTGTAAGACGATCAGATCTTCCTCTTCTTCCTTTTGTGACTCACATTCCTCTCATTGACGACCTGAAGGCTGAAGCCCATGTTGTCATCTTCTTCTCTATCTTCCTTCTCCTCCTTCCTCTGTCACCTGTGGATCCAGATCCAGGACCCAGATCTATACGAGGCCTCTTTCTTCCCCGCTTTCAACTTACACCTAAATCATGAATATGATCACCCGTCTAATATGTCTGCAATGCCCGACAACTACATTAAATGGTGCCAATTTCCGTCCTCCCCCCACCTCCTAGCAACCATGTTGTTCATTATCTGTTCCATGAAAGCTTTCAAGACTTCAATGGCTATCTCCCTCAAGTCGTGGTTTCAATCTACATATCAACCCAACAACTATGTCAACCTCGATTCTAATGGATCCAAACATCCCTCCTCCACCACACACCTGCTAAGGCTCTACCACAAATCCGAAGTCACCACCTGCAAACCAACCTCGGCAGCTACTTATTGTCCAGGTCTACATAGTTAGCACACACCTCCCTTCTTCCCTTTACCCTGCACCCGACAGCCATGACAGCCAGGTGCCCACACATTTGCGACCTAAATGAATGTGGTATCACCAGCACCTCCTCGACTGCTGGGTATGATCAATAGGTATGATCGCACTCTTCAACCATCGATGATTCCCCGGTCAGCATCCCCACATGAATCAACCAGTCATAAACCACTTCTTTCCCTCACCGACAGCTCCGTCGTTTATCATCCTAACCCATGCGCCTGTGACTCTCCATGTCTGTGTCAACAACAAATCCATCAGCGAGATCACCTTCTAAGCCAAACTCTTCTCCTTCTATCAACCACCAAGCTAGCACTGCCTACTGCCTACTAAGCTCTAGATTATTTGCAACCACCCATTTTATGTAGAACGTTCTCGAGCTACCTCTTCATCAACATCATCCTTGACAAAACCATGGAATCCATGGTGGGACTCAACAACACCCCAGACTCTGTAATCCAACCTATAGGGTTGTAAAAGATCTATTCAAGTCATGACGAGTAGTAGGTAAACTTCCATAGCCAGCATTTCAGACTTATATCTAGTTGTTGGACTAATAAGACATATAAATCATATTAGATAAAATAAAGAAGATCTATCTTGAAATCCATTGCGGTCAATCAACTCCATTTCAATTTGTATATATATATATCTATACATATGCATATTATTACACACATGTATATGTAACCTAAATATATACTTTAGCTTATGTGAGTAAGAATGAATCTAATAACTAAAATAGGTACCCAATGAATCATTTATTCACTTTATAAGATTAAGACTCTAATATGTCAATAGGTGATTGGGTCTAGGATAAGAAAAATATATATAATCATACTAGGAATGTTTACACATGTTGAATTTAGTTTGACTAACATACCTAATGTTTTCATAGGGTTAAATTTTAATTTCGTGGATCAAGTATATCAATTGAGTTAGCCATTAGTCTTGAAGACCAGGTATGTACATCCTCTATTTTATTTTGGGCAATATTTGACTGAACCCACATTTCTTTAATGAGGCATATCTTAAACTATCAATTTTATTTGAAATCCAATTGTTGGACATTCATACTTTCTACTTTTGATTTATATAAATTCATGTGATTGCTGGAATATTCATTTATAATGGGTCTTTGGACCCCTCCTTCTATGATTGCCATTTTATGTGAAATTGACTAAAATGTTAGTCTTGCCACTCTATTTATGCATGCTACGTGTTTAACTAGAATATCTAGAATAGTGGTACTTATGTACAACCATACTTATATAGGGCATGCATATTCCGCCCGGGGTGTGCGTTTCCACCCTTATCTCTTTTAGGCCATGATCCTATGTTGTTATGGCCCTGTTTTAGGTATATTTAGTCTACATTGTTATGCATGCAAATATTTGTTGTTTTAATATGAATCTGTGGATGATTGTTATGGCAAGGCACTCTTTATTATCATGCTTGTAATCTGAATTTAATATGCTTCATTTCTTTGTTACATTTCTCTTGAACTTACCTAATTGCAAATAGCCTCCTTCTTGTGGGAACATTTCTTTTTGCACTTTTGCCCCAATATAATGCCCAAATTTTATTATGTGTACATACTCAGCCTTTGCTAACCTCTATGTTGTTTCCTATGTTCTAGGTGATGTTCCCTTCCACCCAGGTTTAGTTACATTGGTAGATAAGAGCTCAAAAAGATCACCAACTTGACATGGACTTAAGGATAGCTTGGAATGGTTGGGTTACCCTGAGCTATTGGCTTTAGTTGTACTTAGTTCAAGTTTTTGTAAAATCACCTATTATGGTGAGGAACAATTGTATGAATGAATCATGAAGTAACTTTGTAATAGTTTTATTTCCGCCACTTTATTATTACATGGCTCTTGTATTATATCATTTGAGTGGATCCCCTTTCGGGTCTCACTCTTTACAAAATGGTATCAGAGCCTAAGCAGTCGGTAACTTGACTATTTCAAGTTATCCTAGGATGACCCTTAATTAGGTAGGTGACCCTTGGAGGTTATTGGCAAACTGATTACCTAGTAGTAGAATACCAATTAGAGTTTTCAAACCCTAATTATTTTTGGCACTTACATTCCTCAACCCACCTATGTGGACTGGATTTAGCCTCTAGTAACCCTTAACACCCATGCCTTCTTTACCAGGGTGGGATAAAGCCACACATAAATGACTCTTGTAGTGTTGGTTCACATGTCATAATTTTCTAGGATGTTATCCTAAGAGCTTGCAATGACGATTGATTTGAATAGTCATAGTTAGGCTTTATTCAGGTTCTCACCTTGAACCCATTTCCCTTTGTTGTTTCTCTAGCATGCCTCGTATATACACACTTTGGGGTACTGAGAACATGTAAATTATATACGTAAAATCTTGATGTGTATTATAAGATTTAAGATGATTCCCTTGGTACTAAGTGATAATGTGAGCTAGCTTAGTTATTAAAATTCATATCTTGCCTTCTAAATGATGCATCTCAACATAGGTATGTCCCAAGGCCACCTATCTAAGGATCAAATACCATCTTCATTTAGCTTTTTATGGCTCATGCATGAGGATTGGTGGGCAGAAGCTATTGAGTCTGGTAGAATGTTCTTAGGAGTTTGTCTCTCTCACTTCCATGGTGAAATTAGATCACCCAGTGAATGATGTGGTGAGTAATTTAAATATATAGTTCATCTTGTCTTGTAACGGAACTGCGGTAATAAATCGTCAAGTGTCGAAGGAACACATATACCTTACTATAATGGTTAGATGATCTTATGACTCCCTTAGGTCTTATGATGGGGCTGTGTCATTTATGCTTGAGAGTGACATGGGGAATGGTTGGTGACATACCTCATTAAGGTTTAATAATATTTGACCTCACATACTAGGAAACCCTTCTTCCTCCTATACTATGAGACCAGAGATGCATTTGTTTCTTTCATACCCCTTATATTGTTGAGATATTAGAAGATATTGGTAGACTGCAATGATGATAGAATAATACTACAGTTATCATGTGGTGTATAAGTGGTGGACTTGGTTCTTGAATTGATCATTTTTGGCACCAATTTTGGATTTTTCATCCACAGATTTTCATTGTCAAACTTATTTTCATTATTATCTTATATGTACAAAAGAAAAGTTTTCATATTTTATCGATGGTTTGGGAGCCAAGTCACCACCACAAGGAAGTTTGAATTGTAGAGGAACCCTTGAAATGAAGAAGTACTTGACTGGAATGATGGACTTGAAACCCTAGGACAAGTGTGGTGTAGAGAGTACGGAGAACCTTTGGATACACGAGACCTAGGTTCACACTTTTTCCCCCTCTAGATGATGATGATAATAATGATGATGATGGTGATGATGAGTAGATGATGATGTTGTTTTTGTTGAGGATGATGAGATGTTGATGATAATGACAATGATAATGATGATAAGGAAAATGATGTGGACCATGATCAAAGAATGAAAAAACTATGATAATATTTCTAGTAGCCCTAAGTGATACAAACTGGTTAACATAATCCAAGGTCTTGTTGTAACTTTTCTAGCCCAACATCTAACATAATTAGATTAATGGATGCATGATATATGGAGACATATGGCTTCACCTTAAGAGTATACCATAAGTGTGACATGAATAGTATGATATGACCCCCCTACATTAAGTATACTAGATTTTAATAACTTAGTTAAGTTCATAACTTTGTTTACCATACCAAAAGTGGATGAATTTTGAGGATGAAATCCCTTTTAAGGGGTGGATTGTTGTAACATACTCAAATCTAGATATATGTATCAAATTTCTTATTCTAAGGTCCTATTCCATTATGTTAGCATATCATATATTTCTGACAATAAAAAACACATTAAGAATAATTGGTGTTATGGATATATAAATACCCTTAGTATTTGGTAAGCAAGGTAAAATAATAATAATACACTCAATAATAAGACTTAAGGAACACATATACCAAATACCATGCTTGACTCTAATTTGACATCCTAAAATATTCTTAGGGGTATAAGATGAAATGAATCAAATTAAAGTGTAATAAGTGTTAAAATGAGTAAATACATTAAATGTATGTATGGTATACAAGTAATGAAATCTTTTAATTAAACATCTTCAAAATATGAAATTGATGGCACCATTAGATTTGTCACATGTTAATTGGTCTACTTATCAATTTTGGTATCAATCGGACTTCAATTCCCCAAACACTTACTAGTTTGAATTCCTATCTTAGTATACACCCTTGTATTCATATTAGTTACATTAATATGCCACCGTATTTCTTGTCTATGAGACCCGCTCCCCCTTGATGCGGTCAATGAACCTAGGCCATGCGGATCGCATGACTTCCGCAGTCAGGGTTCTTCTTCTCCGCCTCCACTTCTTCTTGTCCCACGATTCCTTCCTTCCTCTCCCTCTTGCACTTCTTTTTTCCTTCACGCTCTCCTCTACAGATAAAGATTCTCTATATTACTATATCCCTACATCTCAATGACACCAACCCTAGCAGCAGGGTTGTACTGCCACCAAGTTCAATGGCAGTGAAGCCTCCAACTTATCAACGTCTACCTTCTCCTCTCCCTCTTCACCTACAGAAGAAGCCACAACAGACAGTGTTCACCTCCCTGAACGCGTCACTATAGACACCATGGTATACCACATGGAGCGTAGCCGTCGCTATGGACCTCATCCAGGATCCCCCTCGCTGACCTTGACCATCTGTAAGACAATCAGATCATCCTCTTCTTCCTTTTGTGACTCACGTTCCTCTCATTGATGACCTAAAGGCTGAATCCCATGTTGTCATCTTCTTCTTTGTCTTCCTTCTCCTCCTTCCTCCATCACCTGTGGATTCAGATCCAGGACCCAGATCTATACGAGGCCTCTTTCTTCCTCACTTTCACCCTACACCTAAGTCATGAATCTTATCACCCGTCCAGTATGTCTGCAATGCCCGACAGTGACATTGACTGGTGCCAATTTCTGTCCTCCCCCGCCTCCTCACAACCATGTTGTTCATTCTCAATTCCAAGAAAGCCTTCAAGACTTCAGTGGCTATCTCTGTCAAGCCGTTGTTGCAATCTATAGATCTACCCAACAGTTGTGTCAACCTCGATTCTAATGGCTCCAAACATCCCTCCTCCACCACACACCTTCTAAGGCTCTACCATAGATCCAAAGTCACCACCTGTAAACCAACCTCAGCAACTACTTATTGTACATGTCTACATAGTTAGTACATACCTCCCTTCTTCCCTTTACCCTGCACTCGACGGCCATGAAAGACAGGTGCCCACACATTTGTGACCTAAATGAATGTGGTATCACCAACACCTCCTCAGGTCCTGCTCGACTGTTGGATATGATCAACATGTCTGATCGCACTCTACAACCACTGATGATTCCCCGGTCAGTGTCCCCACATGAATCTACCAGCCACAAACCACTGCTTTCCCTCACCGACAGCTCCGTCATTTATCATCCTAACCCCTACGCCTATGACACTCACTACCTATGTCAACAACAAGATCCACCAACAAGATCACCTGCTAAGCCCAACTCTTCTCCTTCTATCAACTGCCAAGCTAGCACTTCCTACCACCTGTTAAGCTCCAAATTGTTTGCAACCACCCACTTTATACAGGACGTTCTCGAGCTGCCTCTTCATCAGCATCATCCTTGACAAAACCATGGAATCCATGGTGGGATTCAACCGCTCCCCAGACTCTGGAATCCAACCTACAGGGTTGTGAAAGATCTGTTCAAGTCACGATGAGGAGTAGGTAAACTTCCATAGGTGGCATTTCAGACTTATATCCAGTTGTTGTACTAATAAGACATATAAATCATATTAGATAGAATAAAGAAGATCTATCTTGAAATCTGTTACGGTCAATCAACTCCATTTCAATTTGTATATATATATATCTATACATATTCATATTATTACACACATGTATATGTAACCTAAATATATACTTTGGCTTATGTGAGTAAGAATGAATATTATAACTAAAATAGGTACCAAATGATTCATTTATTCACTTTATAAGATTAAGACTCTAATATGTCAATAGGTGATTGGGTCTAATATAAGAAAAATATATATAATCATACTAGGAATGTTTACACATGTTGACTTTAGTTTGACCAACATTCCGAATGTGTTCATAGGGTTAAAATTTGATTTTGTGGATCAAGTATATCAATTGAGTTAGCCATTAGTCTTGAAGACCAGTTATGTACATCCTCTATTTTATTTTGGGCATTATTTGACCGAACCAACATTTCTTTAATGAGGCATCTCTTGAACTATCAATTTTATTTAAAATCCAGTTGTTGGAGATTCATACTTTCTGCTTTTGATTCATATAAATTCATGTGATTGCTGGAATATTCATTTATAATGGGTCTTTGGACCCCTCCTTCTATGATTGCCATTTTATGTGAAATTGACTAAAATGTTAGTCTTTCCACTCTATTTATGCATGCTACATGTTTGACTAGAATATCTAGAATAGTGGTACTTATGTACAACCATACTTATATAGGGTGTGTGTATTCCGCCCAGGGTGTGCGTTTCCACCCTTATTTCTTTTAGTCCATGATCCTACGGTGTTATGACCCCATTTTAGGTATATTTAGTCTACATTGTTATGCATGCAAATATTTGTTGTTTTAATATGAATATGTGGATGATTGTTATGGAAAGGCACTCTTTATTATCATGCTTGTAATCTAAATTTAATATGCCTCATTTCTTTGTTACATTTCTCTTAAACTTACCTAATTGCAAATAGCCCCCTTCTTGTGGGAACATCTCTTTTTGCACTTTTACCCCAATATAATGCCAAAAGTTTATTATGTGTAGATACTCAACCTATGATGACCTCTATGTTATTTCCTATGTTCTGGGTGATGTTCCCTTCCACCCAGGTTTAGGTACATCGGTAGACAAGAGCTGAAAAACATCACCAACTTGACATGGACTTAAGGATAGCTTGGAATAGCTGGGTTACCCTCTGCTACTGGCTTTACTTGTACTTAGTTCAAGTTTTTGTAAAATCACCTATTATGGTGAGGAACAATTGTATGAATGAATCATGAAGTAACTTTGTAATAGTTTTGTTTCCGCTGCTTTATTATTACATGGCTCTTGTATTATATCATTTGAGTGGATCCCCTTTTGGGTCTCATTCTTTACAATTGGAATTGCTCTAAATCACATTGATTACTAAAATGTTTATATAATCGATTAGAATAATATTCGAGTGACTGGCTCTAAGTGTAAATGGGAGTCTGTTGGTATATATGCCCATATATCCAACCCAAGCGATTACATGGAGTCGGATATTAATTAATCAAATAATGCGATTATTTGGTTAATTAATGAATTCTAGAATATTCTAATTAATCCACGAGCGTTTTAATTAACGTGGTGTTTCTATTTACTGATGGGTTTAAGAAACCCTACTTCCTTTCATCTCCTATTTAAAGGAGTTGGATGGCCGATATCTATATATGATATTGAGAGAGGATTTTCAGTTTACGCTCACGTACGTAAACCCTAGCCATCACCGTCCTCAGGAGAGAAAGGAGAGCACCGCGATGCTAGCACGCCGCCGTTCAGAGATGACTCCTTTCCACCGGCTTAGGAAGCATGACTTGGAGTTCCAGTCCATCTGCATGGACAAAGTAGAGACGAATATGCTGAGACGCCTGCATTCAGAGGACATCTACGACCATCTGTACGCGCTACGAGCGGCGTACATCACCGCAAGAAAGGAGCACTGCCAGATCTTCCTGCAACGCACTTAACAAATGGGAGAGAATTTATGTTTGTGTAGGTCAGCATCATTGCACACCATCGTGTAGAGGGACATCACCGGACTTGCTCCGCGATAAGGTATATCCCACAAACACTCTTTCCAAATACGCTGTTGTTGACAAGATCCTATTTTAGGTTGTGTGGAATTTTTGTTGCTTCCGCCGCACGTGTTTTCTCCACAAAACCCAACAATCCACTCCATACCTTGTATGAGAAAATACATACAAAACCCCATCCAGACAACCACAACACAAAATGAATTCACTCTCTGACTTCTTAGTCAACTATCAAAGTTGCTAATATGGTGGAAAAGATCTTATAAGAGGGTTTCCAAATGAGAGAAGGACATACATTAGATTCTTAATTTATTAAAAAACATATCTAGTATTTCATATGGTTTCCATTTGCAATCAATGAGAAGTTCATCTGGTACTACTAAAACCCTTCTTTCATATGTATGCTCCTTGACATCTACTCTATACATGGTGTATACACTCTTGTTGCCATCATTTGTTTCTAGGATAAGTTTGCATTATATGTGCCATCATCTTGTGTATTTATTTTTCAAAATGTCATGTATACTTGAGTGGACTTTTGCACAAATGGGGTTTAATAAAATTAATTGTTCGTTGATTTTTACTTAATTAAGCTCTTTTTTGCTAAAGTAGTGGCACTTGAATGGTTACAAGAGTTGATTATAAGAGAAAGGTATCTAGTTTGATTCCCCATGGTGATAGGATGAATTTATTCCCCCATTAAAAAAAACCCCATGTTTGTTTGATTCCATTTTAGTTTCAACCATCCAAAGAAATGAATAAAATACTAAAAATTTATGTGATTAGGCTAAACAGAATGCATGATTATGCCATTGTGTGTATCACTTGGATTGATTGTTTTCATATCAGTAACAAGATGCAATCTAACCGATCTTCATGACCCATAATATAGAATTAGGGTAGACTTTTATCAATCTATTTCTCCCCTGGGGTTTCAATTATCTCTAGTCATCTTATAACATGCCAAGAATAATTTAGTTTCGTATTCAATAACATAAGTAAGTAGAGTTAGATGCATATGAAGAATTTGAGAAAACATTTTAGGGGTTATTCTTCTGGGTGTCCTATCATATGTGACAGGTACAAAGAGTTTCAGATGACCCATGAAGTATCATCATAATTTAAGACTCAGATGTCACATCTTTTTGATATTGTAAGTGGATCCATGTCTGGCATACAATTAGGAATATACTTGATGACCAATTGAATTAATTAACCATTTCATCATTTATATTGGAAGGGAAAAAGATAACCACCTACATGTGGTGGTTGAAGCTAACAAATAATGTTGTACATGAAGATTTATCTAAATAGGATTAAGGCACAATCATTAATCCAAACAAGAACCACAATTTTGTACATTAGGTTTTTTTATTCAAATGACCTATTCAGAAGGATTTATATATTATTTTCTGTAGTATACATCAATAGAAAGTTCCAACATTTTGCGACATGAATGAAAGTTTTATATGTAACCAAACCAATTGCAAAATCATGATGAATCCTGATGCGTGCACTATCCAAAGCACTAGTACATGTGTATCATAAATCTCTAGTGAGGAAAAGTATATTTCAAAAGGAAACATTGTTACAACCCATATTGCACTTTACTTGTAATCATAGAGTTAAAAGATAACAATGGTTATAATTAAGATTGTTATTATCTTAATTATTGTGTGAATTATTTTATCCTTGATAATACTATGAGTAAGTTGCAACACAGAATTGTAGCCAATTTAATTATGAATCCATAGAAAAAAGAATGAATCAAATTAGAGTTGAAATAGAGAAGTTACCACATTTTTAGTTTTCTTGATGAGTTTCCATCAGTTGAAAACTGGTGGTTATAATCAAAGATTTTATATGTCCTAAGATAAAAGGTTCCTTTTTTCTTGGAAAATGACAGTTGGCCCAAAGAGAGTTGGCAACCAAAGTCATGAAACTGAAGGTTTTGGACAACTGACAGATTATTTTGGGTAATACATAACTAAAAGTTTGTTAGAAAGCATCTTCTGATGGCTCTGCTGATAGGGCATCTTCTGCCGATTCTACAAGAAGACCACCTTTCGAAAGCTTTAGAAGTGTTAACCTTCTGAAGGTTTGTCTGAGTGACAACCGAAGGTTTTCCTGGATGGTGTCTTTTGAAGGTTTTTTGGGTGAGCTCCTATTGAAGTTTGAGCAACTGAAGGTTGTACAAACCTTAAATAGAGCTTACAGATGGGTTGTACAAACCATAAATAGAGCTTACAGATGGACCGTATGCCTAAGGCAACTGAAGGAATACCAGTGAAAGGTTCTATATTCTGATGGTTTCCCTATGTATAGATAAGCTCTTCCAATCATGAGATCCTTAGTTCTCGATATATAGTCAGTAGAAAGTGATGGAATCATGTATAATAACTTTGAATTTAGACCATTATCCACTTGAGAATTCTAAACTGATAGTGAGCAACAATTGCAGAAGTGAACCAAAGGATGACAATAAGGAATACAATATGATCGATAAAAATTGAAGGTTTTCCTATAGTTGTGTTTTGGTAAGAGGTTTATATCTGTAGGTCTTCTCTTCTTTTTGCATCTTCATGCTCAAAGATCTCTATTCCATCAACTGAAGGTTTCAGTTAGCCTTTCTTCTATATCTTCTACCTCGAGTGGTTTTTTTTAAGGTTGGTAAACCTACTAGAACACCGTCTGGATGACTTATGGAGGTCTCGAGCTTGTCTTAGACATGAAAAAAAAAAGATTTTGGGCTTGGATGAGATTGAAGGGAAAATTAGTAGGGAACAACATGTTGAAGTGAGTGGAAAATCACCATCTAACCTTAATTTATAGTGTATGAAATTGAAATAATGGTGTTTATGTGATGATTCTTATTCAGTACTTGTTAATGTGAAATTATTATGTTAGTTTTTGGTTAAAAAATAATGATGATCAATATAAGATATATTTGATTTTGATCATCATTGTGTGAGTTGTTTACAACAAAGTAAATGGTATGATGGTTTAGAGGCACCATAAACCTCGTGTTTGTCCTAACCCTAACTTTTGAGAAGAATTCTGATAGTTTCCTTTAAACCAAAAGAATATTGTGATTATATCTAAATGCCTAATTAGAAAAGTAGGGTTATATTAGCACCTATAAGGACATTACTTGGATTGAGTAAATTTAATTAAACGACATATGCCCTAAACGTTTTAGAATCCTTCACATGTGTCATGTGTTTTGGGGAGAAAATGTGCTTCTGACTGGAGGATAAGTCCAGATCGAGATAGACGGATCACACTGTATCAAGGTGTGGGGGGTCTAGGTTAGTGAGGAAAGACTCATTATAGTGTGGTACAAAAAAACAATCGGAGATGCTTGTGGTCCCTATGTTGTTGGTCAATATTTATCTTTGGTAGAACCATTGATGTAGAATAAGCTAGAGTGCTTCGAGTCTCCAGTTGAGTCCCCAAGTTTAAAGGAGAAGTCTAGACATTCAGACGCTCCCATTAGTTGCCAAGAGCCTAATGTGGCGAGGCCCAATGCAGGTAGGGTTGCTAGAGATTATAAAACTAAGTATCATGAGCATGCTTCTAAGTCCTATAAAGTGAGATCGTAGCTTATTGCTATGCTTCCACATGTTGTGGTACACCTCATGTGGGTTCGGGAATTGATTAAATAGACTAAAAGATCAAAATGGATATTTAGCATTTTATACCAATCAAGTATTATCAATATTCATATATTTTTTAAATGACAAGTTAGTATCAATTATTTGCATAATCTACTTATATCCTAAATAGTAAATGCTTTTTAACATATTTATCATGGTTACTTGTCCATTAGTGGGAAAGTGTAAGACCTTATTTTCTATTTAAGCTCTAATTCATGTTTAAGTGCCTAACAATGAGTTTTTCTGCTAACATATATCCGATTAATGATTGACATGCGAGTAGCATAATTCACTTATTTAATATATATTAAGGTTAATTAATTGGAATTTGATGAAGTGAAACATGAGTGTTTCTTAAGTACGGTTTGGGGGGGGGGGGTACATGATAATCTAATAGAATAATCACCTTTTGTTGGTGCTACATTTGGTGCGAATGAAAACCTCTAAAATAGGGGTTAGATCACTACCCTGTACAGCAAGCAGATGTCTTCATGTCAATAACATAAAAAACAAGTACATGCTTCAAAGCCTCATCAAGAATGGATTTTCTCCACAAATTTAAAAATCTTGATCTCATTCACAAGTAAGTCGTTCGAAACAACTGCAAACTATCATCTGGATAACATATTGGATGACTTATCATATTATCATTTGAAAATACATTTTTTATCCCGGTGCAGTAACAAGCCAAAATAAGGATTTTCCACAACATACACTAACTAATTAACCTGAACGCACATAAAATATGTGAGTTAAGCTACTAGCATGATAACTGCTAACCGGATATGACTTAGGAAAAACCACACGTGGTTAAGGCGATGAAACATGAATCAAACATTAGCCGGAAATAAGGACACATATGAAGTAATTCGAGAGATATACAAAGAAGACATCCCGAGGAAAACATAAAGAATACTCTCTTGCCTACTTTTTGCCTAGTTGGTAGATAAATATATCTCCCCTCCTAAAGTGCCCCAGGACTAATTCCACAGCTTGATAAAAAGCTGAGAAACCTTATCGATGCTTAATCTTTTGGCCCCTTAGCCTCTATTTAGAAACGGGTTGGGAAATTGAAATCTGGTTGGGTTAGTCCCAAGTGATCAGACATGTGCAGTGTGGACCGGATGAAAGCATGTTGGAGAAATCCGTGGTGCTATGGTTATATCTTTTATTCATAGGTGTAAGATCCAAGAAATTAATCAAAATTAAATCTTGAAACCTGACCAAAATGAGATTATGCTGGTCCGGGTATCTAGATACAAACTAAATCTAGATACTAAGGCAGTCATAGTCTCATTTCTGGTCTAAATATAACTAAGGGATGTGTGGAATAGGATCCAGTTCAAATTTAACTATGTCTTCTTCTGCCACAGGAACGCCACACAAGCGTGATCTAGACCAACTCAGTCGGAATCTAATCTTGTGTTATTTGGTAAAAACCTAACTAACAGGTCGGTTCACGATTATGGAATCCAATAGCCCCTTCTAAGTCAGTGGTTTAGGATTTCATAATCCAATAGTCCCTTCCAATTCAGTCCCATTTCTTAACAGGATTGTAAATTCTAATCCGAAATTAACTATGCCTTATATATTATTTTATTTTATATGCAACACGGGAAACAAGATCATCCAATCTGGATGTCAATTAGCGTTGTCAAACAACAGAAGATTAGAAACCGGACCGGTATAACTCTATTATCAAGTTTTAATTCTAAACAACTTCTAATTCGGGTCAAATCTTAACTAAGATCTTGAGCATGTCAAATCAAAATCTAAATTTATTACCAAGGGACTAGTTTTGTTTATGTTTACATCCCGGGACAAACCGAGCAGACATTGTTTCAGCTTTGAAGGAAAGTAGGATTGCATTGAGCACGCGTGGAAGGAATTACAAAAGTAAAAAAAAGAACCTATCGTTTGTGCTTTCACAATGAGAGTGTCCTTGGATGTGATGTGATGCGTGATTGAAGTGTCTTTCTTAATCAATCAGAAGAATAATAAAGAAAGCAGACTGGCAAGAACATGGCTGATTGGGGTTTCGAATCACATTCATCCGTTGTCTCGTACGATACAATTCAGGTAGTAGTCGCTTTCGGTTTGGTGGGAGCCTGCTGCACTTTAGTAGCTTGAATATTCATGGTGGCTAGACTTATCAACCTGAGTCAAATTTTACGGGTGTTTATGGGTCGACCCGTTTAAGTTGGGTTTAAGTCACAAATTTATCACCGGTCAGAAAAAATTCAAATCCGTATCCACCCATTTACTTAGCGGGTTTCATGAGCAATCCGTGGGCACATGCGGGTAACCCACTTAATTACACTGTTTTTTTGCATCCATGCGGCTTAGTAGTAATAACAAATATTAAATTAGTCATATACTCATCACAATTGCATATTACAATTCAAGTTAACAAAGCACAATAACGCAGACTCCAAAATCGGATCGTGAAACAAAAGCAAATCAAGCGGGAACCTAAGTCTAACAACGATTGCTAGACTTAAGTTTTAGTCTGACTAGAACTGACTTAAATTTTAGTCTTTGTTTTAGTTTCCAAAATCTATTCTTCATCTCGTATGGATGCCACAATTCATACTAGATATTTTTGTATTTTTTGTTGTTGTTTGTTGTATGTGGTCATTATTTAAGACTAATGTATGAACGTCTAAAGTCTATAGTACACTAATGTTCCATCATTTATGTGATTAAGAAATTTAATTCATCCAGTCAGATTCTTTTTTAATAGACATGTTGCAACCCTGTTCATAGGTGCATTATATTTTGATATTCTTCTTGTAACACATTTTTGAATATATAAATAAATATTAGGTGACAATGTATACAACGTGATTGTTTTGTGTCATATCTTATATAAACAAACACTAGCAATATATTTTGTAAAAAATTTAAGTGGGCATCCGCGGGTAATCCGGAACCCGCTGGATCGGGTTTGGATTTATTTTTGTTCCACCCGTTTCAAACTACATTTTTTTGACCCACACCCACGAGATCCAAACCCGTAACGACTCAATCTAAACTCATCCTACCCATCCGTTTGATAGGTCTAATCGTGGCGGTGCTGCTTGATAGGCATGGCTTTGATTTGATCGCTCAGCCCCCCTAGAGCTGCCGAGTATACTAATATTGATATTGTCAAAGAAAATCCGTGTCCAGATGTGGCGTAAAGGATTTTGGTTTCTCGGGCTGGTAAATGGGGTTGGTTCGAGGCCCAGTCCACTGCGATTGGAAGGTTTCCTCTTGATGGGCCTAGAGGGCCTAATATGGTCGACGGATCACATGTCATATATAACACACGAATTGCAAATTGCAAAACATTCTCCCGAATTTCTAAGTACAAACCACATGAATTTTGAAGATTCTCACTTCATATATATATATATATATATATATATATATATATATATATATATATATATATATATATATATATATATATATATATATATATATATATATATATATATATATATATATATATATATTGCCTAGCCTGCCTTTGCACGGAAACGTTATACAAGAAAAGTACAACAAAGTGCAATAACTCCGATCTTGCCAGGAAATGTTGCTATGTCTCATCCTCTCTTTGTTTTCCCTGTGAGTAACCGCAATGCATCCTAAAATGTACAGGAGCAAAATTACAGTATACTAGTTTGAACTGGCTGTAGCTAGTGGTGAGGTGGCCAAACCTTTAACAGGACAGGAAACTGAATCAGTTAGTATAAAGCGGAACACATGACGATGTATAGAGCATGGCCCTCGTCGTTGACATTGGCCGGATATCCACTGAGTAATTGAGGTGGAGACCAAGCGTGGTAGCAGCCACCATGCACAGCAGCTTTTCCTCATCAAAACAATGGGCTCTCTCTTCTCTTCTTATTCTTTTCTAAACACTGAACAGTGAAGAATCAGTTGGATAGTAATATAGGAGCATGGGCCAAGGCACTGCCCTATTTTAATCAGGACTAAAGACAAAGCTCAACGAAACCCCTACAGCATAGATTATTGACTTCCACATAAATCTGTTGAATGGGCGATTTGCCGAATCAGCTGATAGGTCTCCAATCAAATCGATCAAAAACAACCAGTCTGGTTCAGTTTTAAGGTGATTTTTCCTTTCTAAACCATTATATGAAGCTACTTACTTCAGTTGTGATGTGCTATTTGAACAAACCAAATCGGGCATATATATATATATATATATATATATATATATATATATATATATATATATATATATATATATATATATATATATATATATATATATATATATATAGTTTGTATTCATTGCCCGACGGGTACTTAAAAATTGCTACCCGTGCCTGGTCACGGTGGCAGACTTTGTAAATAAAAGTAATATCATTTGTTTCGTTTTCCGGCTAAAGTTTGTTCCGGAACTCAATCTCGCCCTGAAGCGACCCGGAGTCCATGAGCTTGACGGCGAGAGCAAACCCCCTCTGAACACATGCCGTCGTGCGCCGGAGCTTGTCATTAATGAACCGTCTCGGGTCGGAAGATGGAGATCGCTCCTGTTGTTGTTGATTCTGCTACTACAGGGTAAGATCGCCAGAAAATATTCTTTACCTGTTTGTCTCGTGACTCGTCCGTCTCCCACGCAGGGGCCGGCCGACCTCAAATACTTACACGGCGGAAAGCTGGCGGAGGAAGCCCAGGGAGTGTGTTGTAGAAAACGCTCGCACGATACCCAGGCTGGGGCGGAGAGGTCGAGAGAGGGATGGCGACGCGACCAGCAGCACCGCAAGCAGAGCGCGAGTCGACAGGAGCTCTGTCGAGGCACCGGAATTGGGGTTCCTCGATGCCCTAATTGGGATTCGGTTTGTACGGCTCTCGGGGATGTGAAGGGCGGAAGTGTCACCTAGCTCGGCAGTGTCGTTTGAGGTATGAGTTGACAGGAGTCGCCCCGTGATTGTTTTCTCACTCCCTATAATTCTAGTTTCTTAACCATGACACTGTTTACGCGCCTGCTGATTCCTCCCGTTTGTTGTTTTGGACTTTTATCTATTTGTACGGTTTGATTCTTCTTCCATTGAATCTTAATCACTCCCCGAGCGTTGTGCGTAGCAAGGAAACTGATGCTGAAAATCCCCCCATAATTGTATTCTTAATTTGTTATAGTCAAGACAATGTGAAAACAATATATCTCCTGTTGTAGTTTCAGATTCCTGGACCAAGCTACTACTTGTAAAGGTGAAGATGGGCCTCATGGTCGCTGCCATCTTGTTGGATTCATGGTGGGACAGTTCACATATATTGTTGTTGAGGCATGCCTTGGTTTGGAAAGCGTTCAACTGGAGTGTGTTCAAGGATTTTTGTGCATTCACAACACTGGCAATTGTGTCTGTCATCATGTGTTACATGTCTTGATCGTCTTTCTTGTCTTAATAGCCATTGACTTAATTTTTGGGTATCTATGGAATTTAGACTGTCTGCTAATACCTACTGTCTTTTTTAGTAATAAGCAAGTGGATAGTCATATTGTAATAAGCAAGTGTCATATGTAATATAGATAGTCACATTGTAATAGGCAAGAGCCAACCGTAATGTAGGTGACCGGTTTGTAATATGGATATTCATATTGTAATAAGCAAGTATCATATGTAATATAGACAGTCACATTGTAATAGACAAGAGCCAACCGTAATGTAGGTGACAGTTTTGTAGTACAAATACTCATATTGTAATAAGAAAGTGTCATCTGTAATATGGACAGTCACATTGTAATAGGCAAGAGCCAACTGTAATGTAGGTGACAGTTTTGTAGTACGAATACTCATATTGTAATAAGAAAGTGTCATCTATAATAGGGATAGTCACATTATAATAGGCAAGAGCCAACCATAATGTAGGTGACAATTTTGTAATATGGATACTCAATTTTGTCATCTGTAATAAGAAAGTGTCATCTGTAATAGGGATAGTCACATTATAATAGGCAAGAGCCAACCGTAATGTAGGTGACAATTTTGTAATATGGAACTCATATTGTAATAAGTTACTGTCATGTGTAATATGATAACACTGAGAGTAACTGTGAGAACATTGAGAGTATCTGTGACAGCACTGAGGAGTAACTGAGAGAACACTAAGAGTAACTCTGATAGCACTGAGAGTAACTATGATAATACTGAGAGTAACTGCGAGAACACTGAGAATATCTGTTACAGCACTAAGGAGTAACTGAGAGAACACTGAGAGTATTTGTGACAGCACTAGAGAGAACACTAAGAGTAATAGGGATAGTCACATTATAATAGGCAAGAGCCAACCATAATGTAGGTGACAATTTTGTAATATGGATACTCAATTTTGTCATCTGTAATAAGAAAGTGTCATCTGTAATAGGGATAGTCACATTATAATAGGCAAGAGCCAACTGTAATGTAGGTGACAATTTTGTAATATGGAACTCATATTGTAATAAGTTACTGTCATGTGTAATATGATAACACTGAGAGTAACTGTGAGAACATTGAGAGTATCTGTGACAGCACTAAGGAGTAACTGAGAGAACACTAAGAGTAACTCTGATAGCACTGAGAGTAACTATGATAATACTGAGAGTAACTACGAGAACACTGAGAATATCTGTGACAGCACTAAGGAGTAACTGAGAGAACACAAAGAGTAACTCTGATACGCACTGAGAGTAACTATGATAACACTGAGAGTAACTGCGAGAACACTGAGAGTATCTGTGACAGTACTAAGGAGTAACTGAGAGAACACTAAGAGTAACTCTGATAGCACTGAGAGTAACTATGATAACACTGAGAGTAACTGCGAGAACACTGAGAGTATCTGTGACAGCACTAAGGAGTAACTGAGAGAACACTAAGAGTAACTCTGATAGCACTGAGAGTAATTATGATAACACTGAGAGTAACTGCGAGAACACTGAGAGTATCTGTGACAGCACTAAGGAGTAACTGAGAGAACACTAAGAGTAACTCTGATAGCACTGAGATTAACTATGATAACACTGAGAGTAACTGCGAGAACACTGAGAGTATCTGTGACAACACTAAGGAGTAACTGAGAGAACACTAAGAGTAACTTTGATACGCACTGAGAGTAACTATGATAACACTGAGAGTAACTGCAAGATCACTGAGAGTATCTGTGACAGCACTAAGGAGTAACTGAGAGAACACTAAGAGTAACTCTGATAGCATTGAGAGTAACTATGATAACACTGAGAGTAACTGCGAGAACACTGAGAGTATCTGTGACAGCACTAGAGAGTAACTGAGAGAACACTAAGAGTAACTCTGATACGCACTGAGAGTAACTATGATAACATTGAGAGTAACTGCGAGAACACTGAGAGTATCTGTGACAGCACTAAGGAGTAACTGAGAGAACACTAAGAGTAACTCTGATAGCACTGAGAGTAACTATGATAACACTGAGAGTAACTGCGAGAACACTGAGAGTATCTGTGACAGCACTAAGGAGTAATTGAGAGAACACAAAGAGTAACTCTAATACGCACTGAGAGTAACTATGATAACACTGAGAGTAACTACGAGAACACTGAGAGTATCTGTGACGATATAAAAAGTAACTCCAGCGAGTTAATTTAGATATAAAAAGTAACCAACAGAGGCTAATAAGCTGTCAAGTTATTAGGAAAATTGGAAACAGTATTCCAAGGCACGTAGCTACCGTTCATGATCCCTTAGAATAGCATCTGGGCACTAAACAAATTATCAAACTTAGTATATTGACAAACGAGAGTGTTCACAAAGTATTCCTCAGATTTAACATATCTCTAAGTTCCAGCCGACAAGCCCTTCAGATTGCAAAAACCTTAACTGTAGTGGGGGAAGCAGAGCTCATTGCTGAGAAGACTAGATAGATAAATGTCTTAGTAGAGTGTG